>VDFB02271358.1:124875993-124903731 GCA_007258455.2 Sequoia sempervirens
ATGTTATATCACTGTTATTTTACTTAATGAAGATGTATGTATGTGAATTATTGTATGAGATTCGAACTTATAAGATGAATCTAAAATAAGATAATTGTTGTGCCGTATTACATTGGAAGTGTAATTAGCTATGTAAATGATTCATGAATAAAGTTACAAAGATTCGATTTACAATTAATGTTGTTTATTAATATGTCTAACTGTGCTTGATTATGTTGTGCAGGAAATTAAATGAGTCAATGTGGGATTAACATTAGAGGTCGAGAAGATAACGGTGCTAGCATGAGAAGGGATAATCATCAAATGCAAATCAAAAGACTTCTTGTTGAGGATATAAATTTATCTCCATCCGAGACCTAAAAGCAAGTAGAGTAAATGTATTGGAGGGCTAAGGAATCAAATATGCAACTAGGAGGATGGATAAATATTGGAATCAAATCAGATACATCTTTGGGAAGTTCTAAGTGTAACCCTATTTGACTTAGAAGGGTTTGAGGTTTTATTATTGATTGGTTGATTATGTTTGAGTAGAATCCAATTGTAGGTCATGTGATGTGAGTTTGGTTGGGGTTGGAACCCTTGGTCAAGATCAAAACTCGTATGGATTCTTTTGTGGGTTTTAAAAAGGGATTATTGAGTCAATTTTCTTGGTTTTTGAACAAGAATAGACCCCTAGGACCTATAGCTATGGGTTTAGAACCTTTTTGACATGTGAACTTGTCCTTGGAGTGTGAAAAGACCCCTCAAAAGTCCACATTCATGAATGTGACGAATTCAAAAAGTGTTGGGGCTTGGGAAAAGTGACTTGTCACTCTCAACTTCCCACTCCCCAAAAGTTCTTGGAATTGGCACAAGACTCACACATGTGTGAGCACTTGTGGGAAAGAGTGTAGGTTTGGAGGATTCCTATATATCTCAAGAAGATGGAATATTTGGGCATTGCCCACTTCTCCTTTTGGAGAACTTGTGAAGTGAAGAAAAGAAGGAGAGAGTCAAGGATGGAAGAATAGGAGTTCAAAGGAGAGAAGCTTGTAGAGAGATAAGTCTTTTTCCATTTCTTATTCTTAGTATTGGTAGAGATAGCTTGATCTATGCATTGAATCATAAGTAAGATTGTTTAAGGGATATATTAGAGTAATGTGTTGTATAATGAGCAATCTTGTTATAGCACTAAGCTCTCACCATTGAATTACAATGGTGTATAATGTATTTCTTGCTCGGGGGTATGGCTAGAGCCCACGAGGCTCCATGACGCCATTACGGTAGGGAGGAGAGCAAGACCTTGTTCATGAGTTTGTAAGTCATTTGCTTCCTCAAATATTGTGATAATATTGCAATTCTAAAAGATGGGATTCATGTTTTAGCAAGTCTTATTCCTTTGTTTGTGTTCATTGTATTTCTTTTTAATACTATTGCAATATTAAAAGTTAGTATTTTGTTTTAGAAGGAAATTATAGGAAAAGAGCAATCCTTAATTCTTGGGTATGATATTCTTTTATTGCTAGTATTCATGTAAAAATATAAGATTTGTATCTTGTTGAAATAAAAATAAAAATAAAAAAAGGATGAGAGCAAGATCTTAGTCATTGTTATGTTTCACATTGCATTTATAAATGTCCTTTGTAGTATGAAAAGTCTATGTAAGGATTTTACATCTTATATTGTAAAAAGGGAATATATTTATAACTTTGGTTTAATTGGAAATGTGAAAAACATCTTATCCTTGTGGTTAGACTTTTAAAGAAAAGGATATGTTGTATTGTGTTTTTGAAGGATAAGTATAATGAGATTATGTTGAGAAATGGGTGGTTGTAAAAGATAGTTAAAGACCTAAAAGAGAATGAATAGAGATTGCATGCATCAATATAGTTTAAAAAACTTATATAAACTCTTCACTTAAAAATTTAAGTATGATATAATTACTTGAGACAGTAAAATAGTTTTACTTATTTTCCATATCTTAAAATATATATATGTACGATGGTATAAATGTTTATATCTACTTCTCTAGTATTGTAGTCTTCATATCCCACTTACACTCATCTTGCTTCCCTCTACTGTTGTTGTCGCTACCTTACTAAACCTCACTATTTCGATCTGTAGCAAGAACAAAGTGAAACTTGCGTAGTGAAACCAGTCAAAGGAATGCGCTGGGAGAGTAGGGTTTGCCCTCATTGCTCGGGAAAAATGGTCGTTAGGTTTGGAAGAAGATCATAGAGATAGCATTGGGTTTCCTCCTCCTTCAGACGCCCCATTTCTCCTAGCTTTTGTCACTGCCTAAGGCCCTCACTACGCCTATACTTACAGATGTCTCGAGAAACAATTAATATAAACATAGATGCATTCTAATATTATAAAGGATTTTGATATCGTGGATAGTGATAGGTCTTCTTGTCATGCAGCTCGCAACACTGTATGTACAGTCAACTAGATAAAATGAACATGGCGTGTTGTGATACTGCATTGGGAACGATTCAGATAGGACCTATCACAGGGTAAAAATCATGAGCCAATTGGAAACGATAGGGTAAATAAAGTCTCTACTATGATGGAAAACCATTGGGTACTGTTACATACCCTCTTGCATACAAGGGTGTAACCCATTTCATTAATGACTAACTTCCATCATTGGTCTTAGTCACGGGAAGTCCCATCGACCTCAGTAGCCATTTCGTTTCCTGCGTCAAAAACCATAGGATGATATTATTGTTGGGCTTATCAAAATGAACACACTCGTCTTTGGCGTGAACTTCTGTGGGAGGATATTGTTCATGGGAAAGTAGGTTACAAGATTCTTTTGTTTATCAGCCTATTCAAGGCCGGTCCACCAAGAAATAAGTAGCAGGCAATGTTGTGAAGTGACTGCCTCTTTATAAGATGCTACAAAATATGCTAAATGTGACTCGTAAATACTACGAAGTGCTTGATCACTTCTATCAGTCATTAAGAAAAGAAAAGAAAAAAAAAATAGTTGGATCTGTATAATACCGATGATATCTATGCTACCTTGGGTCAACGCTCTTTACTCTCAAACTCCCTCGGCTTTGATTTTTCAGTGGATAAAAAAATAAATTTAAAAATCATTATTAAAATCGTATACTTGCTACCGATAGAGTATTTAGTGTTCTAGAATGCAAAGCCAATTTTTATCCTTTTTATATCATTATGAACTTCGGTGGTAACCAACCAATGAATCAGTGCCATCAACGTAAGTCTTTGGTGATGTCAAAAGGAGGAATTCGTCCTATTTCTCACAGCATTTATTTGCGATGAGGCCTAAAACTAGGCATTGAATATCCCGCCATAGTCATAAACTAGCAATCGCACCTTGGGGTGCAATAGGTACGCCGAAGAGATCATATAGAGAATTTGGTTGTAAATATTGTTTATTTGAAAATGGGAAAACCAATTGATAGGCATAAATGACAATCCAAGAATCCATCCACATTTTGAATGGCACATTCCATAATGGAATACTGAGAAAAAATTTAATAAAGGATAGTCTATAAATATATATACAGAAACTATGGAGATAAATATCGAATCTTAAACCTAGGACTTTTGCAATTAGCATGGCCTTTTTGAAACCTTGAGAGATTAATTAGCAATCATCCTGATGATGGATCATTGAGTATGATCCGAAACGTTGATGAAAAAACTCATACAAAATCAAAAATCCAGAAATATAAAATTTAAAACCTTGAGAGATAGCAACAAAAATCTTTTGGGGAAAAAATCGGCAAACCAAAAGTATAAGATGTTTTGAAAAAATCGGATTTAAAAAAAAGGTAAAAAATTATAGAACAAGAGACAAAAACTATTTTTTTGAAATTGAAGGCATTTCCATAGCATAGAAATATAGAGAGCAAATAAAATAAAGAGTGTAAATAATGAATTATAAAAAATAGATTTTTGTAGTTTATATTCATATCGTTGATTACATTGCATTGCACATTTTTCAAACTCAAAGTATTACTTCACATTGCATAACTAAGAACTAAATGTTGATAGATGGAAAAATTTCAATTACAATATAGTTTTTACAAAGTCAACCTAAACAGTTATGCAATTACTTCACATTGCATAACTAATAGCTAGGAGCACCTCCCAATTGCATTTTCTTATCATGGCATTCTATGAGACCACATTTCTTTGAGGCATTTTTTCAAACAATTCACTGCCTTGTCTATGCTACCACATTTTTCATACATGTCTACCAAAGCATTTTTTGCCAAACAGTTCACTGCCTTGTTGCTATGGCTAAAAACCTAAAACATGTGCTTCCAAACAAGCTATGGATGCTTGGAAAAAATCTATCAAAGCATAATAGTAAGCAACAAGGTATGGTCTCGTGGTTTTTTTTCACGTGGAAATCAGTGTGATTTTATTCACATTTTTTTGCAGGTTATTAATGCATTTTTTTGACATGTAACAAATTTCACTGTTTGAAATGGGAAAAAATCGTTGACCAAAAGGTCAGAATTTTTCAAAAAATCGGGGAAAAAATCGTCCAACCTGCAGATTTTTTAAAAATCGGGATTATTTGCAAATTTTCTGCTTCTATGCTTGAGAGCATAATAGAATATAAATGTTTGGGAGGGGCACTGGTGGTTTACCATTAGAAAGGAATTTCTTGATTGCGAAATTAAGGACATCATATAAGGTGCCCTTTTGTTTTAGTACAAATGCACTTAATTTCTATTATTCTTACCAAGACATATATAGAATAAAGTAGAGGAAAATGACGATAACGTGATTGCTGGTGAACTCACACGAGTGCTTTGTTAAGGGAAATTGGATATGGCTGAATGCTAGAGATACTATAAAGGTAACAAGATCCAGCTATTGCTAGAATGGCATCAATATTACTGCCTCTCCCTAGAGATCATGGAACACGGCTAACAACCCCTGCTAATGCCCTACCACCTGCATGCCATGCGCTGCGAAGCAGCTCTAACTGCAAAGTGGCTCGAACCAGGTGCTCCCAGTTCCTCTCAACCCTTGCCATATCTCTAGCTCCAACTCAATTTAGGGCATGGCAATTCTCCTAGATTCAAAGCACATTTTAGACTCCAAGGATCAGAAATATATGAACTTAATCTACTCATCTTCCTATGTTTTGAAATTTATAAATTACAAAAGAGAGGGATTGGATCGAGCGAGGTTGCTACACTTAGCACTAGGGTTTGAAAAAATTATCAAATTACAACATAGCAATAATCAAAAAAGAACTTCATGATGAGTGAGATAGAATGGAGCAAAAACTAAAGTGTGGGTTATCCAACAGAACTTTGGAAAATATCTTCCTACGAAAACCTTTGATGCTCAACTCAGATTCCAAGAATCGAGTTAGCACTCACATAGATTTAGTAAGCTTGCTACAGTTTGAAGAATCGATCATTTAAGGATTTTGCTAGGATTTTAAAACTTGATAGGGAGAGGGCTTTTACAAGTCAGGAATCTTGAACGGAGTTATGATACACTTATTTCCATGATGATTAGATTGTGTTGGGGGCTCTATATATGAATGGATCCACTGCAACAACTTCCCATCCAATTCGTTTTGTGACTCTCCTTGTGCTTTCATTTTGACAAAAGATGAAGAGGAAAGAGTGTGAAGACATATATGTGACCACAAATGTCTGCAACTTCAGCCACACGATACAACAATTAACAGGATTGCAAAAGGAGGGTAATAAGAATCAAGTGATGTATCCACTCTGTTGGGGGCTTGCAGGGAACACCCTGCCATCCCCCACACAACCGTTGTTAAAAAGAAAGATTTAAAAAAGTTGTAACATGTAAGGAAAAAAAAAAGGGGGTCATTTTCATACATTTATTTGATTTTGCATGATAATTGATAAATAACCAAGCAAATGTTCATATTTCAGTCACTTAATTTTGGATTTCAATTTCCAAGGATCAATGTTCAATGTCAAAGATGTTATTGTATTCGAATTCAGCTTTTTAGAGTGTGTAAAGATGTTTTAAGTTTTAATAGTTGAATCATATAATTGCAAAGCTACGATTGGATTACAGTTTGATGCATAAGATTACGTCAGTTTCTTTAAAGGATATATTTGCAATATATTATAAAGTTATCTGCATTTGTTTCCAACTGTCTTTTAAAAGATCACATAAAAGCTACTTATTAGAATTTTTCTTGTGCTACAAGTTTCTTATCTCCTGATGATAGATAATGGAGTGTGATTCAAAATGTTGATTCAAAAACAAGCCTTTGAGCTAATTCATTGTTACTAAGCAGTACACACTATTGTACTTAATGAGAAAAATATACCTTGAGAAAGATCTTGGATGTTTGCCACTTCATTACCACCCAATATTCAGAACAGAAAGAAAAATAAGCCATAAGAAGAATATGTAGGTGGAAAGACTAACCTGCCTCTTAGTTGAGGCGGTATCAAAATACCTCCTGAAGCATCACGAGGAAGCCTTGAAGGTGGCAAGCTTTGCATTGGGAGCTTTCTATATGGCAATGGTCCAACAGAACCATTTGTCTATGGCCTCTTCCTGGATGCACTTGCTGCCATTGCTGCAGCAACCCTAGAAGAAAGGTCATTACCTATCGAGTTAACTGGCCCTCCTAGAGACCCAAGCAACACTGAAGCATCTGGAAGTTCTGTTATGGTCCCTGTGGGAGAATTCCCTGCTGCTTCTGATAGTTGACCTTGTAATGAGCCTGTTTGATTACTAAATATGCCAACACCATCACTCAGTATCAGTAGCAGTCATTCTCACATTTTCTCAATGTAAAAAATCTTACAATAACATCATAATAGTCAATAAAGGGCTCAGGAAAAAAGATCTAAACAAGGTGTAGTGTGGAACAAGTCAAAATTTCTTGCATCAAAGTACATTTACAATTTAGAACATTACTATGCTCTTAAAATAATTATTACAAAAGACTTGATTAGTGATAACTGATAAGTAAAAGTCTATAAGCCATGGAAATACAATTAGAAATATGGGATAGTAAAAATCTACCAATTGTTTTTGTAGTGTTGAACCAAATATTCAATGGCATAAGTACCTGAACATCACTCTACATCAGAGATGTTCTAGAGTATTAATTCTTACTTTGTAGCCACAAAAATTAATAACCATAGGTAAACACATACATAATAGAAATTAGTATGGCAACTCTAGAGACAAGCATGATAAGCATATTTCTAATAATGTTAAGTTTCATAAGATTGGCACACGGAATTTCAACAGTCTACAGGTCATAACTACCACAGACCAAGGATTGTACAAGGCCACTGGATTAGAAGAAATGCACGCTGACTGATCACAACAGCATGGCTCTGCCCAAAGGATGCTCAAAACTTTTATGCTGAGTAAAGATTTAAGATTCAAAATGAAAACTCCCTCCATTAAGATAGCTCTCTTTATGTAGGATATCATAACTCATCAAGCCTATAACAGTCTATTTTCAGGTTTACGTTAGCTTTTGTCTATTTGGATGCATTGTTTACCTTATTGCAAATATAGACACAACAAGCTTTTTAGTTTTTATGCTAACCCCCCTTCATCTACCCATTCCTTGGGTGCTTTAACATAAGGCCTAATTTGGATTAAAACATATTAAAAAATTCTAAATAAAGGAAAAAACAATTACACGAACTCTGCCCAAATTTACAAAGGCAACAATGAATTTGGGAAAGTTCTGGCAATGCTAATTTGACCAAAAAATTGAACTATGTAAAGAGAGATTTTCGTTTCAAGGATAACACTCAGTTCATCTAAATTGTTTGCTTTTTATGATAATAACATACATTTCTCAAGGGAAAAAATATACAACAAAATGAGGTGATCTTGGTATGGGCATTATCCATGGCTTGTAGAAATTGGCAGTCAATTCTAATATACCCATATATTTCTACTGTCTACCCCACAAAATTTGAAATAACTCTTATGATTCATAGTTTTATATCTTTGGCGGAAATTTTGAGTAATATTTTTGAAATAATTCTGAAGATTCATAATTGTATATCTTTGGGAAATTTTGAGGAATATTTTAAATAACTTAAGAGTAAAATCGCATAAGATAAAAACAAGGAATGAAAAAAAATAAAATCAAAATACAAGCGTACCCACTTCTGCCCCTTCTTCCACAACACAGAACGAAACATCCTTATTTTTCTCTCTACAAATCTGCTTGAGTCAGATAGCCCAGCAGGGCCTGCACCCACTATGACCATATCATATTCTAAATTATCTCTGGGCCCTTCCAAATTGGCCTCTGCACTGAAACCTCTAATTGGGCATTGTGATTTAGGCCTCACAAAGGCTCGAGAATAATACAAAGAAATTGTTCCACCATTTCCACATGTGAGCTTTTGTGTGCCATAGGAATAGAGGCATTTTTCGTCAAGAGGGCTTCTGCAACATTGAGAGATAGTATTCAATTTAAGTCTCTGCTGGAGAGAAGTTCTTGAAGAGATTGTTTCCAGTATGCTATAATAAAGCCTGGGCATTGCTCTTTTAATTTGGATTACAATTTCTCTCTTTGTATCAGGAGAAATTCAAAACATCCAACTAACTATATTATGCATTGTGCAAATGAATTGAATACAAAAAATATTTGTATATAAAGGCAATGGAATAAGTTGTATTATTGCATAGCATCTTTAGAAATAACAAAATTTATGTAAATCTTGTACAGATTGGATATGCCAACCTCATTATTTGGCACACCTATCTCATCTAATCCGATCTATTAGTCTTGTACAGTTTGGTTTCCAACTAATTTTTTTGTGCATAATTCCTTGATTGAGACACTAATTTTGCCGCAATATAATGACTTTATGAAAGCCTGTGACCACCTCTTCCTCTAGAAAATCTACTTTCACTTTAGCACCTAGTGGATTTTGGACAAGTAGCAAAGTTAGTCCACAATTAAGTTATCCATTAATTTTGATTTTCTTAGAGAAGTTGGATTGAATCTGAATGTAGAAATCTATTTGAAGACATATAAAAAATGAAAACTTTATCATGAAACATATAGAGTCATCTTTGCTGATGGAAAGAAATATAAATTATGGTTGTTTAGAAATGTAGAGAAATAGTTTTAACTAATTTTGAAATTTCACATTACAGTATATATCATGAGAGATCTGATCCTGACAATTTGTAATTTGATTTGGCATTGATTTCATTACAGAAGAAATGTTATTGTTTTGTATGGAATTTTGGATACCTATATTTGTAGGAAATGTATGTATATAACACATGTTTCATTTTAATATATAACAAATGTGTGATATATATATATATATATATATATATATATATATATATATATATATATATATATATATTTAAGAGAAGAATAGGTAAATGTAGGAATCATCTTATTTCAGATGCAGGGTATTCTATTGCAGCAACTGTGAAGAGGTGTGGATGGTCAATTACTAGAAAATTTGATCTATTTTTTCGCATTCACTAGTGCAGCATGACTGATATAGTGCAACATGACTGATATCTGGGCTTGAGGCAGCCACACTCTATGCTATGATTAGTTGATCCATCAAGATTGTTATTGTCATCTCCCTCATTCCTTCCCCTTGTTCTTCTCCTTTCAACCAAATAAAAAATCCTCCAAGGGCATAAACCTAGTGTATGGTGACAGCGAGAAAGCCACATAAATTGTTAACTTCACATATGCCACAAATAAACACTATCATTCAAACAATGCATGTTGCAGGCTCCTTAACAGCTGAATTAAATATCCTTTTATTAAATAAGGCCTCAAACAATCAATGATAAATCTTTTCATACACAAACCTACTAGATACCATTTATTTTTCAAGGAGAGGATATGACAGTGTACTTCCCAATGGGCATGCATATTGCAAAGAATAAAATTTAACAATGGATAATTACCTGGGTTCTTTTGCAAGCCTTCAGTTTCATTTGTCTCCCCATCTCAGTGGCAACTGCTCTGGGATCAATTCAAGTCTACAAATTTAAAATCAAATTTCCTCAAACTTGCGGTGACAAACACAGGATCTGATTCCCCACTTACAATCATATTTTTTTCCTTTATGTCCTAGCCATAGAATCCACCCCTGCAATTCAAATATTCATTCGTCAGATTATGTAGCAGTGAGATTAGGGATTGAGGGCGAAAAAGAAAAGGTAAGAATCCTTCCAAAATGGGAGGCCAATATATACAACTTTAGAATTAGAACTTCAACAACAAACCTCTACTCAGTGAGGTCGTAATCATTGGCAGCATGGGAGGCCAATGGATACGACTTGAGAAACAAGGGAAATGAGGGTGATAGGGTTTGAAGGCAAGCCTTGCTTCATTAAAGAACATTTCTCATTGTGAACATATATGTGCAGGCCATTTGCAATGTTTGTATGGACAGGGAGAAGCTTGGCTATCGAGACCAGTAAATACACATTGTACCTTAATGTGTCCTACTTATACCAATATTCCTCTTTAGTATTTCCTCACCCTGCACACTTGAACTGGGCTCTGCCCCTTTACTGCATCTCATAGATTGTGGTGGCTATATGCCAGTGTAGAAGTATCTAGATGATAACTATCCAGAACTATCCCTTGAAATCAAGTGATTGAGCTATGAGATTGAGTTGCATAGACGGACAACTCTTTTGATTTCAATAGCAACTCTTCTGATTTCAATGACAATGAAAATCCCCTAAGAAAGGATAGCGATGTATGATGGAAATATCTGATAGAAACGAATGAGGTGGTGAAAGGATCGTATGCAGTTTAGGTGAGATTGAACAGGTAAAAAAGGTGGATCGAAAATGACAACTCCAACCGTGAGGATCACTCACATTGTCTTGCATGCCCCCTCTCTAATTTGAGACCATCCATAGACAAAAGAAGCCTGGGAAACCTCATTGAGGGTCGAAGTCCTGGCTTGAAATTATTTGTTCACATTATACGCACATTGTATCAGGAGAAATAGAGAGGTCAGGAGAAATAGAGAGGGTTAGCCCTGCAATAGTTTTTCAAAATACAAACTGAAAAGGCTAAAGCTTAAATGTCATACGCGGGACTGACGTGACCTTCCATTTTAAGATAAATGTCAAGCTACTTCCTGGGAGCCTTCCCTCCGGTGGACTTACGTGTAGTCTGCTTTGTATGAGCCATTCTGCCTTCCTCTCTTCACACACACAAACGCAAACACAGTTTGCAATTACCCAAATATAAACCCATTACAACAGCCAAAAAGTGCTAGAGAAATTAACAATGGGCTCCCATAGGCCACAAAGAGAAGAACCCCTGAACGCAGAATGAAAAACACTTAGATCCGCTCAGGAAAGTGCCACGCCAGGATTCCCGAAACCAAATTGTCCAGAATAAAGGCAACGCTTCTGTCCAAAATTGTCACAAAATGCTCCAAGAAGAATATACGCCCAATTTGCAGCAAGAGAATAACTTATTTGACAATCACAGCCTTCTCATAAAGCTCAGGTTTTGAAAATGGGCAGAGTTTGCAGGAAACCCTACGAAAGCAGAAATTGCTTACTGTTTCAATCTTTTCACAATAATCAAAAAGTAGAGTCTGCGTGAAAGCGATTTAGGGTTTGACGCAAAATGCATAAGGCGGCGAACAAAAGTAAATGCACCAACTCGCATTCACAGTAAAAGCATATATTTTGCTTCTAATACAAATTGGGGCATTTTGTTGTGTTGTGAAGGAGGCCGACTTCTGCAATAAGTGTCGCCCTGATATTTTGCATCCGTCTTCTACAATAAACTCTGTGCCATCTGAGGAAAACCATTGAACGCCCAGATGCATTTGATCGTAGGCGATTGCCTGTGCACAAAGCTAGACCGTCGGATGCAAAAAGGCTTCTCAAATACTAAGTGTAGGACGCCTTCGGCGTAATTAAATTGATTGATTTAATTAATATTTCTCTCTTTGCCTAAAGTTTCATAAAGTATTAATTTAATAATTAATACTTTACCCCTTTCATCCCCTTCCTTTCTAAATTAAATAAATACATCAATTTATTTAATTTAGTCATTTAGTCTTTTGAATTTAAATCAATTTTAAATTATTTTTCTCTCATTTTCACATCCTCCATAACCCTCTTCTAATCTAGATTAATTTAATTAATCCCTGATTAGGATGTGCACACCTTAATCAAGATTAATGTCGCATCCTCCATATTCTTCCACTTGCTTCTAATCCCTTATCAAGTTTCTTGATCATCTATTTGCACAACTTTAATCTAATCCCCTTGCTACATCTTTTTGGTCAACCTTCACATTTTCCACATTTAGCCTAGACCCTCTTCCCCATGTGAATTTAAAATTCACTTTTTATTCCTCCAAGGATTCTCCTCTTCCCCATGTGACCATTGAAAGGTCACATCGGTCACATGAAGTCAAGAACCTTATATTATAAGGACCTTGTCTTATCCATAAGGTACCTTTCAACCTCCTTCATAAGAACCTTGTCTTATCCACAAGGTGCTCCTCATATGAATTTAAAATTCATATTTATTCTCCCAACCACTTTATCCATTCCAATCATGTGAATTTAAAATTCACATTTATTTCCCCAACCACTTTTCTCTTCCCCATGGAGATTTTTTTGAGGAATACTAAAATTCCTCATATGTCACTTTCCTCTCATATGGGAACAAGAAATTCCTTTTTGAAGAAATCTTCTCCCCTCCCAAGGTATTTTCAATGTATTTGTCCTCCTTCCACATCACTTGTTTTTCTTCCACATCATTTGTACCCTTTCCATCTCACAATTTCTTTTGGACACTTCATCCTCCACATGGCAAGATGTGAGGGCTTGCGAGTCCTCAGCTCTTCATAGCCCTCCATCTTGGCCATGGTGGCTCAATCCTGACCGTTGAATTCTCTAGAGAATTTAATTTCTTCTATAAATAGGCCCCCTTCTCATTCATTCATTTACCTTATGCATTTTATCACACTCATTTAGAACTCAATCCATTCAAGCATTCACCAAGCACTTGCTCATCTTTTGCATTCAAGCACTAGTTCATATCCTCCATTGTTGCACATTTCCAAGCTTGCATCCCCTTTATTTACATTCATTTCTTAGAACACCCCAATCCTCCATTGCACCTTCACCTCTTTTCATATCATTTTAGATCATCTTTCGACAAAAGGATCACACATCCAAGCTTTAATCAAGGGCCAACCAAGGAGATCAACACAGATAAAAGGTATAATCACTTTTTTTTGTCTTTCTTTTGTTTGTGTTCAACTTAGGCTAATCTTGAAGTGGTCTAGTGTTCTCTACTTTGCATTTCTTAGTTTGTTTTGCATATTTAGGAGTAGAAAAACTTGCACACAAATAAATGAATATAAAATTGGATAAAAATTAAATAATAATGTATTATTTAAAATTATTTAGGGAAGAAGGGTGAAAGTTAGTTAACTAGTGTTGTTCACTAGTCGGGACAATTTAGGGTATCTACTTTTTGCCTCTCTTTGATACAATGCGATTTTGAGCGTTTTGTCAAAGAAAATTCAAAAAATTCCTACTCAGGAGTTGTCTCAATATGCCTCAGTATGTCCTGATGACGACGAGATAGCATGGTGCCCCCTTAAGAAATTTGGTGAAAATCTTGGATAATGAGCCAAAAATTTTGACAAGCTGATGTGATGCATTTAAGTGCAAGGACTGACAAAAGAAATGTTAGCTAGAATAAAATGTTAGTAGGATTTAGAAGATAGAAGAAATTGGATGATTGATGGTATGCATTCTAGATCACCTTTACTACTACATTTTTTCTTTCATGGAGGACCAAGTAGTTGTTTAGCAATCTTTATTGATATAGTAGATAGACATGATGCACAAGGGTATTAATGACCAAGGCAACTTTGTATCTATTGCATGTACTTTGACTCTACAATCAAGGAGTATTCTTCCTCATACCAAACATACAAAAACCCTGTTATATTGTATGGGTTAGAAGTTCAAAGCATTTTGGACTAGTGCATAGAGAGGTATGAGGAACCAAACATGCAAAGCAGCTTGAGTTGCTTGAAATGACTTCTGCACACACAAGGTAAATATTCGCCATGGTAGAATTACAAAAATATCCAACAAACAGAGCAAACAAAAATCAATGATCAATTCCCTATTCCTTCTTCACTAAATCCTTAATGAACATCCTCGTGCGATCTTGGGAATGAGACAATAAGATAAATCAAAAGATAATATCACAAAAGATAAGCAATGTTGTAGTATCACTTGTCATGATTATTTTGATGTTTCAGGATTATCCATCAATGATGTCTATTGTAGGAACATCCATTAAGATATATGTTAGGATGTTGATGATGATTTTCAAAAGGTAGGGTAGTTAACAATTAGGCATTGTTTTAGTATAATGATGATCCAATCATTTTGATTCTTTACTTGAAAGTTTTGGATTTCGATGTTTGCTTTGCTTGCCTTTTGCTTTGTTAAAGAGTGAAGGTGACGATTGTTTATTATGGATGGAGATTTTATTGCAGATAGGTGATAATGAAGGTAGGATTTTTAAGATTTTTTTTAATGTGTTTATGCTTTTGAGGTTATTTGAGGCCGTTTTATTTATTTTTTGAAGATATTTGGATTTTTTTTGGTATTTTGAGAGATTTAGAGACAATTAGGAGGACCTAAAGGAATTGATCTAGTTCCTCAGGGGCTCATCAATGATGGCCTTGCCTACGTTATGAACACAAAGACATCATTGTTTGACTGTATTGACTAACACTATTTATGGAGTTTTTTTTACTTTTTAAAGATGTTTTTTTATTTTGATAAGATATTTGAATGTTTTTGTTTTAGGGACTAACCTAGGGCCTTAGGGACTCATCGATGATAGCCTTTCCTACGTGCAAGCTTAGAGACAATGTAGTTCAACTATTTTGACTCAATGCGGCTCATTTGGAGATGACCTATGATGTTTTTTGGGTTTTTGATGTTTTACAACTTTGTTTTGGATTTTGATGGTTTTCTAGATGTTTCTAACTTTGATAATTTTCTAGATGTTTTTTATTTTGTTTTGATAGCTTTTTGTGAGTGATGGGATTAACAAGGATCCAATCTACTACTAGGTTCAAGAGGTTGCCCCCAATTTGTGAAAGAGTTACATTTTGTTAGGGATATCAATAGTCTTTCAAGATCTTGTTGATAGGCCGACTAAAATTGATTGATCTAATTGAGTTATTTTCGATAATGATAACATTATTGAGGATACAAAATAATACAAAGATAGTGTTTTCAAGATAGGAACAACATGAGGATTGGGAAGGATACATCCCAAGATAATGATTGATTGATCAAATAACAATTAATCAAAATTTGTAGCTAGGATAGGAAAAGATTGTTGAATGTTTTGATACCATGTTGAAGTGTCAACAAGATGCAATTGATATGGATTTTTTTGAATTGTTTAGACAATTCCAAGATCATGACATGAGCTAGAACACATAGATCAATATTTATTCTGAAGCAAGATGTAAGTACCTGCCCCCAATGTCTAGCAGTGTAAAAAATGCAAGGATTATCTTGTGATTGGATAACATGTTTTGATAAGGTATGCCCTTTTGGACAATGCCTTATGGCTTAGATAATGTTGGATAGGATAGGATCAATGATAGTGACCCATGGACCAAGATGTTTACCATAAGCAAGTGTGAAGTGTACACTAAAATTTTGCCAAGATCAAGATAATTTGGATTAGGATAAAAATGGGTTGGATGACTGGTTCGTGAATTTATTATGGATAAGATAGATGGATGATGGATAGAATTTTGGATTTATTATGGATAGGATGAGATGCTTCTACCTAAAATGGTACATGTAGATGCTCAATTCTACTCATGATGCCTATTTGTCATGTTTTTGTCATGGTACTTATCCAAAGTGCCACCATAGTGGTTTTCACTGGAGGACGATTTTTATCTTGACTATTTTCTTGATTTTCTTGATTTTTATTTTATTTTTTTGAAAAATTATACTCATGTTGAACCACCTGATGGTGTTGATGTAGATATTGCTAGGGCTAATATAGGTGTTTTTGTTGTCATAATGTGTCAATGATATCCTACTTGGAGGAGTTGTTTTGCTAAGATATGGGTGTTTGAATGGAGTCCCTAATAATTTTTATCTTCTTTGTTGATATCAGAGTTAACCTTGCCTAGATGCACACATCGTGATAGGGTGCCCTTAGAGTCCTTATGATAAAAAATTTGCTGCCCAGACACAATTAATGTGAGATTTGGATATCATGGATGGTGAAATACGTTGAGGGATATGAGATTTAGATTGATTGGTCGACAGTTTAGAATTTTTGACTTTACACACTTGGTAGGATGAGAAATGATGGGTAGATATGGAGATTCAATTAGGACCAACTTCTTCATATACTTTGTAGGTTGCTCTTGAAGCTTTCTTTTGTATCACTAGACATTTTTTATGGATAAACTTCCCTTTTTTATTTTTTCCCATAGTTTCTTTGACTAATGGAGTTTGATAGGGATGATTTTCTTGCTTTTTCTTTGTTATCCATTTGTATTTGCTTTGTACATTTATTTTACTGATTCTTTTGCTTCAATGACTTTTTCTTTCCTTTGATATAACTTTTTTTGTTGTTGTTTGTACCAATTAGAGGGTTGAAATATGTGTGGATGATGATTCATGATATGGATAGTTGTAGCATTGGCAGTGGTTTCATCATAAGGACTCTGCATGCTCTCTATGTTGATGTTTGCATTAGATAAAGTTAGCCCCGGTATTAGAGGTATCACTAATATGTTTAGATTCTTTAATTATTGAATAACCAAGACCTTGATGCTTAAGATTGCCAATAATTTGCACTAGTTCTAGGATACCCTGTTCATGTAGGCCTAATCTTCTACCTTGGTAATGCATTCATTGAAAATTTTATTTGCAATAGGATACGATTTACCTTGGAAAAAAGGTGCTAATCTTTCTCTACTTTGTTGTGGATCTTTAAAGGTGATAGCTTCTTCATTGATAAGATAGATTTCTCTGAAAAAGGTAAGTGATCCAAGTTTATAAGTGATAGGTCCCTCAATATGTGGGATAACTTCCTGATTGATATCTTTGGGTTGATCTTCAAAGGATGTTTCTAATTCATAATTCATGTAGAAGTCTTCTTCCTGATCCATTTTTGCTATGTTTATGGATTCTGTTATGCCTTGATCATGTGTAGAGATGTTTAGAGTAGGAGAATCTTTTTCATTGGTAATGATGTCAAGAGTATGAGACTCTTGTTTTGGATGAAAATTATCTACATGTCCTTTAGGAGTAAGCATCTCATGGCTAGAGGTATGTGCACTTGGTATATGGATTTGTTCTTCTTTTGGAAAACATTGAATGTCTTGGAAAGTATTCTCCAAGTTATTATAGTATTTTGGTGATAGGGATTCTTGATCTTGACTTTTTGTGGTATTATTTTCAATATGCTTTGGTTCATGTTCTTGACATGGATCAACTTCAAAGAATGGATTTTTTGTAAAGGATCCTTGGATTTCCTTGAAATTTGAACATGTGGGTGATAGCTCTTGGCTTATATTTTTTACATTGGGTGTTAGTGTTGGATTAAGAGTCTCTTGATCATCAATACATGATACCATGAGGTTGAATGATGCCAATATATCTCAAACTAGATCATTGCTAGACTTTGGTGATTGATTTTGATCGTGTTTGGGAATAAAGTATTGATGTATGTCCTCTTGCTCATTACATGGTCTAGAGACATCTTCAATGTGATTAGTGGTAGATATATCTTGAGAATTGCTTTCAACATTTGAGGTTGAGATATTTTCAATGTTGTCATTGGTAGATGGCTCTTGATCATTGTCTTCAACATTTGAGGTAGATATATTGTTAATGTTATCATTAGTGTTTGGACCTTGAATGTTGTCTTCAATAGCTATTTCTCTTTGATCAATAAGGTCTTGGATGATATTTTTGAGTGTAACACATTTTGATGCATCACAACCTTTTACTCCATGGTATGTACGATAGGCCTTGTCATTGTACCATGGGAATTTGATGATAGGTTCACCACTTCGTGATGGTTTTAGATGTGTGATAAGTTTAACATTGACTAATGTATTTAACACCCCCTCAATTGGATCCCTTAAAGGAGTGTATTTACGTTTAGTAGTGTGGTTGGATTGCGAGGATTGTTGTGGTGGGGATTATTTTTGTATTTTAGATGGAATTTCTTGTTGGTTTTGAGATTGATGATTTTGATGATGTTGTAGTTGATTATTTTGATGTGGATATTGTTGATTTGTGGATTGACACTGTTGTTGGATTTGATTTTGGTGTTTCGTGATTTGATTTTGATGTTGTGAGATTTGGTTTTGTGCCAATTGTTGTTGTCAATTCACTTGATGTTGTGGAAATAGACTTTGTTGCTGATATGAATTAATGTTTTGATGATGTTGGTAGTGTTGTTGATGTGGATATTGAGGTGTTTGTGGAATGATGTTTGTTTGTTGTTGATATTCAATGTCGTGACATTGAGCATGTTGTTGATGATATGTCATGTTTTGATGTTGTAAGTTTATACCTTCTTGTCGATGTTGTGGTTGTTGATATGCAATGTCGTGACATTGAACATGTTGTTGATGATATGTCGTGTTTGATTTTTTTCAAGTGTGTCAACTATTTTCTCAAGTGAGTTTAGGGAAATTTGATGTTGTAGATTTTGTCCTTGATGGTGATTTTGAAACCCTTGATAAGAGTGATTTTGATATGGGTGAGGATTTTGACTAAAATCTTCCATGTGACAAGAAGTGTTAAAAACTTGATTAGGGAAATCCATATATGATATATCATTGACATTTGTAGTATATGATGACCCCATGAGTGTATAGAGTGGAACTAGATTTGGGTAATAGATTGATGTCCCCATGGGTGATGTTTCGATTTGAAATGTGTGGTAAAATGACGTATGGAGGGGATGTGTGTAAAATTTTTGGTAAAAGGTTATTGATGGTTTGCTATGGATTGTATGTTTGATGCTTAAGACCCTAGGATAAGAGTGTGAGTGATTTTACTTTTGTTATTGGATGTTTTGATATGATGCTAATCTTAGGACACAAGGTGTACAAGACTTGGACTAATATTTTGCTCTGTTTTAGAGGATATGTTGATACTCTACTTGAACTAGCTATGAGGTTGCAAGCAAAGGTTGATGTTAATATCCTAGAAAATGATAGCAAGAGGATAATCCAAGTTGTTGTGTTTTGGTATGTGTCTAAAAACTAGGTTGATGTTTTGATTTGTTGATGGATATGAAAAGATGTTGATATAATTTGTTGTGGGTTTGATTGTTTGTGTTTCAAAGTATGATGGATTAACCATGTAATTCCCTACCACGCAAACCCCAAAGGATAGATACAACTAATAGATTACCACACTATTTTTTTTTTTGGAAAGTGAAACATTACATGAAAAGTAAATATGCAATTACAAAAATCATCTACGTCCTCTGGGGTACATAGGATGACATTATGAAACCTAAACTCTTACCAAAGTGATAGCATAAGAATTCCAAGATTACATAAAGATAACATACAACCATACATGATCATTAGAGATGAAAAGATACATACACCATTTTATTACATCTCAATTCATAGTTCAATATTACAATTATGGAGCATATTTCCATAGATACAACACATCATGGATACAACAATACATTACATAATGCTTCCCCTATATCAATGGGAAGTGTACATCAAGAACAAGAATAATACATCAATGAAGAATAAGTACAAAGTGAAGAAAAGTCTTCAACCAAGTGAAGCTCTAGAAACTCTGCATCTGCTTCCACATCACGAACACAACTTGGGAACCCAATGGGGTGCATAGCACATTCCACCCGACCATGTGGACTCGAAGACCCGCCCCCCGTGCTAGGAGATGACAAGAAAGGACCCACATCCAACCAAGGTAAAGCAGACAAGGCTAACACAACACCAACATAAAAAAAACATCAAACAAATACAAACAACACTCCTAGAGGCAACCAAACAAGGGAAAATAACTAGGTACTGTAGTAGAGTGTCATTGCATGGCCTTACATGGTTATCCTGACTATCTATCTCAAGGTGTCGCTCCATATGGTGACTCATGTGGAACCACTTGCCTTTCGTGAGGACAAGGCAGTGATCTTACCAACCAAATCTTCTCACCCCATCCTTAGCCTGTGAAAGCACTAACGGTATGGGTGAGGCACATAATTAATCTAGTTTAGTGTTTAACTACCCAAACCCACTAGTTCATTAATTACATTATCACTTGTTAGGAAAAATATTCCATGGGTTACCCTGATAGACCCTTTGTGCGCTGGCCCCCATGAAGAGCCACTCTCCCTACGGGTACCCAAACCAAGAACACACAAGGGGTGTACTTCATCTCACATAAAAATCAAGGTGTACATAACCCACAACATGCAAGGCAAGAGCCATCTCGCAAACCCATTCCATATCACTGAAACAAGAACAAAGGAGGTACCACCCACCACATCAAAAGTCAACACTATGGTACAAGGTAATACCCACAAGCTCAAAATCTGAAATAAGATCAATGAATCACAATGGTCCAACTGTGGAAAATCAATATAAATCAAGTTTATCCATTGCCTAGCCTAAAACATTGAATATCCACAAACTCCTACTGAAGATAATTCAAAAATTTTGGGTTCCCAACCACCTCAAAATATACTACAAGAAAGTGAATGAATAAAGTCTCCTTAAACCAAATTAACACAAAAGGAAGATTCACATCAAGGGACCACAAAATGACTATATAAGTTTCACAATCACAAATCAACAACTGCAGAGTAAAGGAGACAATATCACAACGAAAATAGAAGCCAACACTTTTAAAATATTATTATATTCATACAATATCGAACACAATAACCAATAGTTAAGTCAATTGATAGTTCATCCAAGAGAGAGATGATGGGAAATAAAACAAGCAATACCAATTTTATCCATGATCTTAAACTGAAGGTTACAAATGAGTTCGACATTAAAATGAGCTATTTACTTGATCAAAATAAAAGATTATATACTGATACTTCAAGAAAACTCTATCATCCAAGTAGCAACCATTCCAAATCCCTAGGGTTAAAGCTTCACTATACAATAATGCTACAAGGGCTATACAAAAGTAAAGTTCACAAGGATCATTTATGGTGTACCCTAATGCTACATGTGGCAACAATCTAATTACTTTGCAATGATCACTAATTTGACTAACTAGTAAAAGTTATACCAACCAATAGATAAATATCCAACTATTAAAGGGTAATGATAATACTATCTCAAACTCTATCTTAAACACTAATTTCTTTATGAAATATAACAAAATTAGAGTAATAAAATATTTAATTAACACAATTCCAATTTCAACTATTCCCTTATAATATCATTTACCTTTGTGATTAGGCGAAAATCCTTGTTCCTAAACATGCAGCAACAACAAAAATGCAAGAAACAACAAAGAACACCTAACACCTCAAGATTGGGAAAAGCGTTGAACTTGAACAAAGAAGATGGAATGAAACAATTATACCTTGTCAAGTTGTTCCTTGGTTGGCCCTTCGATCTTTGATGTTGTGTATGCTCCTTGGATGGAAAATAAGATTAAAGATGCAAGATGGTTGAAAGTGAATGATTAATGGATTCAAGTGCTACGATGAAGGCAAAATGTGCAAATTGGCTAAGTATAGCTTAAAATAACAAAAAGGCAATAGTTTGGTATCTAATGCATAAGGTTTCCAAATGAGAGAAAAGAGGGGGGTATTTATAGAAGAATTTGAATTCTCTAGAGAAATGGATGGTTAAAATTGAGCCACCATGGCCAAGATGTAGGGCTATAGTGAGTTGAGGACTCATAAGCCCTCACATCTTGACATGTGGAATGTGAAGTGGCTTAGAAAGTGATGATGTGAAAGTGAGGTGGAATAAGGACAAGTGATGTGGAGGAAGGACAAGTACCTTGGGGGATGAGATGATTTCATCAAAAAGAAACTTCTTGTCCCCAAGTGAGAATGAAAATGACTTTTGAGGAATTTTAGAATTCCTCAAAAATCTCCATGGGGAATGAGAAAGTAGTTGGGAAAATAAATGTGAATTAAAAATTCACATGCTTGGAATAATCTCATGGACAAGACAAGGTTCCAAAAAGGGAAGCACTTGACTACATGTGACTTGATGTGACAAGTCAAAGATTCTAGAAAATGCATGGGAAAAAGAGATTCTAGGAGGAATAAATGTGAATTTTAAATTCACATGGGAAAGAGGGTCAATGCTAAGAAAAGTGTATGAAAAGGTTGAATAAAAAGGCATGCTAAATGAGTCTAATGACTTTGATTAAGGTTATGCAAACACATGATTAGGAGGATCAATGAAATATTAAGGAGAAATTGAAAAATGTGAGAATGTGACATTAATTTTTTAATTAATCTATGCACATCCTAATCCAGAATTAATTAAATTAATTTAGATTAGAAGAGGGTTATGGAGGATGTGACAATGAGAGAGAAAAAAAGGAATTAAAAATTGACTTAAATTCAAAGAGGTCACATGACTAAATTAAATAAAGTGATGTATTTATTTAATTTAGAGAGGAAATAAGTAAAAGGTAAAAGTATTTAATTATTGAATTAAATACTTTAGGAACCTTATATAGATGATGGAATATTAATTAAATGAGTGATTTAATTAATACCGACGAAAAGGATGAAATAGACAAGTAAAGGGATGACTAAGGAGATGAGTTTGACCATTTGGAAGTTGTCAAATTTGGGTGTCTACATTTTTCCCCTATTTGAGATGGTGTTACGAAGTAGTATCATTTCAAAGAATATTAAAATATAGAACCCAGAAGAAGATGGTCAGATTGGAAAAGATGCCCCAGTCATCAAAGGAGTGATTGGGAAGAAAGATGATGGGGGTGAAGATGAAGGTTAGGGATGAAGGATGCCCCCTTGAGAGGAAATGTGGGTTCAAGAGAACACGGGTGTGCTCTCAAAATGGATGAAATGATGAAAGGGGATATGAGGATGATGATGTAAAGTGATGGATAAGAAAAGATGATCAACGATGGGAGATGATGAGAAGCACAAATGGATTGCAATTCAAAGGTGATGTTGCCCCAATCAAGTTACAAGCCAAAATGGGTTGATGATGGATGGAGAGTTGTCATTGAGGGAATGAGATATTTCAAGACAACACAAAAGGATAGGGAAGGATACATCCTGATGATGATGATGAAAGTGTTGTTGATCAGGGAAGGATACATCCCAAAACAACATGAGGGTAGGGAATGAGACATCCCAATAAAAGGGGTTGTTGATGAGGGAAGGATACATCCTGAAACAAAACTAAAGGATAGGGAAGGATACATCCCGATGATGAGGACAATGATGAGGATGATTGGATCGAGGCTTGTAACAAGGCTGGGGGCAAGACCAAGGATGTGATTAAATGGTTTGTGTTGGATGGATTGAGATGGGATATAGATAAAAGGAATAAAAATGATGGGGACAAGATGCTTAGAATAACTAATCTATATTATTCTAAGAAGATTGAAGAGATGATGATAAGAGATTGGATGGATAGGGGAGGGAGATTGATGAAGGATGAATGGATGGGGGGATTTTTTATAGATGAGAGGATGGAATGCAAGAGGAAATGCAATCCTAATGCAATTTTCCATTTTCAGAGCATTGATTTTTGCTATAGCATAAGACACAAGATGCCAAGGTATGAAGAACCAAGGCCTATTCATGTTTAATACATAAAACAAACACAACAGACAAGAAGGCTATTCCAACACCCCAAATTCATGAAGACCTTGGTTGGGCCAAGCATTGGAATAACCACAAGCACAAAAGGATGCCCCAACGTAACACAAGACCACAGGAGTCTCAGTGGGTACTACACGGGACAACTGAGAAGACAACAAGGAAAAGATCAAGATACGCCCCTATGTTTACTAGTCAAAGCACACCATGATATGATGGATCAAGGTGACCATGGCAAGTGATGATAGGGAGCTCAAATGATAAACAAAAGCCAAAATCATCAAAATATCGCAATTAATTTTAAATATCATTTGTCATAGGATCAAGGGGATGGATGGGATTGATGAGGTGTGTTAGGAAGGATGCATCCTATTGAGACCGATGATGGATACTAACTAATAGATCAATATAACGTGGGATATTCAAAACCGATTGGATCTGATGATACTGGTGGATCATGTTTGTTAAGAACCAGCTAGATAAGGGCATAGCTCGACAACACAACACAAGAGACACAAGACATGAGATTGACACACCCTAAAGACCTAGGGGCTCGAGGGCTGATCAAAGATTGGCCTTGCCTACGTGAAAGCGCAAATCCTTCGTAGTTTAATAAAAGGTTGATGATTGACCTTGGATAAAAGTGGGAAGAGGATGATGGAGACCTCAATGGATGACAAGATTGGACGGATGAAAGGAGCGGACGGACAGAGCCCCGGGGGTGGATCAAATGATCGACCTTGCCTACGTGAAAGCGCAGGGGCAACGTAGTTTGAAAAAAAGGCCAAAGACAAATGATGGATAAAGGATGATGAGATGAAAATTATGGGACTGATACGATGAGATAGGATAGACCTGGTCGATTGGACATGATGATGGTGATCACATGAAGCTCAAGGATGGGATAGTTATCCAAATAGTCAAAAGATGAAATAGGAGGATGGTATCATGGATAGATGAATGAAGAGAAAGGAGAGGAGATTGAAAAGATGTGCAAAAGAAGCAGAAGTGATGACGATAAGATAGATGGCATTGGATTGTGTGGGGAGTAGCCTATAGCTAGATACCAATGAGAAGGGATTATGAGATGGGATGAGGATAGAGGTAAATGGATAAATAGATAAGGATGGGGGGAGGAAAAGGATTGTTTGGATGGATTGGATAGAGGGATAATGAGTTGGATGAGGAAACAGTTACTAGATGGATAGATGAAAAGGGATGTTATGATGGAAGGATAGGAAAATAAGGATGGGGAGATGGAGGGGATGTTATGATGGATATGAAAATAAGGATGGGGAGATGGAAGGGATTGGTTGGATGGATAGGAAGATAAGGATAGGAAGATGAAAGGGATGGTATGATGGATGAATAGAGGGATAAGGATGAGGAGAAGGAAATAATTGTTTGGATGGATATGAAGATAAGGATTGGGAGATGGAAGGGATTGTTTGGATAGGAAGATAAGGATGGGGAGATGGAGGGGATGAAAGGAATGGATAGGGAAGATGATGATGGAAGGATGGATGATGTCTCCAAGGACCATAGTCAACAAAAGGAAGATAAGTGCACCTAAATATGTTAGTGGGGTCATGAGGGACACGAAGACAAGTGGATGGGAAGATAAAGGAGATAACTGGGGAGGGGATAGGGATGGTGGATTTATGGAATAATGAGGAGAATGGATGGAAGGAATGGACACAGCATGGAAGGGGAAGCGGACAAGAAGGATGGAGATAAATGGATATGGATGGTGGAAGGGTGGAGGGAAAGGGATGGGGGAAGGAATGGGTGGTGGAAAGAGACAAAGGGGGATTTATGCATGACATTTGTTTGCTAGGTTTTCATCATGGTACTTATCTAAGGCACTTGTTTGCTAAGTTTTCACCAATGGATGAATTATTTCTTTTACTCTTTTTTTTTTAATTTGTTTTTTTATTTTTCTATTTTTTTGGATAGCATGCAGATGGAGACAGATAAGGATAGGGATGTGGATAAGGTGATTTAGAATATACACGATAAGGATATGGATGAAGGACTCAAGCATCAAGGTCCATATGAGGTATTAAAATCCCATGTGTGAAGTGATTGTTGGATGTTGGTACAACCTTATTGTAGGATGGGATAAATGGATTATGCAAGAGGGTGAATTAAAGGGATTTGATGGGGAAGATATGTGGGATAATGGATGGGATGTTGGAAAAGGTATGGATAGAATGATGGGGTAGGTTTTTTCAAGACCAACATTGGCACATGTGGTGGTGTAGGTGAAATGATATGAGGACTAATGTATGGATGATGCAGGGATAATTGAGGAGATGGGATAGTGAATTTTGGGACATAAGGACCCAAAACAGATTTAAGAGATGAAAGGGGTGTATGATTAGCAACTTTGGATGTTGTTATAGATTTTTCATTTGAAGGCATTACATTTTTCTTCTTTGGGATCCACATGGTTTTGATATTTTCTTTGGTGGGCCTTTGTGGCTGATGGGTATGATTTTGATTTTGTATTTGATTTTTATTTTCTTTAACATGTTTCAAGGGGACATGAGGAGCTTTAGATTCCTGTGGATATTTAAATTTATGCATTTTTATTTTAGCGTCCAAAGTGCTTTTAGTAGTAATGGGATGGGTGTGAGGAGATGAATGATGTGGAGCGATGGAGGTAGGATTATGGGGATTATGGGGATTATGTGTAGATGGAGGATGTGTAGGTATGCACCTTTGTTGATCCTGATTATGGGATATGCGAGTGGGATGTTTATGATGGATGACATGGATAGGTGATGAATGGATGAAAGGATGAATAGGACAAGATGAAGGAGGTGATTTTGGGATATAAGGGCCCAAAATAGACATAGAACCTGGAGGAGACATGTATGGAGTAGATGGAGGATGGGAGATGGTGGATGGAGGAATGGAAGGACCCAAAATGGATGGAGAAAATGGAGGAATATGGATGGTTGTTTTGAGGTGATATGATAGAGGAGGGGGGATGGCAGCGAATGATGTGGAAAAGCAATGGGAAGAGCCAACATTTCTTTTGGAAGAGGCTCGTTGAGGATGTATAGAGGTTGTACCAACATTTTTAGCTTGTGAGTTTTGGGAGATATAACCAAGACCACATGTGTAGTCGTGCTCTTGGACTTGGATGGGATCTAAAATACCTTGCTCATGAAGGCCTAAACCTTTTCCTTGATAGTTCATGTTCTTAAGCATTCGATCCATGATAGGATTTTTGTTATTCTGGAAGAATGATGTGAGTCCATTATTAGGCAGAGGATGATGGGTGGTATATATTCTTTGTTTTTCTTCTGCAAGGAGATGACCATGGAAGAATGTGAGAGTACCAAGGGGATATAAAAGTGGTGTGGGGGTGGTATGGTTAGTCAATGGTGGAGGATCATTAGATGGAGATGAGGGGATAACAACATCTTGATCGGGGCAAGGGAGTGGTAAGGGATCAAGAGAGGGATTAGGTGACATGATAGGATTTGGATTTGTGGTAGCGGGTGATAAGGGCTCGTGTGATGGAGATGGAGATAAGGGCTCATGAGATGGAGCAGTGGAATCTTGAGTGACAAGGGGATCATGGGATGGAATGGATGGGAGACTATGATCTTGAGATGGGCTAGATGGGATGACAGGATTGTGATGTGGAGGAGGGAATATGGCATGCTTTGGATCAAGCTCTTGGAATGACTCATTGTATGCGAGAGGCATGATAATGGAGGAATGTTGGATGGACCCCACAAGTGGGGGAGATGAAAGGATGCAAGATTCATGAAGTTCAAGGGAAGGGATATCGGCGATACTAGGAATGGAAGGAATGGATGGGACTTGTGTGTCATTGATGAGTTCGGTGGCTCTCGGAGTAGGAGATGGGGG
>VDFB02271358.1:124903831-124961628 GCA_007258455.2 Sequoia sempervirens
GTGCTAGGAGATGACAAGAAAGGACCCACATCCAACCAAGGTAAAGCAGACAAGGCTAACACAACACCAACATAAAAAAAACATCAAACAAATACAAACAACACTCCTAGAGGCAACCAAACAAGGGAAAATAACTAGGTACTGTAGTAGAGTGTCATTGCATGGCCTTACATGGTTATCCTGACTATCTATCTCAAGGTGTCGCTCCATATGGTGACTCATGTGGAACCACTTGCCTTTCGTGAGGACAAGGCAGTGATCTTACCAACCAAATCTTCTCACCCCATCCTTAGCCTGTGAAAGCACTAACGGTATGGGTGAGGCACATAATTAATCTAGTTTAGTGTTTAACTACCCAAACCCACTAGTTCATTAATTACATTATCACTTGTTAGGAAAAATATTCCATGGGTTACCCTGATAGACCCTTTGTGCGCTGGCCCCCATGAAGAGCCACTCTCCCTACGGGTACCCAAACCAAGAACACACAAGGGGTGTACTTCATCTCACATAAAAATCAAGGTGTACATAACCCACAACATGCAAGGCAAGAGCCATCTCGCAAACCCATTCCATATCACTGAAACAAGAACAAAGGAGGTACCACCCACCACATCAAAAGTCAACACTATGGTACAAGGTAATACCCACAAGCTCAAAATCTGAAATAAGATCAATGAATCACAATGGTCCAACTGTGGAAAATCAATATAAATCAAGTTTATCCATTGCCTAGCCTAAAACATTGAATATCCACAAACTCCTACTGAAGATAATTCAAAAATTTTGGGTTCCCAACCACCTCAAAATATACTACAAGAAAGTGAATGAATAAAGTCTCCTTAAACCAAATTAACACAAAAGGAAGATTCACATCAAGGGACCACAAAATGACTATATAAGTTTCACAATCACAAATCAACAACTGCAGAGTAAAGGAGACAATATCACAACGAAAATAGAAGCCAACACTTTTAAAATATTATTATATTCATACAATATCGAACACAATAACCAATAGTTAAGTCAATTGATAGTTCATCCAAGAGAGAGATGATGGGAAATAAAACAAGCAATACCAATTTTATCCATGATCTTAAACTGAAGGTTACAAATGAGTTCGACATTAAAATGAGCTATTTACTTGATCAAAATAAAAGATTATATACTGATACTTCAAGAAAACTCTATCATCCAAGTAGCAACCATTCCAAATCCCTAGGGTTAAAGCTTCACTATACAATAATGCTACAAGGGCTATACAAAAGTAAAGTTCACAAGGATCATTTATGGTGTACCCTAATGCTACATGTGGCAACAATCTAATTACTTTGCAATGATCACTAATTTGACTAACTAGTAAAAGTTATACCAACCAATAGATAAATATCCAACTATTAAAGGGTAATGATAATACTATCTCAAACTCTATCTTAAACACTAATTTCTTTATGAAATATAACAAAATTAGAGTAATAAAATATTTAATTAACACAATTCCAATTTCAACTATTCCCTTATAATATCATTTACCTTTGTGATTAGGCGAAAATCCTTGTTCCTAAACATGCAGCAACAACAAAAATGCAAGAAACAACAAAGAACACCTAACACCTCAAGATTGGGAAAAGCGTTGAACTTGAACAAAGAAGATGGAATGAAACAATTATACCTTGTCAAGTTGTTCCTTGGTTGGCCCTTCGATCTTTGATGTTGTGTATGCTCCTTGGATGGAAAATAAGATTAAAGATGCAAGATGGTTGAAAGTGAATGATTAATGGATTCAAGTGCTACGATGAAGGCAAAATGTGCAAATTGGCTAAGTATAGCTTAAAATAACAAAAAGGCAATAGTTTGGTATCTAATGCATAAGGTTTCCAAATGAGAGAAAAGAGGGGGGTATTTATAGAAGAATTTGAATTCTCTAGAGAAATGGATGGTTAAAATTGAGCCACCATGGCCAAGATGTAGGGCTATAGTGAGTTGAGGACTCATAAGCCCTCACATCTTGACATGTGGAATGTGAAGTGGCTTAGAAAGTGATGATGTGAAAGTGAGGTGGAATAAGGACAAGTGATGTGGAGGAAGGACAAGTACCTTGGGGGATGAGATGATTTCATCAAAAAGAAACTTCTTGTCCCCAAGTGAGAATGAAAATGACTTTTGAGGAATTTTAGAATTCCTCAAAAATCTCCATGGGGAATGAGAAAGTAGTTGGGAAAATAAATGTGAATTAAAAATTCACATGCTTGGAATAATCTCATGGACAAGACAAGGTTCCAAAAAGGGAAGCACTTGACCACATTTCACTTGATGTGACAAGTCAAAGATTCTAGAAAATGCATGGGAAAAAGAGATTCTAGGAGGAATAAATGTGAATTTTAAATTCACATGGGAAAGAGGGTCAATGCTAAGAAAGGCAAATGAAAAGATTGACTAAAAAGGCATGCTAAATGTGCCTAATGACTTTGATTACGGTTGTGCAAACACATGATTAGAAGGATCAATGAAAGATTAAGGAGAAATTGGAAGATGTGAAGATGTGACATTAATTTTTTAATTAATGTGTGCACATCCTAATCCAAAATTAATTAAATTAATTCGGATTAGAAGAGGGTTATGGAGGATGTGACAATGAGAAAGAAAAAGATGAATTAAAAATTGACTTAAATTCAAATAGGTCACATGACTAAATTAAATAAAGTGATGTATTTATTTAATTTAGAGAGGAAAGAAGTAAAAGGTAAAAGTATTTAATTATTGAATTAAATACTTTACGAACCTTATATAGACGATGAAATATTAATTAAATGAGTGATTTAATTAATACCGACGAAGAGGATGAAATAGACGAGTAAAGGGATGACTAAGGAGATGAGTTTGACCATCTAGAAGTGGTCAAATTTGGATGTCTACATTCTTCCCCTATTTGAGATGGTGTTACGAAGTAGCACCATTTCAAAAAATATTAAAATATAGAACCCAGAAGAACATGGTCAGATTGGAAAAGATGCCCCAGTCATCAAAGGAGTGATTGGGAAGAAAGATGATGGGGGTGAAGATGCAGGTTAGGGATGAAGGGTGCCCCCTCAAGAGGACATGCGGGTTCAAGAGAACGCGGGTGTGCTCTCAAAATGGATGAGATGATGAAAGGGGATATGAGGATGATGATGTAAAGTGATGGATAAGAAAGGATGATAAGTGATGGGAGATGATGAGAAGCACAAATGGATTGAAATTCAAAGGTGATGTTGCCCCAGTCAAGCTACAAGCCAAAATGGGTTGATGATGGATGGAGTGTTGTCGTTGAGGGAATGAGATATTTCAAGACAACACAAAAGGATAGGGAAGGATACATCATGATGATGATGATGATGAAAGTGTTGTTGATGAGGGAATGATACATCCCAAAACAACATGAGGGTAGGGAATGAGACATCCCGATAAAAGGGGTTGTTGATGAGGGAAGGATACATCCTGAAACAACACCAAAGGAGAGGGAAGGATACATCTCGATGATGAGGATAGTGATGAGCATGATTGGATCAAGGCTTGTAACAAGGCTGGGGGCAAGACCAAGGATGTGATTAAATGGTTTGTGCTGGATGGATTGAGATGCGAGATAGAAGGGGTGGAAGAAATGGATGGGGACAGATAACGAATGGTATAATGGAAGATGGAAGGAGGATGGATGGAGGGGGATGGTGGATGGAATGGATGGGATGGAGATGAGGGATGGAGGGAAATGCAATCCTAATGCAATTTTCCATTTTCAGAGCATTGATTTTTGCTATAGCATAAGACACAAGATGCCAAGGTATGAAGAACCAAGGCCTATTCATGTTTAATACATAAAACAAACACAACAGACAAGAAGGCTATTCCAACACCCCAAATTCATGAAGACCTTGGTTGGGCCAAGCATTGGAATAACCACAAGCACAAAAGGATGCCCCAACGTAACACAAGACCACAGGAGTCTCAGTGGGTACTACACGGGACAACTGAGAAGACAACAAGGAAAAGATCAAGATACGCCCCTATGTTTACTAGTCAAAGCACACCATGATATGATGGATCAAGGTGACCATGGCAAGTGATGATAGGGAGCTCAAATGATAAACAAAAGCCAAAATCATCAAAATATCGCAATTAATTTTAAATATCATTTGTCATAGGATCAAGGGGATGGATGGGATTGATGAGGTGTGTTAGGAAGGATGCATCCTATTGAGACCGATGATGGATACTAACTAATAGATCAATATAACGTGGGATATTCAAAACCGATTGGATCTGATGATACTGGTGGATCATGTTTGTTAAGAACCAGCTAGATAAGGGCATAGCTCGACAACACAACACAAGAGACACAAGACATGAGATTGACACACCCTAAAGACCTAGGGGCTCGAGGGCTGATCAAAGATTGGCCTTGCCTACGTGAAAGCGCAAATCCTTCGTAGTTTAATAAAAGGTTGATGATTGACCTTGGATAAAAGTGGGAAGAGGATGATGGAGACCTCAATGGATGACAAGATTGGACGGATGAAAGGAGCGGACGGACAGAGCCCCGGGGGTGGATCAAATGATCGACCTTGCCTACGTGAAAGCGCAGGGGCAACGTAGTTTGAAAAAAAGGCCAAAGACAAATGATGGATAAAGGATGATGAGATGAAAATTATGGGACTGATACGATGAGATAGGATAGACCTGGTCGATTGGACATGATGATGGTGATCACATGAAGCTCAAGGATGGGATAGTTATCCAAATAGTCAAAAGATGAAATAGGAGGATGGTATCATGGATAGATGAATGAAGAGAAAGGAGAGGAGATTGAAAAGATGTGCAAAAGAAGCAGAAGTGATGACGATAAGATAGATGGCATTGGATTGTGTGGGGAGTAGCCTATAGCTAGATACCAATGAGAAGGGATTATGAGATGGGATGAGGATAGAGGTAAATGGATAAATAGATAAGGATGGGGGGAGGAAAAGGATTGTTTGGATGGATTGGATAGAGGGATAATGAGTTGGATGAGGAAACAGTTACTAGATGGATAGATGAAAAGGGATGTTATGATGGAAGGATAGGAAAATAAGGATGGGGAGATGGAGGGGATGTTATGATGGATATGAAAATAAGGATGGGGAGATGGAAGGGATTGGTTGGATGGATAGGAAGATAAGGATAGGAAGATGAAAGGGATGGTATGATGGATGAATAGAGGGATAAGGATGAGGAGAAGGAAATAATTGTTTGGATGGATATGAAGATAAGGATTGGGAGATGGAAGGGATTGTTTGGATAGGAAGATAAGGATGGGGAGATGGAGGGGATTGTTTGAATGGATAGGAAGATGATGATGGGTAGATGGAAGAAATTGTTATGATGGATGATGTCTCCAAGGACTATGTCACAAAGGAAGATAAGTGCCCCCACTCTAAATATGTTGTGTGTCATGAGGTAGGAGGGACACAAGACAAGTGGATGGGAAGATAAAGGAGATAACTAGAGGAGGATAGGATGGGTGACGAAGGAATACGATAGAGAATGGATGAAGGGAATGCATACCAAGAGGTGTCCAAAGCATGCATAGATAGGTGCCGTTGTTTTGATCAAGATCACAAGAAGGAGGGAGGGATGGGAGATAAATGGGATATGATGGTAGGATGTAGAAGATAGGTGGGATAGAGGAAAAGGATGGAGGGGATGTATAATAGGAAGATGTGTGCATAGCAGGAAGCATAGCAAGAACCATAGCGGATGTAGGGGATGCACGTTAGGAAGCTGCCCCCAAGTGGTGGAAAGAGACAAAGGGGGATTTATGCATGACATTTGTTTGCTAGGTTTTCATCATGGTACTTATCTAAGGCACTTGTTTGCTAAGTTTTCACCAATGGATGAATTATTTCTTTTACTCTTTTTTTTTTAATTTGTTTTTTTATTTTTCTATTTTTTTGGATAGCATGCAGATGGAGACAGATAAGGATAGGGATGTGGATAAGGTGATTTAGAATATACACGATAAGGATATGGATGAAGGACTCAAGCATCAAGGTCCATATGAGGTATTAAAATCCCATGTGTGAAGTGATTGTTGGATGTTGGTACAACCTTATTGTAGGATGGGATAAATGGATTATGCAAGAGGGTGAATTAAAGGGATTTGATGGGGAAGATATGTGGGATAATGGATGGGATGTTGGAAAAGGTATGGATAGAATGATGGGGTAGGTTTTTTCAAGACCAACATTGGCACATGTGGTGGTGTAGGTGAAATGATATGAGGACTAATGTATGGATGATGCAGGGATAATTGAGGAGATGGGATAGTGAATTTTGGGACATAAGGACCCAAAACAGATTTAAGAGATGAAAGGGGTGTATGATTAGCAACTTTGGATGTTGTTATAGATTTTTCATTTGAAGGCATTACATTTTTCTTCTTTGGGATCCACATGGTTTTGATATTTTCTTTGGTGGGCCTTTGTGGCTGATGGGTATGATTTTGATTTTGTATTTGATTTTTATTTTCTTTAACATGTTTCAAGGGGACATGAGGAGCTTTAGATTCCTGTGGATATTTAAATTTATGCATTTTTATTTTAGCGTCCAAAGTGCTTTTAGTAGTAATGGGATGGGTGTGAGGAGATGAATGATGTGGAGCGATGGAGGTAGGATTATGGGGATTATGGGGATTATGTGTAGATGGAGGATGTGTAGGTATGCACCTTTGTTGATCCTGATTATGGGATATGCGAGTGGGATGTTTATGATGGATGACATGGATAGGTGATGAATGGATGAAAGGATGAATAGGACAAGATGAAGGAGGTGATTTTGGGATATAAGGGCCCAAAATAGACATAGAACCTGGAGGAGACATGTATGGAGTAGATGGAGGATGGGAGATGGTGGATGGAGGAATGGAAGGACCCAAAATGGATGGAGAAAATGGAGGAATATGGATGGTTGTTTTGAGGTGATATGATAGAGGAGGGGGGATGGCAGCGAATGATGTGGAAAAGCAATGGGAAGAGCCAACATTTCTTTTGGAAGAGGCTCGTTGAGGATGTATAGAGGTTGTACCAACATTTTTAGCTTGTGAGTTTTGGGAGATATAACCAAGACCACATGTGTAGTCGTGCTCTTGGACTTGGATGGGATCTAAAATACCTTGCTCATGAAGGCCTAAACCTTTTCCTTGATAGTTCATGTTCTTAAGCATTCGATCCATGATAGGATTTTTGTTATTCTGGAAGAATGATGTGAGTCCATTATTAGGCAGAGGATGATGGGTGGTATATATTCTTTGTTTTTCTTCTGCAAGGAGATGACCATGGAAGAATGTGAGAGTACCAAGGGGATATAAAAGTGGTGTGGGGGTGGTATGGTTAGTCAATGGTGGAGGATCATTAGATGGAGATGAGGGGATAACAACATCTTGATCGGGGCAAGGGAGTGGTAAGGGATCAAGAGAGGGATTAGGTGACATGATAGGATTTGGATTTGTGGTAGCGGGTGATAAGGGCTCGTGTGATGGAGATGGAGATAAGGGCTCATGAGATGGAGCAGTGGAATCTTGAGTGACAAGGGGATCATGGGATGGAATGGATGGGAGACTATGATCTTGAGATGGGCTAGATGGGATGACAGGATTGTGATGTGGAGGAGGGAATATGGCATGCTTTGGATCAAGCTCTTGGAATGACTCATTGTATGCGAGAGGCATGATAATGGAGGAATGTTGGATGGACCCCACAAGTGGGGGAGATGAAAGGATGCAAGATTCATGAAGTTCAAGGGAAGGGATATCGGCGATACTAGGAATGGAAGGAATGGATGGGACTTGTGTGTCATTGATGAGTTCGGTGGCTCTCGGAGTAGGAGATGGGGGCTCATTGGATTCAATGGATGTGAGTATTTCAATTGTTTGAGTGGTGCTAGGGGTGGTAACATCAATGATAGGTGTGGTATGGAGAAGGGTCTCATCACTAGTGACTGTGGATGATGGATTGGGACTGTGTGGTTCCATGACTTCAATGTGTGGAGTGGGGGATTTCTTCTTTATTATAAGTCCTTGGAGAATTTCTAGAGTGAGGAACTTGCATACTCTAGGCTGAGATGGCATGATAGGAATAGATGAAGGATTAGGGATTGGTGGACTAGGGTTATATGGAGGAATGGGATTAGATGTAGGACTGGGTGTAGATGGAGGATTAGGATTAGATGGAGGGTTAAAGTAGGGATATTGGTATGGTGAATTAGGATAGGAGGACATGGACGATGGATTAGGACAAGAGGATACGACTAGTGGATTGTAGTAAGGGTGTTGGGATGGTGGATTAAGATGTGAAGACGTGGATGTTGGATTAGGATAGAGAGATGTGGATGTTGGATTAGGGTAAGTTGATGGGGTTGATTGGTATGGAGGATTAGGATAGTGTGACATGGGTGCAAGATTATGATAAGAGGATTGGGATGGCAGATTAGGATAAGAAGATGTGGGTGTTGGATAAAAGGATGACATAGATAAAGTATATGATGGAGGTGCAGGTGAGGAAGATAATGGATATCCCTTGTCAAAGGTAGCATAAGGAGCATGACTATGCATGGATGATGACATAACAAGATAGCTTGGAGGGGTGATTGGATTTTGGAAAGCGGGTGGAGAAAGCTTACTAGCAATGACAACGTCAAGAGGCTCTATGTCATATTCCTCTTGATCGACAAGACTTTCGTTATCGTCGTTGACGTAATTAGGGTTTCCCTTAACTACTATTGATAGAGGATAAGGATTCATGATGATGAAACGATAAAGAGGATGGATCAAATATTTTAGATGAAAATGAATTAAAGCTCAAGACGGGATTTAGGAAAAGCTAAGATCGGGATTGAATTAAAGCTTAGATTAGGATGATTGGATGATGCGATGGTATTGGATTTGAGAAAGGATGATTACGACATTGAATCTGCTTCGAGATGGAAGTAGATTGATAAGGATGCAATTAGATTGGATTGGATAAGATCGATCGATGATTGATAAGATTGAATGATGGATCAAATAGGATGATGAAAGGGATTGGAAAACCCTGTTTAGAGATTACCCTAGGTGACTTAGGATAGCACTTGATTGATCAAATTAAAGGATAAATAGATGATTGCAACACCGAATTCACTTTGAGATTGAAAGCGGATTGATTGGGCCGATGATAATGATTAACTCAAGGAAAATGATAATCCTAAGCAGATGTTGAGGATGACGATCAATTTAAACACCTAGGTCAATTCAGATAATAACTTGAAATGAAGTTCAGGGGATTTGAATGAGGAAAACGATGATCTAATTGGGGAGTGGATGATAGGAATGGAGGAACGAATATTACAAAATGAGTAAAAAATTGATCGGATTGGATGAACAACTCTCAAAATGAGGAGACAAAAGCTCATAATGGATGAAAGATTACTCGAAATGGGTAAACGATTGATCAAAATGGGTAAATGACCACTCGAAATGAGAGGAGGTTCGAAATAGATGAACGGTTGGTTGGAAAAAGGAAATGATTATTCAGAAGGGATAAATGAAAGCTTGAAACGAGTAAATGATTGATCGAAATGAGTGAACGAATGCTCAAATGGGGAGACAAAATTTTGGAATGGATGAAAGGATAAATAGGACGAAATTGAAGAAGATAGAAGGAGGGATCTTAAGATTTGTTTCTATAGACATCAAAAATATATAGATTGATATCGCACACTCGATCTTGATCTACTAACATTGCCTCATCTTGAATTATCCCTCTATCTAACCATTTAATCAAATAGCCTTATTTGATTAAAGTCATCATAATTCCCCTTTTAATTAAATAAATCCCCCAATTTAATTAAATCATCGTCTCTGTGTAATTAGCTAGGTCATTTCATCTTCCTATCTATATTTAATTAAATAATCCATATTATTTGATTAAATCTCTAAAATTCATCTAATTAAATTAAATAAATCAAACATTTATCTAATTTAATCTAACATCACCCTCTTTGGTTAAATAAATCAAAAATATTTATTTAACTAAGTCTAAATCATTATTTTCTCATTTTGAGTTATTTAAATCGTAAAATCTAAGTCAAAATGGTCAAATCACCTCATCTCCTTTTAAATTAATCAAATCCTGACTAATCTTAGTCTTAATCCATCAAATCCTCTAGATTTTGCAACTTCCACATGAAAATCAATTTAATTGATTTATAAATCATCTATTTTCATTCAAAAAAGGCATCAAAGATAGAATATTCCTCAAATTTGAAATCTCCCCCCAAAAGGACTTGTCCCTTCCAACAAAGCATTTAACATCTCTTACAAATCCTTTTCTTGAGCCATGTGACATTAACTTCACCTTTCACCTCATCCTTCAAGCCATATTTTGAATTTGAATCTCCCCCCTCTTTGCACATTCTTCAAAACTTGCACATCCTCCATCCACTCATAGATTGACAAGTGGCATCTTGCCATTGGATGAATGTTAGTCCCACATTGCTCTATTTTGGACATTCACCCATCTTGGAATTCTATAAATAAAGAGTTCATTTCCTCATTTGGTCATCCATAATTTAGGCAAAGTTACTATGCTTTAATATCTATCAAATTCCACCCATCATCATTGAATCTTAGCTATGTTATGCAGGTTTTTAGCTTGGAGCACTCATCAAGCATCAACAAAGTAGATCACTCATCAACATTCATCAACATTCGTCAATCTTGCATCATAGGAATTGGGAAAGGGCCAATTTTCACATCAAATTGGCACCAATTCCCCCATGGGATCATGAGTTTGCTAATTTAATTAGGATTCAATCTATTTTATTGTTTTCATTATGTTCTTCATTATTTTTTTTCCTAATTTGAACTTGGTAAATGGATTTCATGGGGAATCCTTGTTCTTGCTTGCAATTTATAATCTAATGTGTTTGTTCTTATTATTTTGTAGGTATTGAGATTGGGGTTCACACATTTGGTGCTAGAAGGAGGGCCTACCAGAAGATCAAATCACATTTTTTGAGAAAATTTCATGGTTTTTGATGTTTTTTGGTGTTTATAGCAAACAAAACCACTCATAGTCCAACGTCGCCATACAAAACTGCTCAAAAATTCAAACTACACCGCTGGACTCAAACTACACTGCTCAAAAATCAAACTGCATCGCTGGAGTCTCCAACATCACCATATAGCGTCGCTACAAAATCAAACAGAGCCGCCATCACAAACAAAACCGCTTGAATTTCTTTCTTTTTCATGCAAACTTAAAATGGCCATATCTTGGTCATTTTTTGGTCTTTTTCGAAGCTTTTTTTTTTTGAAATGGGGTATAATTTCATAAGCTATCCAATGGTATAGGTTATTATCAAATTTTATAGAGTTAAAATTTTTAAATTTTTATTTAATGTCAAATCATAATGAAATTTGGTCTAACTTTTAGGGTTTTTATGCTCAATCATCTATCTAACCCTCATATCTTCTTTTTTTATTGATTTCATTTGACATTTGGAGCTTGTGTTGTAGGTTTTGAAGGATAAGGGAGCATGGAAGTCAAAGAAAAAGCATTATTACATCATTGTAACAAGTGTTTTTAAACACTTTGGGAAGAAATTATAATCCCTCTTTTAAGGATTTGTTATCTTTCAAGCTTTTAGAATCTACTAATTTATTTTGGGATTTAAAATAAATTTTGAATTCTTGTTACAAAAAGTTTAAAAAGAACATTAGGACTCAAATTTACTAAAGTTTGTTTTCAGATTAAAAATTGAAAAAGGAAAATTGTCACACTTACTTTGGTGCTTTTAAAATGAACTCACAATTGCTTTGAAAGGTTAAAATCAACATGTGCAACTTTGTTTTTGTGATTTCTTACTTAAACTAGCATCATCGAAAATGACATATGTGCTTCTCTCGTGCTTTATAACGATCTTGAGAATCAAAAGGCCTTTTTTGTGATCTTAGGTTGAGATAAAGTAATCACCTCCACACTTCATTTTGGGTTTAAAAATTGAACAAAATATTTTGTGAGTGTGAGTAGAGCATTATTGCATACACTCTCTGTCTTTGTGTTGCAAACAAAGATTGATCGAGTTACAGATATTGTCTTTACTCGCTTTTGTTTATCTTAGAGGGTCTGCCTTGGGGAAAAAATACTCACCCAAGAGAACGACTCAACCGGTAACACTCTAAAGCCAAGAGTATTTCCAACTGGGATATAAATATGGGTATTGGAGTAAACGCCAATATCACACGGTTGGCTCTGACAAGATGGATCTAAAAATGGACTCTTGCTGTATGGGTCAATCTCCACGAACAGAAAGTCTGAACTAAAACCCTTGCTTGTAGTAACCAACCAGTCCATCCAACGAGTTTATCAAAGTGGTGCATTGGAACTTAGATTCCAAGAAGTTACTTGCCATGTCCGATCTTGGTTGAAGTATAGAGGTTAAGACTTCATTCTTAACATACCTTTATACTCTTTCCTTGATTGCATGTAAAATCATCTCTTCTACTACGAAGGGCATGAGGCAAGCCCGCCAAGAAAAATGTACCAATTGAGCTAGGATGTTATATTTCTTGTGAGTCAAAACACCTTGCTTGTTCGAAAAAATTTGGAGACAAACACTTAACATCATCATCAAAATTTCAAACCCCTTAGTTAGAGCAAATACCTTTGACAAAACCGAATAACTATTGCTTACCCTAGGGATTATGTCCTTAAAGGTTTCTAAGTAATTGGGTTGACATCTTAATTTGCTTCTACCAAGGTCAACATTTGGTAACCACTACCTTGATTTCCTTGAATTCCACATAGCACTTTCTGGGATGAAAAGAAGTTAGGACATTGGACGTTTAGTTTGAAAATCTAATCAAGAAAGTGTTTGTGGTAAAAGCAATTCACTAATCAAGATGAAATCAATTGAACCCCACACATGTGATTGTGCATCTTTTGTCTTATGGTCTTTTGAGTAAACATTGATCTTTTGGTTTGAAGGGAAAAGCATGTTCTTCAAAACCTTGGCCTTGTAAACAAATCCTTCTTAGGTTCATTTAGAATCAAAATCAAACACTTCATCCATTTCAAACATTTATCATCCCATCCCACAAGCAACTTTGTATCTTTGGAAACATCATTATCTAGACTTGGGTACATCCTTAAACCAAATCAAAATCACCTTGTTTAATTAGGAGTATGGGAATGCATTCTTTGTCATACCTCTAGTTCAATTAGCACACCTTTGAACAAGTTTATCCTAAAGATCACATCCAACATCTTAGGGTTTACAAGTTCATTATCCAATCAAAATCAAATCCTAAAGTCTATTATTGATCCAAAGTTCCTAAGAAAAACAACACCCATATCATTCACCCCTTCATCTCATCATTGGTCCTAAACACCTTAGAGGTCATTTTTACAACAAGGTCAAAACACAAGAAGAACATGGAATATAAACTTGATCCATACATCATGCATAAAGCAATTCAACCAAACCATCAAGACCTTACAAAACCAATGGATTTTCAAAACTCACATTTATACAATCCATACATGGGATCATTATCTCCTACAAACCTCAATGGTACAACAAATGTGAGTATACACAATCTAAATTTTGGAACACCTTTTCCGATGGTAGATTTAAATCCAAGTCCAAACTTAGAAATCTATCAACCAAATACTCAATGCATAAGTCTTCAACAAAACAACATTATCCCACCAAATCCATACATGCCAAATGAGAATATGCCAAGTACAACTATACCAAACATGAACATTTTGAATCCACACTTGGTAAAATTTTGGATAGATATGTTTGAAAATCACAAGAATGTTGTTCAAAATCCATCACACCCATATGTCCCCCTCACCTTTCATAATCCTAATGACCCATCATCATCATTTCACACAACCCCTCAAACCTCTCTCCCTACAACCTCACAAGAAGAAGGTGACCTATTTGGAATAGGGGGCATTTTTTATCAAACATTATCATTTCCCAAAGGGAGCATGCCACTCACTTTCCCACCACTCCCACCCTTGCCATTAACATCCATATCACATCTTGGTTTTGGGCTACCATCGCAACCACCGCTCATCCAAAACATACCCCCAACCATCAATCAAAGCATCATACCAAATCCTCCCCCCTTGCCATCGATATCACAAAAACAGATGGCAACCATCCCCATAGTACAAGAAACCAACACATCTTCTATCATCCCTCAAAACATGGTCTCTCAAGGACTAACCATATTAATCACACTATCCACCACTCAAATCCCAATCATTAATATGATAATACCTCTTATCACCACAACAAGCACTATTCCAAAACCACCTTCGCCACCACCACCACCCAAACCAATACAACATTGTGTTGAAAGCTGCTCAGCAAGCTGCTTATTAGAAGGCACTCCAACAAAACCAAAACTGACAAGTTGCATAACTAGCTGCACAAGCTACTCAAGTAGCCCAAGCCGCACTACAAGCCCGACAAGCACAAGCCCAGGCTCAAGTGCAAGCTCAAGCTCAATCCCAATACCAAGCCCAACAAGCAAATGTTGTTCAAAATCCTAGTAAAATGTTAATGACTCCATGTATCAATCCAAGTCAACGATCACATGATCAAGACCTATCCATCAATGAATACATGGAAGATGTGTCTACCTCATCTGAAGATCAAATCAACATACATCAAGAGTCACTTTTTGATCATGATAAGAATCCCTCAACAATATCTAACAATGATCTATTTCAAGGAGTGTTAACATTATTTGATCTTGTAATCAACAATCCATCGACCAATGATCATGTTGAAAATGTCTCTACATCACCTAATGAGTTAGAGAATATATCTAAAAAAATTATTCTAAAGCATGATCAACATCTCTCACCAAAGTCTAGCAATGGTCCTTTCCAAGACATATTGACATCCTTCGACCTCATGATTGCCGATATTGAACGAATCTTCAACTCAACACTTGATCCAAATTCACTCAAAGATGAAGAGGATATTGAGCTGCTTCCCATCCAAGAACCTTTTATAAGAAATCCATCCTTTGAAACTAACACATGTCAAGAACTTGATCCAAAGCATGACGAAAGCAACTCTGAAATCATTCAAGATCAAGAATTTGTATCTCCAAGATACTACAATGATCTAATGGACACTCTCCTATCTATGTAAGGTGAACATACTCCATCTACCCATGAGATAATTTTTGTGGATGGACACATAGATGATCTTCATTCAAAACAAGATTCCTTTACTCCTGATATTATTACACAAAAAGAGTAGGTTATTGATTCCTACAACCAAACAGGGTTGTCAACATCAAGATTAGATATATCCAAAATCCAGACTGAAGACATCATGTATGAAGATATCCAACATTATCCACTCAAGGAAACCAGTCAAATAAAACAGGATGTTTTGGAGTCAGTAGAGCATCCAATTTAAATAACATCATCTACGGTGGTCATTTATCAGAGAATGCACTCTAAACAGGAGCTCTTGGAACAAGCAGAATCAAAGCATGAAGGTACTACTTCCACAATACTGGGGGCAACTATGTCTCAAGCAAACGTCAACATAGGGAGCATGAAGAATTTTTATGATGAAACTGATGCCAATACTACAACCAACTACGTCATGAATCTTCATCTTCCCATCATCCCATCCATGAATTAGGACCAACGTCAAAAGAAAGATTTGAATCAAAGCACAAAGAATGTTATCAAATCAAAAGAAGTTGAGAAGCATAATGGAAAAATCAAATATGCATGGATACCAAAACATACAAAGAAATATTATCCCTATCAAACTTTATTAGTCAAATAAACTATGGGGTAAAATAAAAAAGGGAAAAGTATCCATCAAAGATGTCCACAAAAGAAAAAGCAAGCTTTTCAAGTGACATACAAAGTGTATCAAACAGTTGGTCGTAATTCCACACACACTTTTGTATCCACCCATCATTGCTCATCTTCCCAAGTTTGGAGAGTCAAAGATTCCAAGCTATCAACCAATCCATCTTTTATCCCTAAACACACTCCATCCACACCTTCACGCATGATATCCAATTCTCACATTGACCAGGTATTGGAAACAACCCTTCATCATAAGGATTTAGAAGGCACTCTATCGCGATGTGTGCATAAAGACCAAGTCAACGCCAGTATCAATAAAGTAGATCAAGAATCCCAAAAGTTGCATTCAAGTGCACGTATCTTAGCAACACCTAGGAATCTATGGCACATTATGACAGGGGCATCTACATCAGCAACACCTTGTGATTCGACATGAGCTTAAAATATTTAAGAACAAAAAAAAAAAACATGAAAATCCAAAAAAAAATAGAAAAAAGGATTGAAAACAATAAAGAAAAAAATTGTCCTCTAGTGAAAACCACTTCGGTGGCGCTTTGGGCAGGTACCATGATGAAAACCTGGCAAACAGACATCATGTGTAGAATTGAGCATCTACGTGTGCTAGTTCAGGTGAAAGCATCTTATCCCATCCATAATAAATCTAGCATTCCATCCATCTCATCCATAATAAATCCATTTCATTCATGAACCATTTATCCAATCCATCTACATCCATAGTCCAAATTATCTTGATCTTGGTAAAAGTTTGGTACACACTTTACACTTGCTTACGGTAAACATTTGGCATGGTCCGTTTTCACCCAACACTATCTGAGCCATGAAGCATTATCCAATGAAGCATTCCTTTGTTCAAACACCTTATCTTATTGCAAGATAATCCTTTTCATGCTTGCCATATCCATCCATCCATACACTTATCCAAGAATCCACCCATGACATTCCATACATTGCTAGATGCTGGGGAAAAATATTTAGATCTTGCTTCGGGAATAAATCTTGATCTATATCCTCCAACTTATGTGGTGATCCGAACATTGACAAACGTGAAATAAAATTGGTCCACCACTTGTGAGCAAAAATCCGAATCACTAGCCCATGGCATATTTTGGTAAGAAGAAATTCCTTATCAATCTTCATCTTTCATCGAACATCAATCCAAACAGTCACTATCAGTCGCATCTAACGCACCCTTCAAACATCACATCAAATCATTCAAACAGATTTTGGTCCAAATCAAGCTTCATCAATCATGATCAATCAAATCCAATCAAAAAATCCTCATCTTGGGATATCATTGTGTTGCTTAACACTATCATTACATTGTTGTGTATCCTCAACAATGTTATCATCATCAGTCCCTCATCATCTTGGGATATCCATCATAATCCTTGTGTTGTGTAACACTATCCTTGCATTGTTGTGTATCCTCAACAATGTTATCATCATCAATTCATCAATTTGATCAATCAACCTTAGCTTGGTTTTCAACAAAATCCCAAAACAAAGCACTGATATCATCACACATATCCATATCTGAATCGTCAAAATCATGCGAAAAATCCAAAAACACTCAAAAGTTAGAAAATGACAAAAACATGCTATCTAAACTACATTGTCTCTGAGCTTAAATGTAGGAAAGGCTCATCTTTGATCAACCCTCGAGACATAAAATCCAAAAACATTAAAAAAAAAAACAAAAATCCAAAAACATTCAAAAAACCAAGAAAATTCAAAAACATCCAATCTCAGAAAACTCCAAAAACATTTGCAAAATCTCAAAAAATACCAAAAAACAGCCTCAAAATATTTCAAAAACATCCAAATATTTGAAAATCCATCCATCCCATCTTGCTTTCACCCACAATAATCAATCATCCATAATAAATCAATCATCACACTCATCCTTTGGCAAAACAAACATAAACAATCACAACAATCAACAAAATCAAACTTCAAACACAAAATCAAAATCTTGATCATTTTCAAACATGTCAATCAACCTTATATCAATAGCCTATCAAACAACTTATCAAACCATCATCATCCTATACAATGCATGTCCTAGGATATATCATTCTGACAATGGGCATCATTTTGGATATCACCTTAGATTCTTATCCTATCAAAACAAATCCCTTTGGCTAGAGGTTTGAAGAACATTGGCTTGTTTGTGTACTTGATATTCTCTTTTGATTTATCTTATTATGCTCATTCCAAGGACCTCTGAATGATGTCCCCAACAAAGGGATTTAGAGAGATAGGAATGGAGCAATGATCATTATCATTTTGTCTATTGTGCTTGTTGGACATTCTTGTAATATAACTTGGAAAATACTTGATTTGTTAGGTACGTCCTAGCAAGGTTTTCGTATGTCAAGTATGAACAAGAATACTCCTATTTGTTTGTTGAGTCAAAGTCCATCACACTAGGTGCGATGCCATCCTGGTTCTCTATACCTTGATGCATCATACCATGTGTGTTATCAAACATAAGGTAATTGGCCCTTTTAAAATCCCAACTCCTCGGTAAGAAAATCATCATCATCATCATCATCATCACTAATAAATTTGGCTTATTGGTGTCCCTTGTCATCATCTTATTTTCTTCCTACTTCCTTTCGCGCTAGCATGGTACCATGACAGTTAATCATAAATCATTATTAATGCATCCATCATGTATCCACAAACCATCAACATACTACATAATTCATATCATACCATATAGAAAACATTAATCATACCACATGCATTCATCCCCATCATTGCATAATATAGATTGGCTATTCTAAACATCTCATAAACCATACATTTATCATCTATTTGCATAATCATAAAATCATCATCATATCATATCATGTTCATCCATATCATTCATGGATCATCATATCATCCAAACATCATAATCATCTCATTTATATCATCAATAATGTAACTGTCATGGTACAAATCAGGATCAACTGTGTGTAATATATCAAAATAGGCATGAGGCTACCCATGGATGATGACTGTCTACATCATCAAATCTGTCTATATCAAATATTTGAGTTGAACTGATCTTGTACCTCTTTATCAAGAGATCGACCCTCAAATCAAACCTCTTCATCCGATCTCTCGAGGGGGAAATATACCGGCATAATTCTTTTCATTGGGGCAACAGTGCCAGGGCATCCAAAAAAAAATCAGAGAATTTTTGACTTTTGATCATGGCAAGATTATTCTTTGAACCAACGCAACAAGTGCATCGCTTCAAAGAGGGGCAAAATGTAGACATCGAAAATATACAGATTGATATCGCACACTCGATCCTGATCTACTAACATCGCCTCATCCTGAATTATCCCTCTATCTAACCATTTAATCAAATAGCCTTATTTGATTAAAGTCATCATAATTCCCCTTTTAATTAAATAAATCCCTCAATTTAATTAAATCATCGTCTCTATGTAATTAGCTAGTTCATTTCATCTTCCTATCTATATTTAATTAAATAATCCATATTATTTGATTAAATCTCTAAAATTCATCTAATTAAATAAAATAAATCAAACATTTATCTAATTTAATCTAACATCACCCTCTTTGGTTAAATAAATCAAAAATATTTATTTAACTAGGTCTAAATCATTCTTTTCTCATTTTGAGTTATTTAAATCCTAAAATCTAGTTAAAATGGTCAAATCACCTAATCTCCTTTTAAATTAATCAAATTCTGATTAATCTTAGTTTTAATCCATCAAATCCTCTAGATTTTGCAACTTCCACATGAAAATCAATTTAATTGATTTATAAATCATCTATTTTCATTCAAAAAAGGCATCAAAGATAAAATATTCCTCAAATTTGAAATCTCCCCCCAAAAGGACTTGTCCCTTCCAACAAAGCATTTAACATCTCTTACAAATCCTTTTCTTGAGCCATGTGACATTAACTTCACCTTTCACCTCATCCTTCAAGCCATATTTTGAATTTGAATCTCCCCCCTCTTTGCACATTCTTCAAAACTTGCACATCCTCCATCCACTCATAGGTTGACAAGTGGCATCTTTCCATTGCATGAATGTTAGTCCCACATTGCTCTATTTTGGACATTCATCCATCTTGGCATTCTATAAATAAAGAGCTCATTTCCTCATTTGATCATCCACAATTTAGGCAAAGTTACTATGCTCAAATATCTATCAAATTCCACCCATCATCATTGAATCTTAGCTAGGTTATGCAGGTTTTTAGCTTGGAGCACACATCAAGCATCAACAAAGTGGATCACTCATCAACATTCATCAATCTTGCATCATAGGAATTGGGAAAGGGCCAATTTTCACATCAAATTGGCACCAAATCCCCCATGGGATCATGAGTTTGCTAATTTAATTAGGATTCAATCTATTTTGTTGTTTTCATTATGTTCTTCATTATGTTTTTTTCCTAATTTGAACTCGGTAAATGGATTTCATGGGGAATCCTTGTTCTTACTTGCAATTTATAAGCTAATGTGTTTGTTCTTATTGTTTTGTAGGTATTGGGATTGGGGTTCACACAGTTTTGATACCTAAATATCTTGGCTACAGATGGACTAAAGCTCAGATTAGGATTGGATTGAGGCTCAAATTAGGATGATTGGAGGATGTGATGGGATTGATAGGATACGATCGATTGATGAGACCATTGATTGGGTGATAGATTAGATAGGATGATAAAAGGGATTCTAAACCTAGTTCAGAGATTTGACTTAGATGACATAAGGTGCTAATGATTGGATTAAACTACCGAAGGATGATTGCGACACCGAATCTAGCTCAAGATGGAAGCAGATTGATTGGGTCAAACATGATGATTGATGTTGGGCGGATAACAATCCTAATCAACTGTGGATGATGATGATCAAGATCAGAAACCTATGCCAACTTGGATAAAACCTCGTAAACGAAGCCTAGAGGGACGCAGATTAATGAACCAATGAGCAGGGAAGTGGACTCAGGCAATCAGACTCTCTACACGGAGAAGCAGGCTTGATGAATGGATAATCAGGCTCAAGGAAGCTGACCCACTAAATGAATGAACAAACTGATTGAACGGAAGAAAAGATTGGATAGGCAAGAAGAAAATTCACTCAAATTGATGGAGGACTCACTCAACAAGGTGGTAATAGGCGAGAACGACTGAGAGCGGCTGAAAACAATGGAGAACGACCGACAAAACGACCAAAAAAGCTAGTAAAAATGCTTGTTTTAAGTTCTGGGAAGCCTATCTTGGGGCAGGTCCACCCCAGAAAGGGCTTGTTTGCCTATTGGTGGGTAGGTCCACCTATCCTAAGGAGAACAGGCGAGAATGACTGAAAATGACGAAGAACAATTAACAAAATGACTGAAAAAGCAAGTAGAAACGCCTGTTTTAGGGTCCGAGAAGCCTATCCTAGGGTAGGTCTGCCCAAGAAAGGGAAAGTCCACCTATTCAAGGGTAGGTCCACCTATCTTAAGAAGAACATGCAAGAACAACTGAAAATGATGAAGAACAACTAACAAAACAATCAAAAAAGCAAGCAAAAACACCCGTTTTAGGGTCTGGGAAGCCTATCCTAGGGTAGGTCCACCCAAGGAAGGGAAAGGCCGCCTAATCAAGGGTAGGTCCACCTATCCTAAGAAGAACGAGCGATAATGACTGAAAATGACGAAGAATGACTGACAAAACAATAAAAAAAAAGCAAAAATGCCCGTTTTAGGGTTCGAAAAGCCTATCCTGGGGTAGGTCCACCCAAGGAAGGGCAAGTCTGCCCCTCCAAGGGCAGGTCCACCCCTACTAGGGTAGGTACGCCTGTTTGACAAAGAGTGGGGAAAATATGACAAAAATAGGCTGAAAAGGGACAAAGACAGAGGGCAGGTCCGCCCCTTTACACAAATCTAAACTTGATTTTCATAAAAACGATTATGGCCAAGGACCCAAGACATAATGAACAATAATCAGAGGATAAGGTTGACTTGACTGAACAAAAAAGCACTGGTTTTGCACAAAGAAAATAGTTCAAACAACATGATCCTAAGATTAGTAGAATGGGTATGGCCAACAAAGTCCTCTATATAGGATAAACAAGGTAGCTAGGGAGTCCTTGTTATGCACCCGGTATGTGAGGCCCAAACCATGAACACCATCCTGTCACAAGCGTGAGTCGAGAACCTTAGTGAGATACTGAATGCACAGACCAACTCTTCACGTCATCTCAACGCTTCGCCAATAATGATGTGGCTAGATTGGGGTACAACTTTGGCCCCCCATTTGTATATCCTGTCGGTACGCGTGGTTGGGATTGTCCCTTGGGGTGATGAAATCCCAAAGTAGGTCCCCTAAGAAAAAATAAAAATGGGTGACTCAAAGGACTTAGTAAGTATGATTTTTCGTCACCAAGGATCACCAAATGGCACAAGGGGATTGGATACATCAATAGCCTACCACAAGCACGACACACAAAGTGAATTTGACCCCCCTAGTTAAACTATGTGGTTAAACTAATGAAAAACAATAACAAGTAACTGATAATGCTTTAAAAACGGATGGCCTTACAAGAAATTTGTTAGTAATTTGTTTTTCGTTTTCCACCAAATGATAATCAAATCCTTGCATAGACACAAACAACACACGTTAGGGGGTCAGAAATACTCAAAACAACAAAAAAAATGATGCTTAAAATGCAATTTTTACCTTCTAGAAAATGTTGTTTTGGGTTAGTCCCCCTCTCTGTTTGGGTAGGTCTGCCCCTGGGTGGGCAAGTCCACCCCTTTGCTAAAAGTTGAAAAAACTTACTGTTTCTGGGCTCTATGGAGGGCATGTCCACCTCTGTAAGGGCAGGTCCGCTCCTTGGTGGGCAGGTCCACCCCTTTGCAAGGGCAGGTCCACCTCTCTACAACCTAAACTTGCAGACAATGAAACAACATAAAACTTGAGAGCAAGAGACCTGTTTGTGGGTCCCACCGGGCATGCCATATACGTGATCAGGCAAAAATCCTTGTTCTTAAACGTGCAACAACAAAAAAAATGCAAGAAACAACAAAGAACACCTAACACCTCAAGATTGGGAAAAACATTGAACTTGAACAAAGAAGATGGAATGAAACGATTATACCTTGTCAAGTTGTTCCTTGGTTGGCCCTTTGATCTTCAATGTTGTGTATACTCCTTGGATGGAAAATGAGATTAAAGATGCAAGATGGTTGAAAGTGAATGATTAATGGATTCAAGTGCTATGATGAAGGAAAAATGTTCAAATTGGCTAAGTATGACTTCAAATAACAAAATGGCAAGAGTTTGGTATCTAATGCATAAGGTTTCCAAATGAGAGAAAAGAGGGGGTATTTATAGAAGAATTTGAATTCTCTAGAGAAATGGACAGTTAAAATTGAGCCACCATGGCCAAGATGTAGGGTTATAGTGAGTTGAGGACTCACAAGCCCTCACATCTTGACATGTGGAATGTGAAGTGGCTTAGAAAGTGATGATGTGTAAGTGAGGTGGAATAAGGACAAGTGATGTGAAAGAAGGACAAGTACCTTGAAAGTACCTTGAAAGTACCTTGGGGGATGAGATGATTTCTTCAAAAAGGAACTTTTTGTCCCCAAGTGAGAATGAAAATGACTTTTGAAGAATTTTAAAATTCCTCAAAATTCTCCATGGGGAATGAGAAAGTAGTTGGAAAAATAAATGTGAATTAAAAATTCACATGCTTGTAAGAATCTCATGGACAAGACAAGGTTCCAAAAAGGGAAGCACTTGTCCACGTGTGACTTGATGTGACAAGTCAAAGATTCTAGAAGATGCATGGGAAAAGGAGATTATAAGAGAAATAAATGTGAATGAAAAGGTTGACTAAAAAGGCATGCTAAATTTGCCTAATGACTTTGATTAAGGTTTTGCAAACACATGATTAGGAGGATTAATGAAAGATTGAGGAGAAATTGGAAGATGTGAGAATGTGACATTAATTTTTTAATTAATGGGTGCACATCCTAATCCAGAATTAATTAAATTAATCTGGATTAGGAGAGGGTTATGGAGGATGTGACAATGAGAGAGAAAAAGAGAAGTTAAAAATTGACTTAAATTCAAAGAGGTCACATGAAAAAATTAAATAAAGTGATGTATTATTTAATTTAGAGAGGAAACAAGTAAAAGGTAAAATTATTTAATTATTTAATTAAATACTTTAGGAACCTTATATAGATGATGAAATATTAATTAAATGAGTGATTTAATTAATACTGAGGAAGAGGATGAAATAGACGAGTAAAGGGATGACTAAGGAGACGAGTTTGACCATACAGAAAGTGGTCAAATTTGGATGTCTACAACCTTAAGCTACAAATTGGGTCAATTTAATTAAAGGATGCTCACAAAGGCCTAGCGAAGGGAGTGACATCAATGTCTATCAACTTCTATTTTAATTTATATGTCACTATAAGTATAAGATTCATGGTTAGGGTTTTAGCGTAAACCACGTGTTACACAATTAAGGATAGATTTTAGTTGACTAAAGGTGTTGAATCGCAATAGAAAATCTCATACAAGAACTTAGAAATGTCCTTAACCTAATGACTCTTAAAACATTAACAACGTTAACCATCATGAAATTAACTATCAATTTAGTGATACTATTTTCATTACTGACCTTAATGATATTATCGTTATTTTGTTGAAGTATTAATGATGTAATAAGATAAACATTCATATTAACATTAATACAAAAGTGGTTCAAATGAGATTCTCAAAGTTAAATTTATTTAATCCTAAATATAGTTTATTGATGAATAATTATTTTATCTATTTATACCATTAAATTATCCCCATGTATCTCTTTAAAAAGTTTTGACACTAAAAAAAAATTAAATAAATAAGATATTATAAAATATGGAAACAAAACAAATATCCCAATTAAAATTTCTTACAATATATACTCATCAAAATAATTTTAAAAAAGCTATTATTATTATTATTATTATTATTTTAAAACATATAAACATCATACTAATACTAAAACAATTGATTTAAAATCTAATCTTTAAGAAGAACTCATGATTTCCCTTTTTCTTAATTTATTTGCATATGTTTTTTCTTATATATATATATATTGCATATGTTTTTTCTTATATATATATATATATATATATATATATATATATATATATATATATATATATATATATATATATCTTTACCTAGGTATATATTTATATAAATTATGATTTTATTGCAAAAATCTAATTTAAATATTAAATCGATCAATACTCATAATTTCAATATAAAACATTACCTGAATTCACATGTAATGTTATATACATACATACACATATACCTACAAAACAATACCAAACACCAGACGAGGCCAATTTACTAAACTTATCTTCACTATATCCTACATCCACATGTTTTACAATTTAGGTCTATATAAATTAAATCTATTCTCTTTAATAATTTAACCCAAACCATTCACTTTGACAAATTAAATTTTCCCCAAAGTAATACCTAACCAATTATGAAATTATAAGTAACACAATTTTCTCTATATTATTTCCCCATGCACTTAACCAATATAATCATTTAGTTCTTATACATAGGAATTTACTTTTATGTCAATCCTACTATGTACATGTATATATAAATTTGTATAGAAATGTATATATAATTACTACCAGCTGATTTCGTTATAGAATAGTATCCTAGATTAAACTATGGTAACCACACAATTAAACAAGCACACACACACATATATTGTACAAAAATAATAAGACGTCATCTTAAATGATGCAAAATGAAACAGTCTAAAATATAGGCCCACACGATTCTAAAGTGCACAGACATGATATTTAGCTTCAAACCAGGTGATAGAAGATGGCATTCTTCGGAACAAAGATGGAGCTAAAATTACAGAGGATTCTACTAGCAAAATCAAAGAGTTATAGCATGGGCACAAAGATGGCATCGATGAGGTTAGAGACATTCTTTAGAACAAATTAGTTTCAATGCTTTATTACCATTTGTCTGAAATTGGGATCCAATCTTATATGGCGTCCACGGGAAAAGATCAGTGCACAAGAAACACGACTACGATGGCATGAAGTAAGAAGATTTCCTTATGAACCAAGTATTTTAAGCACAACAACTATGTGGTGCAAATGATTGATTCCACAAGGATCTGCAGTGAGAATGAGTCTAATTAAGCAAAACAACTAAGACGTTTTGCCAATAAGTCAACAAAAATCGATGGAGAGATAGGGTATGAAGAGAAGCGTTGGCAAGGATAGAATTAGATAAATGCAATAGGAAAAATAAAGAACGCATCTCATGAAGAGAATAATAGTCTTGGCAACAATATGAATGGACTTAATGACTGATATCCTAATTTAACTAAATTGTCTCCTTCCTAGTAGCTTGGTTTAATCAATAAGCCTAAATCCCCAAGTGCAACAAACAGGTTATGATATATAAACAATATGTTCGAGATGGAGAAGTTTGTCACCGATTACAAAACAAAAATCAATTTAACATATATACAGAACAAATTGCCATAAACAAAAGGAACCAACCGCCTTTTATCGAAACAAATACAGTGAGTAATCCAAGATTCAAGTGAATATAAAAATAGATTGGGCAAAATAATTAAATCAAAACTCATAACTAAATGCCCACACAATGGATCAAAATTAATTCCAATGATATAAACTACATACAATGATTTTCTATTCATGAAATGGGTTGAATGGTTCGCCAGGCACAAGCAAGCATAGAGAATTAGCAATAATGCAAAGACAAGAATAAATGCCAGTTACCATAAGGACACCCAACCAAGATAGTGATGGTGTTGAAAGAGGAAGCACATACACAAAAGGATTGGCTTGGTGATTGAAGACAACAAGGCATCTCCAGATTCAAGAATTTTACTTAAAACATTAACAAAAGTTTGGTATAGAAAAGATCAATTGGTAGATTTCCACGGTAATCTCAGACTCAGTTTATCTACTAAACAAACATAAAATTCATTTCACTGTTCAAAATATCTATATGTGAAAGGAAACAAATAGGGATCTAATGTTGGATATTACAATTATATAGTATAAGAAAACAACCATAGATAATACCTCAGAACCAATAGCTTCCAATCCTAGGGAAAAAGCTTTTCAGCCTCCACTCTACCCAATTTCATTCTAGGAATGTTGCCAATCAACTTCTTTTTGTTACAACATAAAATTTCTTAAGGGCCAACGACAAACACAGACACATGCATTCACAGGCAGGTGAACTGTTAAAACAAAATTCCTATAAGATGTGATCTTCCCCAATTGTAATCATCCCCCTTCATTGGAAAGGCTTCCTTCAGCAGACAAGTATGCAAAATGTGAAGCATAGAAAAGGCATGTGAACTATTTTTTTTTTACAGAACACCTCTAAGAAAAAATGAGCTCATGGAATGCTCGATTCCCCGTTTGCCCTCAGCTGCCTTCGATGAAAAGGCTTTAGAAACCTAGAAGCAAAATGAAATTGATAGGTGTACAGTCAATTTCCATGCCATAAGACATGTGCCAAAAAGTGAAGGTATAAAGAAGACACGTGAAGCAACAAAAGTTCTTTTCTTTTATTTCAAATCACATTATTTTTCCATCTTTAACTGGTTACCCTCACTAATAATTTATTACAATATAATTTAAAACAATACAGTTTAATTTTATTATTTAATAAAATATTTACTTTTCAACAAAGTAATTTAATTTGCTTATATATTAACAACTACCTTCATTAATTTCAAAACCTTAGTCTATTTAATAATTAATCTAATTTTATAAAAAATATATCTCTTTCCATAATTAATTAAAACTAATAATAATTTTTTTTAATTTTTATTTGTTTCATTATCGTTAAACATTTAATCTTACCGTTCAAATTAATAATTAATAATTAGAATACATATAACATCTTTTCATAATACATTTAATTATTATTTTAATTCCCAATTAATTAAGTTACCTTGTAAATCAATTAAAATTGATAACTCACGGCTAACCCTAATATTTACTTTATCACATAATTTTGAAATCAAATTAAGTAATGTAATCATGAAGTCAACAAGACATTGCAATTCAATCAACCACACTTACTCAAACGTCATGAATGGGCCAAAAGCAGAGGGTCACTACAAACCATCTTTGAAGCAATTTTGATATGCACTAGAATGCAAGTTAATAGCGGTTGCTGTTCAAGACAGTAGTGTCAATATTTTGGACAATGGCAGTTCCTTTTACAGAACGACTGTGACAAATTTGAGAAAAAGTAGTCTATGTTTAAAATATGTGACTGATGAACACAGAGGACAATAACAATACTATTCATGAAAGTGGTGAAAATTTAGGACAACAAGAACAATATTATGGAACAAAAGCGATATAAATGACAGCAGCGGCTCTGTTTCAAAAAATTCATGTTTCTTAATAGCAGTTTGTTGGATAAGTTTGAAAGTTTGAGATGTTTGTTTGATCTAATTTGATGGAAAGTGATGCATACAACAAACAATTTGAGATAAGATGATATAGCTTGTAGATTATCAGCCAACACATCCTAAGGAATAAAAGGTAGCCAACACATCCTAAGGAATAAAAGGTATTCTCTTCTCTATAGGCTTACCTCACCCCCGAAGGAGTGACTGAATCAAATCTACAGAGGGAGCAAATAAGATATATCAAGAAAATGTACCATCTTGATACTCCAAGCAAAAGAGTCCCTTCTCTTAATACTTGATGCCTCAACTATAGATTTGACATGGTAAGTAACTTCTGGGAATGGTGCTATTCCCATGCACTACTTCAAAGAATGTTTCAGAAAATTGGATAGGCTTCTAAACCAAGGTTTTTAGTGACAACCATGAACACTAAGACATATAGATCAAACAAAAGCCACTTAAGGCTTTAGTCATTCCTGCCCAACTCATTATGTTCAGACAAGGATGAGACATGGTATGCTATTCTCGCCTAGATATAAGCTACTTTCTTTCAATTTCGCAAAATTTATGTAGCTCACTGGTAAACATGATTTTAGAGTCGCTTATATGAGTTATCCATTGCAGGATGTATCTCATTAGTAGACCCTTATCCTAAAAAATTGGGTAACCACAAAAAAGTGTAAAAAACCAAAAGTGTTTCTCATCATCTAGGATTGTTAAAAGACGCAAGGGGAGAGGATATAGACTTGGCTTGCCAATCATGGTGAACATCAGTATACAATTCATAAAAAAATGTTTTTAAGCCCAAAACTGAAGTGTGTAAATATACCAATTCATTTTTTAGATGCACCAAGTTCAAAACATTTGAGACTTCAAGCAAGAAATGTCATTTTGCAATAAAAAAGGATGATTTGTACAATTTTATGCACCAAATTGAACCATGAAGATTTTCACCAATTTTTTTATGCACCAAAGTAAACATTTCAAGTTGTGTTGTTCATTTTTATTGCACCAATAGAAAATGAGTTCATTTTAATAACACCAACTGAAAATGAGTTCATTTTAATAGCACCAAAATAAAAACATTCGATTTGTCTTGTCCATTTTTATTGCGCCAAAACGAAATGTTAGATTTGTAGGTTTTTTTTACCAAAATGAAATGTGAGATTTGTAGGTTCTTTTTAGGTACACCAAAAAGGAAATGTGAAATCAATTTTAAGTACACCAAAATGAAATGTGGGATTTGTAGGTTCTTTTTAGGAGCACTAAAATGAAGTGTGAAATCAATTTTAAATACACCAAAATGAAATTTGAGAATTGTAGGTTTTTTTTAGGTACGTGCCAAAATGAAATGTGAGATCAATTTTAAGTACACCAAAATGAAGTGTGAGATTTGTAGGTTCTTTTTAGGTGCACCAAAAATGAAATGTGAGATCAATTTTAAGTACACCAAAATGAAGTGTGGAAGCTAATCCTCCAATGGCCACAAGCTAAAAATGAAGATATTAGTAACAAGAAAAATCCTTATTCTACTGAAAAAAGAAATAAATGAAAAGAAAAAGAAAAAAAAGATTGACAATTTTTTACCATTCTTGACCAATTATAGCAGCATATTGAAGTAGCCACAACTTTCTCAAATCTGCATCAAATTTTAAATTGTCAAATGTTTCAAAAAGATAAATTGGAGATTTGCAAAACCCAAAAATGTTTTTCTAAAATTCAACATGTAGAATTTATTAGAGATGAATGAAACACATGAATTTTAAAGGTTAGCAACAAAAAATTTAAAAATAACACAATAGACTAAAATTGTGAGATAACTTTTTTATTTTTTCATGAAATAAAAACCACAACAAGCTACAAAAAGTTAAGAGTGAGGTCTACAAAACCCATAAACGGTTTTAAATTTTTTTGTGTGTCTATTTTGTATGATTAAAATAAATGACAGGTTTTAATTGAATTTTTAGCTGTAACTTGCAAAATTCTTAAAAGACACTCAAAATATTAATTGGGCGTGCCAATTTATGTAAGGGGGAAAATAAGCATAAGGAAACAATAATGAAATCAAATGAAAGAGATAAAAGCAAATGCAAATCCCAACCTACTCATGAAATGAAACTATAAAGCAATGAATCAAGCAATGTAATCATAAAAGAGAACATAAACTGAATTCACAAATTCTGCATGTCTATTTTGTATGATTAAAATAAATGACTGGTTTTAATCAAATTTTTAGCTGTAACTTGTAAAAGTCTTAAAAAAAACTCAAAATATTAACTGAGCAAGCCAATTTATGTAAGGGGGAAAATAAGTATAAGGAAACAACAATGAAATCAAATGAAATAGATCAAAGCAAAGGAAAATTCCAACTTACTCATGAAATGAAACTATAAAGCAATGAATCAAGCAATGTAATCATAAAAGAGAACATAAATTGAATTCACAAATTACAATACTACCATCCTATGTCGAAGTGTAATTCGTATTGACGTCAGATCACTTGGATCAATACAAAGCCTCCATTGTTGTGCAAAAGCTTCAAAAGGTATGTTAATGGTGATCAAAGATGTAAGTATTTGCTCATAAGAATTCGATAGTCAATTCAACATGACCTCTCCACACAAATTATTTAGATTCTCTGATTGTTTTTGAGAAGGAAGAAGGTTGTTTTATGGATTTTCAGGTTTTAGATGAACAATCAAGATTCGATAGTGAAAGATCATGATCAACGGTTGAGAACCGTTGAGAGGAAATAGATTGGTCAGTTAACTCCTCTAATTGATCCAATTAAGGATTTTAATTGGATAATCAATGGGATTAGATTGGAATGATTGGTGGGATTCAAAAAGTCAGGTTGAATGTTTAGTGGGATTAAGGAAGCTCGGTTGAGTTAGGAAATAGATGGGTTAGTTAACTAGTTAGAGTGAGAAATCAGTGGTCATGATTTACTCAATCAAAAAGGGGTGAGGATAATTAATTAATTGAATAATTAATTAATATTGGAGATGAATGTGCAAGTTGCTTTTGACTTTAACACAAAGATATATTTATTTGTTGACCATGTTGAGTGATTTTGAATAATTAATTTAATTATTCAAATTTAGAGAATGAAAAGTGGTTTAATTAAATTATTAATGATAACAATTTAATTGATTTAGATGAATAAGGTATATTAGTGACATAATTAAATAATTTGTGTTTATTTAATTAATCAAAATATATAAGGTTAAATTAGGACATTTATTAAATAAATGAGATTTATTTAATTAGTCAGAAATGATGATTGAGGATGAATTAATTAAATAATGTTAAATCACTTAGTTAATAGACAAATATAAAATTTGATAATAATTAAATAATAATGCATTATTTAATCATTTAGGGAAGAAAGGTGAAAGTTAAATAGTGTTGTTCGTTAGTCAAGACAATCTAGGGTATCTACAAGTAGTTCCTCTAATTAATAGCCAAGGGGAGAAATGGAAGACACCAAAGGAGGGTGTAAAGTTGAACTCTAATGGTCTTCAAAAGGGAACCCAAGTATTATAAGTGATAAATTTGTGCTTAGAGATTCCAAGGGTAACTTTGTGCTTAGGGGTTCACAAAATTTGAGGAAGAAAACTAATGAAGTATGATGGAAGGTCCTTCTTGCAAGACTTCAATAAGCATGTTAGGTAATTTAATGGAATATATAGATAGAAGAGGAATCACAAATAGTGATAATTGTAGTGAATAAGGTCAAATCTTGAAACTGAAAGCTCAATACAATAATAGATTTGTTAAAATGGAAAGATAAGTTTGAGCAAATTAATGTGATTCATTACTATAGGGAGTAGAATATTATTATGGATTATATGGATAATAAAGGTATAAAGCTAAAGGATTATTCATATATTAAAATTATAGATATAATGGATTGGAAAAGTTTATCCAAGCTTCTTAAACATGATTTTCTAGCTTCTTAAATTATTAGCTAAGTAGATAATAGTAGAGGGCATATATTGAGATTAAAGGTTTCAAGATGTAGTGTTATGATACTAAAGTGGAGGCATCTATTCAAATGTATATTGTGACGAGGTGGCATTTATTATGGAATATATTAAGTATAAGGAATGGTTGTCTTGTGTCTTTATGGTGGGAAAGCTAGGTATAGTATTGGCATGTGTTTGTTGTACTATTCATTTGGGGGAATTTGTAAAGGGTTATTTTAGGTGGTTACAATGTTTTATCAAGATTCATTTGTGTAGTTTTTGTGTCAAACTCATTAACCCATGTTTATGAGTAGTGGTTCACATTAATCCATATCTAGGCACTTCCCAATTTTTATTAGAGATATGGTATTAATGTCTCACAATAATAGCTCAAGGGATCCTCTTTGCTATTGTTAGATTATTGATTTTTGGCTAAGAAAAATATTTAATCCCAATATGTAGACAATATGAAGGTGGTAAAATTCATGTTTTAGGGTTAAACAGTATGGTTAAAATGAGGGACTCCATATTAGAATATTTTACAAGGAAATTAGAGATGGTGATGTTTGATAAGAAGACTTAAAGTGTATCTAAGAGCTATTATCTATCCATGGTATATTGTGGTGTGATGGAGGAGGTGATGATAAAATATGTTTGTTTGTCTTTATTTGATAAGAGGAAGACATAGATAAAGGAGATTGGATTAGAAATTAGTGCTATACATGATGACGTGAAAGATTTATAGGCAATTGTTCAAAACCTCAAGAATTTTTACAAGTATCTTCATATGATAATAAAGTATATGGTTGTTTCTAAAAAGGAAGAAAGAAGGTGAAAATACTTCCTAAAAAAATTAACAAAGAGAGACAATGTAGGGAGATTTAGATCTAATATTTTTTTATAACAAAATAACACATGCATTAGCACATAATAGCATTCAACTCACTAAAAAATAGTTCACATAGTATTAACCTGGGAAAACCATTTCAAAATAATCCAACCTACAAATCTTGAATCAATTGTATTCCCAATAACACCAATTATTATAATATAACTCCAAGTTCAATCCTTTGCTAGATATTATATAGATCAATATAACTAGAGATATTTTAATGGCATAATGGTGCCTATAAAATATTATGACAATACCTCAAACCCAAGCAATCAATGTATAGGGGAGGAAAAAAATACAAACCATGAATGGTTTCCAAAATGACATGCTAGAAACCATCAAATAATTTAGGCCCTCATATACATGCACAAAATAAAATACCCAAATCAAGATAAGATAATTAATACGAATTAGAAACTACCATTACCAAACTTAGGTGCTTAAAATAGTCTTATCCTACTTTATTTAAAGGTGCCCCATGATGCTCTTAAACTCCACATTAACTCCCTCTTGTCATGCTCTTTCCTATTTGGAAACTCTTACATGCCTTACAAGCTTTCATAGTTGCATTTAGCATCTTCCATAATATTAAGTGTGTCTTACACTTTCCAAATTCTAAAATATATGTCAAAAATACTACTACTCCAAGTGAAAAACCACAAATATATGGGCACAAAAAATAAATACAAACTTAATCAAATGATTCAAACATTAGGATTGTAAGGTGTATGGAACCTATTCCAACTTTCTTCCAATTTTTATATACCTTGCAAGAATATTATGGAAATAACACTAAACTATGAACTAATTTCTAGCAGCCAATACACTTATAGACTCACTAGACCACCAAAATTTCTCTGTTCTCGTAAATTCATCAATGTATCTAAAAACATTCTAAAAAATTTCAACCTTTTAAAGCATCAATCTCCCAAACCTCTACCATGTCAAAAAAATTATACTAAACAACACTGTGCTTCATCTATACATAAAAAAATTAGGTTCTTTACCAAGATAATGACACTCCATCACATTCAAAATGAACTACTTTAAGATTCAACCCAACATACAAACATAATCCCTATAAGTAGATGACTGTTTTATATACATGAGTAGCTACTATATACTCTAGTATTGTCATGGACAAATCAACCATAACTTGTTTCTTTCTCATTGAATTGATAACACCACCAAGCAAGCCAGACATAGCCATTGGAAAATATCTTGTTATCAACATTCCCTACTCAATCTAAATCCACATATCTCTTAATATCCATGTAGTACTACATGTGATCTATAGGACCTCTATAGGTTTGTTTCACATAACTTGTAGAACCTTTATAACTATTACCACTACTAGTGTAGGTATGCTCTAGTTGACTTGTGGCACCTTTATAGTTTCTTCAAGGTGACCTATAGAACCTCTACAAGTTATCTATAGTTGAATTAGTGTACCAAGCTAATATAAAATATAATAGATTTTAGTGTCCTACAAATATTTTAAGACTCTCTTCACTACTACCTAATGATCTCAACTAGGATTAGCCATAAATGGATCAAGACTCCTATTGCTTGGGAAATTTTGGTCTTGTGTAGGCCATAACACACACAATATTAACAATAGCACTAATATAAGAAACAAAAGGCAAATCCTCCATCTCATAAAGTGTAGTTAGACACTACTTCGCTAATAACTTGGTTCGTATTGAAATAGGAACACACATTGGTTTGTAAATTAACATGCCGAAACATTGTAACAAAAAGTTCACATACTTAAACTAACCTAACCAAATCTTTTTTTCCTCTCTTATATTCTCCATAACTAAAATGAACTTAGCATCCCCAAATTTCATATCAAATTGTGTAGAAATTTGATATTTCATGTCGCTAATCACATATATACTAGTACAAAAATAACATATCATTAACATACAAAGTGATAACAATAAAATGCTCACCATTGTATTTATAATAATCATAATCATTTGATTTAGAACTTACAAATCCTTGTCTCAACATAAAAGAATCAAAATTTGGCATGAGACTAAAATAAGATTTAATTATTATTCTTGATATTTAATAATTTGTCTTGACAATATGATTAGCTCAATTTTATGTCAACCCAAAGATGTAAACTTATATATATATATATATATATATAAAGATTTGTACATAATTTAAATCAAGTATTTAATATGCATGTAATTATAAGATAAGAATGAAAAAGATCATAAATAATAAAATGAAATAAAAACTTTAATCTCCTAACTCAAACACATTAAAAACCATAATTAACAATTTACTATATCATGTTAATCTCATAACCTTTAATTGTTATTTCATCATTCTAAAGAAGAAAATGCTTTGATTGTAAGCCATTATAACACTAAAACTATGTTGTTACAAGTAGTTGTAGACTTGTGTCACAATGACAAACAATTATATAAATTTAAATTTTAAATAATGAGGGATTAAATCACTTAAGTGATAACCAAGGGTTAATAGGAAAATAAAATGAGAGTGATAATAATGGAAAGCCTGGAATTAATTGTTGGCAACTAACATCCTCAAAAGTGGCAATATTAAAGTTTTATAAACAATTTGTAAATTGTGTACATAATTGTTGAATTGGTTCTATCAAGTTGGGTAATTGCTGTGAAGCTTTATATGTGGTTGAATGTATCTGTTGAGGAAAATAATTAACTACGTATCTTTAGATAAGGACATAATAGTTGTAGAAACAAAAATTTGGTAGAAAATTATGTTTTATTAATCTTCTACAAGTGCTTTAGTTGGGAAGAGGATAGTTCACATTGTTGTCATGATAATGGGTTATAACAATTTTTTTTTTGGTAACTTAGTGGGTATTCTCGTGACTCTACCCACCGCCTAGCCCGTCCTTACCTTGGTCTTACAAACTGCCAAGTTGGGGTCAGGAAGGGGTGAGTGAGGCGAGAATAATCCCATTGGGTCGAGTGTTAACCAGCATGGGACCCACCATATGCGTGGCAGGGTTAGCCGACTTGGGTATTAGACAAGGCTTGAACCTGGGTCGATTGGCTATTTGTCCAACAACACAACCAACTGGTCTACACCTCGGGGTTGGGTTATAACAAATTGTTCATGTGGTAAGTTTGAAAAAGAAAAAATAGTGAAAAACCCTTATTTTCAAGGAGTTTGTGTCCATTGGCTCTAGTGGTATATTTCTTTGTTGGGTTATAGTAGTATGCAAGAGGTTATTCATGAGGTTTTTAGTTTTTACATGGACTTTACTTCTAATTATTTTCTTACCACTTTACAATAAGGATTGCATTTGTTTCTATAAAGATTATAAAATGAATAAGCGATTATTTAATTTATGCGTATAATGATTACATACTATTTTCCCATAGATTTATTGAAAAATAAAGTATTATTGCCTTGATTTCTATTCTACAAACAATTGATTTTCAAAAATTACATAAATTTTGTATCATCTTTTATGTAATTAAGTATTTGACCATTAAATCTTGTGAATTAATAAAGGAAAAAGTCTAATATAAGATAACAATGTTGATACACTTTATTTAATTCTACATTTTTAAAGATAAGAATATTACATAACATTGCATCCAACAGATGTATGGGATAAGAACTAATAAACCATTTCTTTATACATTTATTTTTTTAACTAGAAGGATAAAATATAATTTATTTATATAGTTCAATATTTTTAATTTTTTTTTTTCTTTTGGAAATAATCATTTAAAATATAATTATGAGATATAACCATCCTCTTTTGAATGGATGCGAAAATGTAAAGAAATGGGCAATGCTGGTTCTCCGCCAGCATCGTTCTGTGTGCCAATTGCTGGTTTAAGGGCATGGCCTACAAATTTTAGGTCCGTAGCCCTTAATAATGGATTCATCCACTGTCCAAACCTTTTAGCTAATGTTAGGGCACAAGCACAACCACCCGGGGGACTCGAACCTGCGACACAATTTTCATCACTTGCCAATGCGTTCGGCAGAAGATTGCTGGGGGGAGCCGCAGCGGCCTCGGCTGTGGCACTGGGAGGAAATCTTGGTGGCATTACCAGCTTTTTGTTGGGATTCGAACCCGACACCTCTAGGAAGCTAAAGTTGGATGTCGTGTACCCTGTCAATGGTTACAAGAGATGCTTAGACACCGTTAATGGCTTTGGTAGGTAGGTTTATTTTAATGTTTAAACTTTGCTTTTATTTTTTTTCTTTGGTAGCTCGTTGAAGAGGTTATGGCGTTAGGAAACATTTGAGTTCTATGTACCAGTTAAAAATATAGTATGTATCCATATTTAAAGATAAACTGAGGAAACTATGCAGCCTCAAAATGCTCCAAATGCAAAGGCCTGGATTTACTTCCACATGTTGGAAAAATGGTTGCTTTCGTTGATGGAAGGGCAATGTGTCGGCGAATTAATTTGCTAGAAAATGAAATGGATAAACACGAGATTTTTAGATTTTAACAGTAACACAGTTTATAGTTCACCTAGAAAATCAACACGAACATTGACATTCGTCACAACCTTGATACATAGCTGCTAAGTAAATGCACATTATAGCACGGAAATGATTAAAATTTCTGGGGCCTCCAATTCCCCGAGGAAAAAGAAAAAACAATTAAGCGTGGTTCACATTATTATAAATCAAATTTGACTCATGGATATATACACTGTCAGTGCACTTCATATTTGTTGTCGCAACCTCCACCAGAATGGGCCGTCTTTTATCTTTGAGTCAAGCTTGGTTTGCATTATCCAAAATTTGATTTGAGTCATGGTTAGATGCATTCTCAGTGCATTCCATGTTTGTCGCCACAACCTCCACCATTATTGGACTGCCCTTATATCTTGTTGTGAGATTGTGGTTTAATAGTTTCAAATAATTAGGGCAGGGTTTTATGTAACTGTTTACTTTATTTTGGTTAGTAGTCATCGTTCAATTTTTTAAGGAATTATTTGTGGAGCTGATGATCTAATGAATATTTAATTTTTATGTTGGAAGGAAAAATTGGAGGCAAATTTAAAAGTGAGGGAAAGAAATTTGTGGAGCCACGTGGCATTTTTTCAATAACTAGCTGCTGCTTATTTCCAACCCCTGCTTTTTTTCTCAGCCAATTTTCAATTCTTAAACAATAGCTGCTCCACTAAAATAGGGAAAGATTCCAAATTATCCTTTTCCCATTATTAAAAGTTTGCATGGAACACTCCAGCTGCTCAAATTTAAGCAAAAAATGCACTTAAGCAGGTGTATGGGGACATTAGGTTAAAGTTCAATTCTTGATTATTTCAATAAGACAGTCCATAACATGATTATATCTTAATTAGGGTTTGGTATAAAACATTGAATCACTCCTAAAAAGTATGCTTTGTTTATAGTACTTTCTTACTATTTTATGACTGACCATATATTTTTTTATTTTATATAAACCCTCTTAGTTAAAAGTAAAATAATTGTATTTAAAAATCTTATTTATTTTTTATAATCGAATTCTTTTTTATGTAATATTGTTTATTTCTAATTTCCATGCATTATATTTGACATGAAATAATAATTTTTTTTTTCCCTATTTTTATAGATATAATATTTGTTTTTCAATTATTCAACTTTTTTGTTAGTTTTTTTCTGTTATAAATCTGGATAATTGAATTTCATTTACATTTTTGTCATTCTGTGTCAATGGTATGCTCCCATGAATATAACTACTAAACTAACAATCTTATCTTCAAGATATAAATTGTTAAATTGTTGTATTTGCTTAGTAAGATTTGATATGTGATTGCCTTCAGCACCAATAAACTCCTTTACATGTTGTAGAAGGGGATTGTTGGACACTTATGAGCTCTTAATATAGAATAGTGTTTGAAGGGTACCCAAAATAGTCTTTGCACGCTTAATATAGAATAGTGTTTGAAGGTTACCTGTTGTGACCTTTTCACACATTGCCCCATTGCAAATGGGGACCCCCTTCTTTTTGCTTTTTGGGGTTTTGCCTTGGTGTTGCAACTGCTAATCACCAGTCTTTTTACAATGAGGAGTTAGAATTTTCAAGGAGTCATCCAAGTCAAATGGAGAAGTCATGCTCAGAACAGTGTTTGGACATTGTCAAAGCACTTAGAAGGCCCGGAGGACGAAGAATGCCATTGCTTTGAGTGAATTCTGACACCTCCTATTTTTATGGGATTCTGCTTTTTTCCTTTTCGCTTTTTTTTTTAATTTTTGGCACTTTGGGACCAATTTGGGAAGCAGCTTTTTTTGGCTTGCTTTTTGCTTTTTTCAACTTTTTGAAAGTTGACCGAGGATTGGGTCCCTCGGGTCATGGCAACTGCTTTCCTATCTTCAGAATCAAAAATTTGTGTCTCCAAGTATAAAAAGCAAGGTAAAATCTCCAAGTGAGGTTTTGTTCCAGATGCTCTAGATGAATGTGAGTAGGAAATTCATCTAAGTGTCAAGCATGGCAAGCAAGGCTTGAAGTCTGCCCAAGGTAAACATGGCACAAGCATCATCAAGTCCGTCTAGACATTGAGAATGGATGGCAAAAGAAAGACAAAGTCCGCCATGCACATGGTCTAGCCACAAGGTCAAGTCCGCCCAAGCTTGCAATGTCCGGCCTTAAGCTAAGTCCGCTTGGAGGAAGATTAGACATGTCTAGCATGAAGCAAAGTCCACCCAAGGGAAATGAGGGATGGCAAGCACAAGGCAAAGTCCGCCTTGTCCAAAGAACTTCAAAGTCCACCCAAGAATGGATGGCACAAAAAGTTTAAGCTTTGCCTAGACACCAAGGAATGGACGACAAGAGGAAGATAAAGTCTGCCCTAGCCTAGTATGGAGATGGCTGAGCAACTGCCAAGTCCGCCCAGCTCAAAGAATACATGGCATGAAGGTATCAAAGTATGCCTCAACTCAAAATACATCATGTCCAGCACATGGACAAATCCGCTTGGAGAGAAATAAGGAATGTCAAGCACATGGGCAAAGTCTGCCCAAGATGAAATGTCCAACCAAGGCAAAGTCCACCCTAGCTTGAAGATAAAATCTCAAGGAAGTCATGAAGTCCGCCTAGCTCAAGGAAGCAATGGTTAAACTACTTCAAAGTCCGCCTAGAGATAGGATGGGAGTGGCACAACAACTATGAAGTTCGCCAAGGAAAACTCATAAAATTGGCTAAGTGTTGATACCTTGGGGAGAAAAACTCATAAAATTGGCCAAGTGTTGATACCTTGGGGAGAAAAACTCATAAAATTGGCCAAGTGTTGATACCTTGGAGAATAAAATTTCAAAATTTGGTTAAGTGTCAAGGAAATTCCCTAAGCAATGAGCAACTCCGCCCAAACATGGCCAACCAATCGTGAAGTTTGCCAAGTTTAAATTGAAGATGTCCAAGACACAGCCAAGTCCGCCAAGGAGAAATGAAGGAAGATGCCTTGCCAAGTCCAAAGTCCGCCCAAGAATGGCTTGTTGATCATGAAGTCTGCCCAGCTAACAAGGAAAGTGGCTTTCCAATGATGAAATCCTCCTAGGTAAAAAATAACAGTGCCCAAGACACAATGAACTCTGCCATGAAATGGCATGGAAAATGTGAAGTCCGCCATGCTATAAATTCAAAACGTCCAAACAATAATGAGCTCCGCCTTGACACTTGGGAAAATGTCCAAGATCATTCAAAGTCCACCCATGATAAAAGCAAATTGTCCAACTAGCAGCCAAGTCCGCCTAAGGAAGAAAAAAAAGAATTGGCTTGCCAATGAGGAAGTCTGCTCAAGCATAATAGAACAATGGCGTGCAAGTGTTAAAGTCTGCCACGGTTAGAAACAAACATGGTAAAATTTGCTAAGAGGAAACAAAAAAATGGCTAAGTGTGGAATTTTCCTACAACAAAAGAATAAAATTTTGACTAAGTGTTGGAAAGAAAACATGAAGAATGAAGAAGAATAAAGAGGAAAAGTAAACAGGAAATGAATAAAATCCTTGTCCAAGGATGGAGTCTACCCTACTTAGCACAAGCCAAATTCATAATTGAAGGCAAATCCACAAGCAAAGTTCATTCGAGCATAGAGATGGCCAAAATCTTGGCTAAGTGTTGAATGGTCCACATGAAGGTGTTACAAAATGAAATTGAATAGCCAAAATTTGGCTAAGTATGGGAAATACTTCATAGAGAAAGTTCCCATTTCCTCCATTGTGGCGAAAGCACAGGGGAGTTCTTCTCCAAATTCAAGGCATTTGGAGGAATTTCAAAGCAATTAGGAAAGAAATTTTTAAATAACTTCAAGTTTAGACATTTGCTCCAAGGGGAGACTTCCAGACCTCAAAGATTCAAATGTAAGAGAGAAGAAGAAATTAAAATCTCGAAAGGAATCCAAGATCAAAGCTAGGAAGAAACAAGTGCAAAGGACAGAGTCGTCGGCAAAGAAAGATATTCTAAGGCAAGTACATGGAAAAAGAACAAAGTGACCAAGGAGGACGTCCAACATGCTGAGGTGGTGCCTCGTCATCTTCCAGCCAATCAAATTGTTCCAAGTCAACATGTCTAGGTTCAATGAACCTGACCTATCCATGGAGTTGGTTTATATTTGGCAGAGGGACAAGTGTCCCCAAATGTAATTTTCTCATTGGTCGAGAGGTAGTTAGTTGTGACAAACCCTAATTAGGGTTTTATTTTGTAATCTCGACCATTGATTAGCAATCAATCTTGGCCATTGAATTGTAATTGAAGAGCCTATAAATTGAGCTCGCCTCTCATTTGTAAAACACAGGAGAATGTTGCAAAACATGTTGAGATAAGTAAATTGTTGCCTACAATTGCCAAAGTAATAAGTAATGCATTGTTTGAATTGATGGTGATTACTTCTCTTATTTTGGAGTTGGCATGGTTCTTATCCCTCATCATAGTTTAGATTTTATTTCATGTATGATAGATGAATGAAAGATTTGATAGTATGGATTGGTGAAACTCTTGCTCATACTTTCTTTGAATGCATGATTTTTGTTCAATGTGTAAAGTTAGCCTAAGCCTATGTTGTGGATGCTTAACTTTTGTATGGATAAATATTGTTTGATTTGATGGTAGTTATTCATGACATGAAAATCATAAGCACACCCCTTGAAGATTGCACCCACTTTGTGTAGTTGTCCTAGCGTGGCGAAGCAAAGCGTGGTTATTGGTTCCACCGAGTCCATACCGTCTCTTGAATTCTTAGGAGCAGAACTTCTAAACCCTTATCTCCTTTTCAGTTTGCTTGAAGTCCGTGATCCAAGACCCAAACAATAGAGCTTCATTGTTTAGACCTTCATTGTGAATTGAACGTGCCTAGTGTAAGTCCCTTTGTGTATTACCAGCATATCACAACACCCATTGAGCTTATCCACACGTCAAGACCTGACAAAAGAAACCTTGGAATCGCCATATGATCTCGCAATCTTAGCATATGTGGTGATTTTGTTCAAGAGAAGATAGAGTGTCTTTGGACATTTTATTCTGTGTTCGGTGGGTAATAAAGCGCACACCAACAGTACCCAAAACAATCTTTGTGCACTTCATAGAGTAGTGTTTCAAGGGTACCCTAAACAACTTTGCTAAAGTATCAACTACTTTGTTTATAAATTTGAAAGCATGAATAAATTGAATGTCGTGAAAATAATAATAAAATTTTATAATATCATGGATAAGTTGGTCATGTAGGGTTTTGGTGGTGTGCTCTGTGAGAAGATTATTAGTTTTGTCAAAATCCTTTTGGAATTTGACTTGATGAGAACCTGCTCATATTTACCTTTGGCTATATAAATAACTTGATTGACAGCCAGGAGTGTCTCTATGTTATTTGTTAGTCAATCCTATTCATTGGAAAAAGATGTCTGCTTTATCTATTTTATAGCTCCTAAATAACTCGTCTATACTTCTCTGCCAAGATTACTTATTTGAAGCTTCGGTCAACTAGTGGAAGGATTTATATGACTGATGCAATGTTCTTGGGCAAAAGTGATCTTGTATTAAAATTGACCTCGTTGTGGACAAAAGTAGTAAAATATAGCTTGCTCTCAAGAGTATCAACACTTCTTTATTTATTTATTTTGATCCATATCAACACTTGGACGTTGAAACTTGAAAGTATTATTTAACTAATCCGATAAGGTTGGGAGTGGATAATCGACGCCCTTAAATAGTTTTGTTATGTTCTACTTATATGCTTCAGAGTAATATTTATTTCTCCATATGGTTATTATAATTTAACAATAGAGCTTGTAACTATTACACTACACCCTCTTTTGTTGGGTTTTTAGGCTGCCTTACCAGGGGAAAATGATTTCAACCTTGACTAGGGGAAAAGGATTTCAAGCTTGTAACTATTACACTACACCCTCTTTTGTTGGGTTTTTAGGCTGCTTTACCAGGGGAAAAGGATTTCAAGCTTGACCATGTTATTGCTTGCCCGTCGGGGGAATGCATTCTACTCTCCTTCCACGTGTCGATTGTGGGTTTATGGCTTCCTTATCAGGGTGATGAGTTTGAACCTTTATTATGCCAATTTTATGATATCAAAACCTCATCTCAGTGGAGGTTATGTGATTTGAAGCAAGACGCGGTGGTCTGCACAGGTAGTCGCTTGTAGCATGTGCCAAATACCATCATCCCAATGGTTGAATGCTTTCTTCATTTTGTAAAGTAGTTGATGCTTCACTTGATTGTTCTTCTTTGAGGTGGTGCTTGAGGCAAAGGGCTCCCACACATGATGTGAGCAAGACGTGGTGGTCTGCACAGGTAGTCGCTTGTAGCATGTGCCAAATACTATCATCCCAATGGTTGAATGCTCTCTTCATTTTGTAAAGTAGTTGATGCTTCACTTGATTGTTCTTCTCTGAGGTGGTGCTTGAGGCAAAGGGCTCCCACACATGACGTGACTGTAGATAGTGGTTCCATGTGTTGATGACTCCTTGAACGCACCAATAGATGAGAACAAATTTTCCCTTGCAAGTAAGAGATTCCTCAAGATTAAGGGTGCCTTCATTTGGGTTATTTATTTGGTCAGAGCAGAAGATGAATTGTTCCCATAAGTTAAAGATGGGAAATCATATCTAGGAGAATATCAGGCAACCACTCAACAATGATTACCTTTTTTAGTCTTCAATATTATAGCACATATATAGTGAGCCTGAAATTAATCCACCTAGCCGATTGAAAAAAGAAGAAAAAAAGAAAAGAGAGAAGGGTTAAGAAGAGAGAATAAGCCAGTCTAAGCATGCTACCGAATTCATTGTCCCAATACTAGAGAACCATATATTAGCTAACCAGATTAAGCACGGTATTCCTAACATAGGCGTGAGCTTGAATGGAACAAAAATATAAAAGATAACTGCATTAATCTGTCACGAGTATGCATGAAGTGAGTCACAACATCCCTCAGATTTCCATAAAATCATGAAAAGATTGATACAACATTTGAATTCATGCTAATGTCTACTTGTCATAACATTGCATAACTTACCAGTTTGGAAATTATACAAAAACAATAAGAAAAAAAGGAAAAAACATCTACAACTACTATCTACACTACTTTAAAATGAAAATAGTCTGCAACTCGAATGTAGTCACAGCATTAGAATACATAGAAATTACAAACGCACCTATTTCAAGATTAAAACAACTCCCACTATAATCCCCTTAATCTAGCGATAAAAACTGAGTTCCCAGGCCCTAGCGGATTATTTCAATTGGCAGACAGTGTAATCTGAATTTATCATGTCCAAATTAAGCAGAGACATTGTTAGGGATCCAGTCTTTATTTTCCTTAACGCCTCATCAACTGCCTTGATCTGATCATCTGCTGCTTCAGTTAAGACTTGAGTGATCTCCATGTGAGAGTATGGCTGAAATTCCAATATCATTTGGCTTCCTTTCTTCTCTAAAGAATGAATCTGCTTCTTGAAGTTGATGATGAAGTTCTTCAAACCTCTAATACCTCCATGGAAACTAAATGTTGTTGGGCATCATGTACAGTATAGAATCCAGTATTTGCGAATGTGCTACAAATCTTTTCCCACAAACATGAAATCCGATTTTTCTTGTTTTCCAACTACATCACTTTACCATAAATCCTTTCCCTTGAAGATTTACTAGGGTTTACTACAATCTATCTCATGAACTCAACAAAACTTGGTTTCTTAATTCACCTTGCTCCACCACATTGGCAATTGAGTTTAGTCTAGCTCCGGTTTCCTTAATGTCTTCTTTAACCATTTTTACACTTGATTCTATTGTGGTGATCTTACTTTGGGCAACATGTATGTTTGACAATACTTTGAGTAAAATCCTAATATTTTTCGCAGTCTCCCGCAGTAAATCTTTTGGTACTTCAATTACTCCCATCTGAACCAGGTTATAATTTTCTTTAGACATGGTTTCAATTTTGTCCACAACAATGCCCCTCCTTGTATCAACCATCGAGGTGATTGACTCTCTTTGTTTTCTCTTTTAGATGCCTGGAATAAAACTTTTTCGAATTGCATAGATACCACCTAATCACCCTTCTTGCATAGTTAGGTGTACATCCTCTACAATCTCTTGGTTTGCTTGTTATAATTCATTTGAATATCTCCCTCTTTGAGGGACATCTCTGAACTTTCAACTTTACCCTTCTTTTCCCTCATTCAGATTGTCTAGGACAAAACTAGGACGCTAGGTGTTATCCCTGAGCCTTTTTAAATCAGAGCAATGGTAATTGTGGCAATCAACGTTGATGAAGCTGAAAATATTGGAGCCACAACTAAGGGAATTGAAATTGATGGAAATGAAACCAAAGGATTTGAAGCTGAAGAAAAGGAGATTGAAGGAATTGACAAGAACGGAGAAATTGAAATTGAAGCTAAAGGAATTATCCAATTGAAACTTATTGAACTTCACAATTCATTGAATTCTAACCTTGATCTTGGGAGTTAGTGTGCACATTAATGATGATTGTGCCTCACTTAGGTTCCTTTGTTGCCTAACTTGACACTGTGTCTATCTCCTCATCCACCATACCTTTCGCTTTCACCACGAGCTCTTGTTGGTATCAAGTTTGCACATTGATTTCATTAGGGGAGTCTATTGCATATCAACCAAGCTTGGGATCAATAGTTGCTCTTGCTCCTTTGCCTTGGACTCTTCCCCTACATGTAAGGATTCAAATGCTTTCTCGAATTCCTTCATGCTTGAAGAGTTTATTTTTAATTTTTAGATTCTTGATCTTTGCCTCCACTATGACACAAAGATTCGTAGCATATTGTATCTCCTAGCATCTTGGAGCCTTTAGATTACATCTTTGTCATGAAGGGTGTAGATGTTGAAGCAATTTTCTTCGGGCTCTAAATCATGGACATAATTGTATGTAACCTTCTAGTTAGACAAGAACTCCCTTACCTTGGCCTTAGTATTCAAATGCCTACAAGGTGTTTGAAAAAGCTAAGTTGTGTAACTAAGGTGGCTAAAGTAGGCATATTGGGCATATTAAATAGATCCTCTTCAAGTACGATAGGTTCAGATGGGTAGATTGTGGCATGTTTGATTTTTAGGAAAGAGGGAATCTTAGTATTAATTTGGAACACTACCTTGAACACAATTAATCTTAGCAAAACATGGTTTGACAACATATGAGGGGCTTGAAGAAACACACACACACTTATATTGTAATGTCCCCTAATTGGGAGTGTCCTACATTTGCCCTAAATCCTTAATTTTTAAATAAATAAATGGGTTAGGGAATACCTTTCACCTGATTGAAGCCTTGCACACAAATTAGAAACCATTTACCACAATCACATTGATTAGAAAATTATAATCATTACCACAATAATACTGATCCGAAGGATCTTCGTCAAAAAATGAAGTTTCTCAATTTTCTCCAGAAACGACATCATCAGAAAGAGTCCGAAATTCTAACTCCAACACAACTTGAACGGAGTCAAACGGAGCTATGGAGCCCAACATATGCTTGGTCAAACCTTGGTCAACTCAAGGCTCAGGCCAGAGAAAAAGGCAAAAATTCAAAGTCTCCAAAAGTGGCCAACACCGGTCTCATTGCGAAGAGCTCAGTGAGAGCTTTCCAACGACGTTCGTTTCACGCAAAATGAAGGTCATATGCCCGAGTTACGAGTAGTCAAAGATCGGATCAAAAGTTGACCATGCTGATGTCAGCATGACATCGGCATGGTATAGTCAGCATACAGTTAGTGACGTGGCACCATTCAGTTCTTGACACGTGGACGAATTATTTTCTGACATGTGGCATCTCCAGTTGATGAGGACAAACCAAATTTCGACACGTGGCATTGAGGTGTCTTCTGAATAGCAAAACTAGCAAATAATGTGGTACCACGTGGCACAACCAGGTGGTGCCACGTGGCACCTCGTCCACATCCTCCGGTGCAAGGTCGTTTGAACAATCTACAAAAAATCTTGGATGGGATTCGAACCCATAACTTCCCATCTACAAACATAGTTCTTAACCAATATACCATTGCATAAAACGTTGCTAATTATAGGCTGTAGTTAGTTTTGTTGACTTTTTCACCACATAAAGGATGGAAAAGAGGGAGTGGGGGTTGAACCCACGACCTCCCATTCCATGCCATTTATTCTCCACCAATGCGCCACATATTTGGTGGGAAAGAATTTCGGGACCCCTTTCTTTTATTAAAGGCTGAATCTTCTATATTAACCCCTATAACTATGGATATCAAAAGCTCGATTACATGTGATGACTAAAGGGCTTAAATAATATTAAAATGACATTTCAAAGATATTTAGCCCAATTTAACTAGCTTATAAAGGGCTTAAAAAGATTATTAAAGATTATTAAAGATTATTAAAGGGTTAATTAGGGGTTGAAATGTCAATTAACGAGATTGGCAAATATTTTTACTTTGTAAAGGGGATATTGAGTGATTTTGTAAATCATTTGGTTATAAATCAATTTGAGTAAATTTGAAGTATAAAAGGGGGGTAGAATAGGATGGAAAGGTAAGTGGTGACTTGGGAGAATTATCTTGGGGAAATTTTTCTCTTTCCTGTGCTTTTAAGAAGGTTGTTCTTGTGCACTTTGGAGGAGTTATTCGAAATTTCTTTGTACCAGGGAGAGTCTATGTCGGAATTTTGTAACCGTTATTCTGGAGAAGTAATCAGATTGGTCCACTCATTTGAGAGGGGCCGGGAGACGTAGATGTTCTTACGACGAACTCCGTTATCAATTCTGTTTGCGTTCTCACTCTCTTTCTCTCATTCTGTTACATCACTTTGTTATTTCCATTATTTTAATCATGTTCGTGTGTTAATTTCGATTAAGTAATTTGGATTTAAAATTGTAAACGTTACGCATTCAAATGCAATTGTCATAGATCCGTAAAACAGATCAAATACTAATTAGCAAATTATCATAATTAAATATTAGTAAACTCATGGTCAATCATTAATTCAATCACAAAGCATTTTAGCATCCTTATGGGAGATGGGACTTTATGGGGTGCCTAGGACCCTTTCTACCCTAGGCCCAAGAGCGGATGTCTTGGCCTCTACCTAGGAGGTGTCCCCTTTCCATTATCCCATCAGCTTGCCAACCATTTCCCTCTCTATGATTTGACCTCTTGTGCTGATTTACCATGATGGAGGGGTGAGATTACAACAGGTGCCCTGAAAATGCCATCTCTCCTAGGCCCAAGGCGCTGTACCATTGGTACCCCAAATGGATACCCCCTTGGCCTCCTTGGGACTACTTGGTCCTTCATTATGGAACACATCGGTTCCCTAGTATAGGACTCCTTGGTCCTCCATTATGGAACACATCGGTTCCCCATTTATAGAGGTGGCGTACCTAGGAGAGTGCCCCATTGCTGTTCCCCTCTTGTAATCTTGGTCTCTTCTATCATGGCTAAAACATTAAGACATATGACAAACAAAGATTAATTGTATTTACTGATATAAGGAAACAACCATAACAACAATGCATTATTAGCACCTTGATCCTCTAATCAAACAATCGAAATCACATATATTCAATGGTGCTACAACTTATTAGTGTAAATCAGATTTCATACCACCGATCCAGGAAATCAGACTGCTGTGTACATGCAAATCTATCATTTATTTGTATTTCCTTTTATTTAATGTTTCCCTGTAGATGATTGCTGGTCTGTATGTTCGTCTCCTTCAACTGATCTGTTCTTAACACTCAGAAGATATCGTTAGTGTAGATCAAACAGATAAGAATCTATTATCCATACTTATATTAAAGCATCATAATTACTTATAAGTCTCAATAATTGCTACAAGCATCATTATTGCATAATCATATATATATATATACATATATTTATAATTATATGTAAACTTACTGCCCTCATATATTGTTGCAATGTTATGCCTAATTTCCTTTGATAATTTATCTCTTCTTCCCAACCTGCTGCTTCATCCCAGTGCAGACATTTCTGATTCCTTCTGAGATACTCTGAGAGTATTTATTGTTATTTCTGAATTCTGCCACTGCACTTAGAGATATATTGCAGACTTCTTATTTATTTCCTCTTCTCCTGCTTCGATGCCCCATTCCTCCTTGCTTCTCTCTCATTTTATATCCTTATATTGGAGGAGCATAGTCTTTGGGAGGAGTCATGTCTTTTTCCAAAACTAATCGCTGCATCCCTTGATTAATTCTAATTCCTTATCTTCTGATCGTTCTATTTTTGTAAATGGTAAAAGTTACTTAACATTAACATGAAAAAGATTACATTATAAAGAAGTGCACAAAGCACTATAGATATTGATTATCTACCTACTGACATTAAATGTCCACCTAGATAGAAAATATCTAACCTAACAGATAGAAAATATCTAATCTATTAAATACATCATATTGACCATTAATAATATAAGAATATAATATATTCCAACACCCTCCCTTAATGGTCAATCCGTTAACAACACCAAGTTGCCCCCTGAATTTTACAAACTTATCGGGGCTCAGAGACTTGGTGAGAATGTCTGCAGTTTGATCCGCTGTTGGAACATACTGCAGCTGAACTGATCCGTCTTCTACCAGCTTGCGGATGTAATGACAATGAAGCTCGACATGCTTGGTACATTCATGGAAGACTGGATTTTTGGCCAGTTTGAGCACCCCTTGATTATCAGTGTACAAGGGAGAAGGTCCTGCTTGTGACATGTGCATGTCAGAAAGCATCCTACGAAGCCAAACTGCCTCACATGCTGCTTTAACGGTTCCTCGAAACTCTGCTTTAGTCGAGGAAAGAGCCACTACCTATTGCTTCTTGCTGGTCCATGTTACAGCATCGGTACCCAAATTGAAGACATACCCAGAAGTAGATTTTCTGTCATCCACTGAACTTGCCCATTCTGAGTCTGTGTAACCAATCAGTTTTGGATCCTTGCATCTGCCATAGAGAATGCCATAGTCTGAAGTGCCCTTAACATATCTCAGCACCCGCTTCGCTACAATCCAATGATCAACTTTTGGAGCTGTCATGAAGCGAGAAATGTAGCTCACTGCAAAACTAATGTCAGGTCTAGTGGCAGTGAGGTAGATGAGACTGCCCACTAGTTGCTTGAAGGTCGTTTCATCGACCGGAGGTGAATCAGAGTTGGCTGACAACTTCAGCCCCTTCTCCATAGTTGTGGAGGCAGGTTTGCAATCCTGCATCGGAATTTGTCAAGCAGACTGCGAGCAATCCTGCATCCGGAATTTGTCAAGCCCGGTGCGACATGCCCGATTGAGAGAGATAAAAAATACTAGCAGTTGTCTGCCAAACCTCAATACCTAAACAGTAATGGAGAAGCCCCAAATCTATCATGTCAAAAGTCTGACACAAATCCTGTTTGATTGCTGCAATCCAATGTGCTGAACTGCCAGTAATGATCAAATCGTCAACATAGACAACAAAGAGAAGAGATATCATCGCAGAAGTGTTTTGACGCCTGGAATTATTGTCGAGGAAGGGCTCTGTTTGAAAACAATGATCAACCAAGTATTGATCAATCTTGAAGTACCATGCACGGGGAGCCTGTTTCAGTCCATAGAGCGCTTTCACGAGCCTACACACTTGATGTTCTTTGCTGGCAACCTTGAAACTAGGAGGCTGCGTCATGTAGACTTCTTCCTGCAAATCACCGTTGAGGAAGGCACTCTTGACGTCCATCTGATGAACTGTCCATCCAAATTGGGCTACAATAGCGAGAAGAAGACGAATTGTGCTCATCTTGGCAGTAGGAGCAAAAGTCTCCTCGTAGTCAATGCCCTCCTGCTGTGTGAATCCCCGAGCAACTAATCTAGCCTTGTATTTATCCAAAGTACCATCTGCATGATACTTGACCTTGTAAACCTATTTGCAGCTGATAGGTTTCTTCCCAGGAGGAAGATCAGAAAGAACCCAAGTGTGATTCTTCAGAAGACTATGATATTCTGTCTACATAGCCTGTTCCCACTCTGGAATTCCTTTAGCCTCGGAATATGTATAAGGCTCGTAGATGTTGTGGATGTTGGCCATAAGAGCGAAGTTGACTGTGTGTCACTGCTTGCTCTTGCTACGAGTTGATCGACCCTCAATGAGTTCATCATCATGAAGATAGCCACGTGTCTTGGCCCACCACTTAGGCAGCGAGTAGAAATTAACATCTGAAAGCGAGAATGCCAGTATGCGCTGGGATGCTTCGAAGGAACAAAGTCATTTTGGATGAGTCACGAGAAGAGTCGGAGGTCACGAGATCAAAGATCGATGGAGCTCCTCATCTTGAGTCGAGAATGCTCGAAAGCCCTCCATCATGGAACCAAGAGGAAGAGCCAGACACCCTCGCCGGGGAACCTTCATAGGCTGATCCGCAGGACTGGTAGTAGGGACAAATGGACCAGTAGTCTCATCAATCACAACGTCACGACTGAATATGAGATGATCTATCTCCACATCGATCAACCTGTAGGCTTTGTGATTGTATCGTAGCCCGATAAACATAAATCTAATCTTGGAGTCCAACTTGGCATGCTTGGCATCTGGAATCCATACATGAGCGGTAGAACCAAAGACTTTCAGATGGCCCAACTTAGGTTTGCGTCCTGACCAGGCTTCTTCTGGAGTCATCTTCTTAACGGCCTGTGTAGGTGACCGATTCAGGAGGTAGACGGCAGTGTAGACTGCTTCAACCCAGTATTTCTTAGGTACATTTTTGTACTCGAGCATAGAACGAGCCATTTCGGTAATGGTGTGGTTCCTGCGTTTGACAACACCATTCTGCTGAGGGGTGTAGGGTGTGGTAAGTTGGCGCTTAATGCCGTGTGCAGCACAAAAAGAAGAAGTAGGCTAAACAAAACTCCCCCACATTATCTGACCTTAGAGTAACAATCTGAGAACCTTATTCTTTCTCAACTAAGGCTTTAAACTGCTGAAATGTGCTGAACACATTTGATATATGTTTCAAAAAATACACCCACATTTTCTGACTGAAAGCATCAACAAACAATAAAAAGTACCTGGACCCAGTAACAGAAGGAGTATTCACTGGCCCACATACATCAGCGTGAATCAGTTGAAGTACCTTGGAGGCTCACCAAGAATCACCATCCGAGAACGGTGTCCGATGCTACTCGCCAGCTTGACAGGCTCCACAAACTCCATGATTTTGAGTTTGGATCTCAGGTAGACCAGCAACCAAACCCTCCTGAAATAGTTGAGAGAGGTAGTGCACATTCAAGTGCCCATAACGTTGATGCCAAAGTTTGCTGATGGTTGTACTCCTGGCTACCAGAGCATGCTCCTGAGAATCACCAGAATCAGCAAGTTTGTACAGACCGTGATCCTCAAGTCCCATAGCAATTAGTAGTCACGAGTCTCCCAGATCAGCGATGTTGCAAGTTGAAGGCCCGAAAACAACATCAATTTGGGGAGAATGCCTCATGATCGACTAAGCGAGGAGGAGATTATGTTCCATGCTTTGGAACATATAGTAAACTTATCGAGAAAGAGTAAATTTCTTCCCTCTGAGTGAATCTGGGCCCGGTGCCCTTACCGGCTTAGCTGTGTACTCTTAGCCTCCTCAAGTAATGAATCGAGGAGAATGGTTGAATTTGGTGAACCAATCTGAAGCCGATGATAAAAATGTGTGATACTTACTGAATCGATATACCAGGCAGAAGAATGTACCAGATCTGCAGTTCTCTTGGCCATAAATGCATAGAATGCAAACTCTTTCTGCTTAGTGTGCTCAACGACATGTGCCTTTTGTTGAGATCCTCCCTGCTTCTTTTGTTCAAAAGCCAACCGAGTGCGACAATTAGCCTTAATGTGACCATATTTATGGCAATAATTGCATTGAACGTTCTTCTTCTTCTTGCTATCCTGAGAAGAACCAGAGCCTTTCGGCTGAGAAGATTGAGCCTTCCCTTTGTTCTTAGCAGAAGATTTGGCTGAGAACGCTTGGTCTGTGGAGGACGAACTGGCACTGGTTCCAAATTGCTGTCTCCAACGATCTTGTTGTAGAAGCTTGTTACACAAGTCTGGAAACTTCAAGTCAACATTTGTTGAAGTAATGTTGAGCGTCTCAATGAAATGCTCGTAAGACTTTGGCAAACTCTTCAGAGTAATGAAGACCATGTTCTCTTCCTCCACTTTCGACCAATAGCTTCCAGCTGGTCGCGAATCTCCTTGATCTTTGTCAGATGCTCCTGGAGAGTGGTGTTCTTCTTGTCCATCATTATTGAAAAGAGCATGTTCTTAAGAAAGAACGCACGACTCTTATCTGACGTTTCATGGAGATCCTTCAGGTTCGTCCAGACCTCAGCAGCTGTTTTACCTGATGGCACTTGTGGCAGCTGGTCGTCAGTGATTGAAAGCTTGATGAGCATGACGGCTTCCCGGTTGTGTTCATCCCATTTATCCTGATCCTTTCCAGCTACAGTGGGTTGAGTTGAGTGCCCCAAGACGACTTGATCGAGACAACGATATTCAAAGATCGTCAACATACGCTGCTTCCAGGTGTTGTAATTCTTCCCGTTGAACTTCTGGCTACTTTCGAGCATGATATTAGTCAGAGATGCCATCACGTACCTCGCTGTCAAACTGGTGATGACAAAATAATGCACAGAAAACAAAAATACAGAAACCCTAGTATAGATTTTGAGGTTTTACTGAAAACCTAGAAAAGATAAATAAAAACCTAGAAGATTTAAGGAACACCCAGAAAACTTTAACACAAATTTTGAGGCACGAAAAACGAAGTACCCAGAAAAAACAGAAGACGACCCAATTGAGATCTCGGAAAACCTAGAAGGAATCTGCAATCAAAATAATTTTTCGACTTCAAACTGAGGGTCAAAACCCTAGTCGAGCTGGCAGAAACCTTAGGTCGATTTTTCCTTAAAAAAATTCCAGAAAAATGTAGGAAAAAAAACCGCCAGAAATTTGTAGAAAAATGCAGGTAAAAAATAATGCCAGAAGGGACGAAAAACACGTTCAAAATGGAGGCCGAAATCTGCAGAAAACGCGTCCAGCAAGGACGAAATCGCGACCAGCAAGGACGGAAATCTTTGCAGTTCCAAGGTCGCGCGATTTGCAGAGAATCCGCGCCCAGAATAGAGGAAGATAATCCGTGTCCTTAATAAAAACGCGAAAAAATAACGCGATTTCACAGAAAAATGCAATTTTCAGAACCGAAATCCCATAAAAATGCAGAAAAACGCGATTTTCAGCCCGCGATTTTCCCAAAAGAAGCCACAAAACGCGAGCATAAAAAAACGCGGCGAAGAAACGCGCGCGGGTCTGTAAAAACGCAAAATCTGTCATAGAAGGCGCGATTCCAGACCAGAAGGGAGCCACTAATTTGTTCAGAAAAAAAAAAAAAAAAACGTGATTCTATGAATGACGCCCAGAAACCCTAGAGGCAAAAAACTCGAATTACAGCAGACATGCCCACGAATTTTTAGGGTTTTTTTTCTTGCGGCTCTGATACCATGTAAATGGTAAAAGTTACTTAACATTAACATGAAAAAGATTACATTATAAAGAAGTGCATAAAGCACTGTAGATATTAATTATCTACCTACTGACATTAAATGTCCACCTAGATAGAAAATATCTAACCTAACAGATAGAAAATATCTAATCTATTAAATACATCATATTGATCATTAATAATATAAGAATATAATATATTCTAACAATTTTGCTTGATTCTCGTTGGATGATCTTTCTATATATACTATTTTCATTGCTCTTGATTGATTTCCTTTATAAAATATATTCACTGCTCTTTAAAATAGTATTCATCTTAATTATTGTCTTTACTAATGAATCGCTGGTGCCTTCATATTTGTTGCTCCTCATATTTGCTGCTACTTTGTCTTTACACCCTTTCGCTACATCCTTGTTATCTTAGGCGATCATATTTATATGTGCCTTTATAACCACTAAAGAGTCGGCTAGCATAAAGTGTGGTCAGTCAGGCCTTGACTAGTATTAATTTAGCTTGCATAGCAAAGAGGGTCAGCCTTTTCATTAATTTGTTTTATATTTAGATATTTCATTTTAATATATTATATATATTTTTGTTTAATATTTATAATATTATATTATAATAATAGTATTAAAATTTATATTATATTGTTATTTATTTAATTTATTTATTTATTTGTATTTTAATGCTTGTAATTTCGGGGGCATGACATATAGTGAGAGGGGGGTGAATCAGTATAAGACCAACTTTTTCAATTTATAACTTTAGCAATCATAAAGCAATAATCAAAGTATCTACACAAGCAAGATCTAACAATAGAGAACACAAGATGCACACACGATTTTACGTGGAAACCCTTGCAGGAGAAAACCACAGAAAAGTATTGCTTGTATAGGAAACTTCTTACAATTTCCTAGGCACCAACCCACAGGAGACACCAATCCCCTCCACTGAGCACCAACTCAGCAAGAGACACTGATCTCTTTGAGTGAGAGGCTCCAACCTCCCGATCTTGCAAAGTAGAAGGCACCAACCTTCGAAATACAAAGTGATTATAATGTTGTTGGATCTGCCTAGATCCCTTCAAGGACTTCAACAAAATCTGTCCGTTTCTTCACACAAATCTTCCTTGAATCTCTGTCCTCAAATCTCCACCCAGATCTGCAATATGATCTTCAAATATGCTCACAAATCTGCAATATCTTCGCATGAATCTGCACTATGATCTTCAATGATGTTCCCTCCTGAGTTCGCTCCAATGTTACTTCTCAAAATAAGATCAAACGAGTCTCATAAATCTGCTCAAATATTTGATAAATAATTTCTGCAATGACTCTTTCTTTTTGCTCTTCATACACCAGTAATCTGCTCTAAATCAGAATGATATTGCAATTGAATTTATGGTTGAAATGTCCTCCAAAACCCCTTCATTTATATCTCATGAAGTGCCCCTTCAAACCAACGGTTACCTCCTTTCAATGCTGGTTGGCCAAACATGAATAAATTATTTTTATTTATTAATTTTCATTGCCCAAAGTGGGTGCTTGACACAAGGAGGGTCGGCCATGTTAAGAGATTTTATTTTAATTCAATTGCCACCCAAACTAGGGTGCACCTCATCAAGGGGTCATCCTTCTTAGGGACCAAATTAAAAGCCAACAAAATAAATTTATTTCCTTATGAAGAGGGCGGCTCGTAGGAGGGTGACCTAACATAAAAAAATATTTTTGCATTTCTCTTTAATCCTTATTTGCACCAAACGTGGGTCAGCTCATGTGTCAAATGAAACTCAATTAGGGTGCCATAAATTTGGCACATGTTAAAGGCTACACGTCACTGAAGTGTCCTTTGACATCAATGACAATTAATCCAACAAGGCTTGCAAACATCCTTTAACTCTAATAATAGCGAGATTTGGATACAACCACTAGGCCTGTATTTTCCATAGAGCATCAACTAGGTCTGAGAACATGTGACGCATGACTTGCACATGAAATAGATGGTGGGATAAACAGTCACTTATAACTTAAAAAGCCTCTATGTACTTGTGACCATACAAGTAATAAAAAACACAATGGATGGAGTGTTCAATAGGTAAAGGTTGGATAGGCAATTGAACCAAACTTAATTGTTGTGCAAATGGCGTTTATCATGAATGAGGCCATGTAGAATGAGCCTCTCTCTTTTGCTATTTGGAATTATCTTTGCAAGTTGGCATAAATTAGGTCTCATCAATTGGGAGCCCTTAATAAGCATAGCCAGTAGAGGGAACCACGTGGGTTCACACAATCTATATTTGCACCTCTAAACAGCTTGCTCAAAAACACCATGGTACATTTGATTATCTCCTAGAATAACCTAGTGACAAGTTTTGCAATTTCCAACTTCTTTGGTAGGTTCCTTTTATACCAATCCACTACAAACTTGACACATCATTAATGGAATACCATTGCATGGCCCCATGAGCATCATACATAAAAGTGGGGTCCAACAACTTGTACATGAATTTGAAAGACAACTCCAATGACCAAAACAA
>VDFB02271358.1:124961728-124978957 GCA_007258455.2 Sequoia sempervirens
TGTTTTAAATATTTTCACTTATAGGTTGTATATTAATAATGCATGGGTTGGAATATTATTGCATGTTTATTTGTTGTCAAGGATAGAATATGCATTCAAGTGCCACTTGAGGATGTATTTTAAAATGTCTTTTATAATCATGGTGCATATGAGTATGGCAATTCTAGAAAATCCATTATTGTTTTAAAGGATAGTAGTGTAAGGGATGAAATAAGCATAAGGAAACAATAATGAAATCAAATGAAAGAGATCAAAGCAAAGGAAAATTCCAACCTACTCATGAAATTAAACTATAAAGCAATGCATCGAGCAATGCAATCATAAAAAAGAACATAAATTGAATTCACAAATTACAATACTACCATCCCATGTCGAAGTGTAATTTGTATTGATGTCAGATCGCTTGGATCAATTTGAAGCCTCCATTGTTGTGAAAAAGCTTTAAAAGGTATGTTAATGGTGATCAAATATGTATGTATTTGCTCTTAAGAATTCATATAGTCAATTCAACATGACCTCTCCACATAAATTCTTTGGATTCTCCAATCATTTTTGAGAAGGAAGAAATTTGTTTTATAGATTTTCAGGTTTTAGATGAACGATCAAAATTTGATAGTGAAAGATCACAATCAACAGTTGAGAACCGTTCAGAGGAAATATATTGGTCAATTAACTCCTCTGGTTGATCCAATTAAGGATTTTAATTGGATAATCAGTGGGATTAGATTGAAATGATTGGTGGGATTGAGAAAGTCAGGTTGAGCTAGGAAATAGATGGGTTAGTTAACCAATTAGAGTGAGAAATCAATAGTCATGATTTACTCAATCAAAAATAGGTGAGTGTAATTAATTAATTAATATTAGAGATGAACATGCAATTTGCTTTTGAATTTAACAAATATATATTTATTTGTTGACCATGTTGAGTGATTTTGAATAACTAATTTAATTATTCAAATTTAGAGAAGGGAAAGTGGTTTAATTAAATTATTAATGATAAAAATTTAATTGATTTAGATGAATAAGGTATATTAGTGACATAATTAAATAATTTGTGTTTATTTAATTAATCATGATAAATAAGGTTAAATTAGGACATTTATTAAATAAATGAGATTTATTTAATTAATCAAAAATGATGATTGAGGATTAATTAATTAAATAATGGTAAATCAATTAATTAATAGTGTAGACATCTAAATTTGACTGCTCCCACATGGTCAAATTCACCTCTTTATTTGTCTATTTCACATCCTTCGTTAAAATTAATTAAATTGATCGATTTAATTAATATTCCTCTCTTTGCCTAAAGTTTCATAAAGTATTAATTTACCCCTTTCATCCCCTTCCTTTCTAAATTAAATAAATACATCAATTTATTTAATTTAATCATTTAGCCTTTTGAATTTAAATCAATTTTAAATTCTTATTTTTCTCTCTCCTTGTCACATCCTCCATAACCCTCTTCTAATCTAGATTAATTTAATTAATCCCTAATTAGGATGTGCACACCTTAATCAGGATTAATGTCACATCCTCCATATTCTCCCACTTGCTTCTAATCCCTCATTAAGTTTCTTAATCACTTGTTTGCGCAACCTTAATCTAATCCCCTTGCTACATTTAACATATCTTTTTTGGTCAACCTTCACATTTTCCACATTTAGCCTAGACCCTCTTCCCCATGTGAATTTAAAATTCATTTTTTATTCCTCCAAAGATTCTCCTCTTCCCCATGTGATCATTGAAAGGTCACATCAGTCACATGAAGTCAAGAACCTTCTATTATAAGGACCTTGTCTTTTCCACAAGGTACCTTTCAGCCTCCTTCATAAGAACCTTGTTTATCCACAAGGTGCTCCTCATATGAATTTAAAATTCATATTTATTCTCCCAACCACCTTATTCATTCCAATCATGTGAATTTAAAATTCACATTTATTTTCCCAACCACTTTTCTCTTCCCTGTGGAGATTTTTTTGAGGAATACTAAAATTCCTCATGTCACTTTCCTCTCATATGGGAACAACAAGTTCCTTTTTGAGGAAATATTCTCCCCTCCCAAGGTACTTTCAATGTACTTGTCCTTCCACATCACTTGTCCTTCCACATCATTTGTACCATTTCCATCTCACCATGTCCATTAGACACTTCATCCTCCACATGGCAAGATGTGAGGGCTTGTGAGTCCTCAACTCGCCATATCCCTCCATCTTGGCCATCGTGGCTCAATCCTGACCGTTGAATTCTCTAGAGAATTTATTTTTTTCTATAAATAGCCCCCTTTCTCATTCATTCATTTACCTTATGCATTTTATCACACTCATTTAGCACTCAAGCCATTCAAGCATTCACCAAGCACTTGCTCATCTTTTGCATTCAAGCACTAGTTCATATCCTCCATTGTTGCACATTTCCAAACTTGCATCCCCTTCATTTACATTCATCTCTTAGAACACCCCCATCCTCCATTGCACCTTCACCTATTTGCATATCATTTTAGATCATCTTTAGACCAAAGGAGCACACATCCAAGCTTTAATCAAGGGCCAACCAAGGAGATCAACACAAATAAAAGGTATAATCACTTTTGTTTTATCTTTCTTTTGTTTGTATTCAACTTAGGCTAATCTTGCAGTGGTCTAGTGTTCTCTACTTTGCATTTCTTAGTTTTTTTTACATATTTAGGAGTAGAAACACTTGCACGCATTTCTGGCACACCTAGTGGGACCCATAAACGGGTCCTTTTTATTTTTACATTTGTTATTTTTTAAATTTTTGCAAGTTCAGGCGACACAGGGGTGACTCTGACCTAAGCAAAGGCAACTCCGACCTTAACAAGGGCAACCCCACCCTCAGATAGGCGACCAAGACCTGCAGATAGGCAACCAGGACCTAACACAGATGCTTGTCTGATACAAAACAATTAGTTTCACTCTCTGTTTTGGCAACAGGGGCAACCGAGACCTAACATAGACACTTGTCTGAGACAAAACAATTAATTTCACACTATGTTTTGGCGACAGGGGCGACCAGGACCTGCAAAGGGGCAACCAGGACTGCAGCCCTGCATCACCCCTGTCGGGCTGTGGGTTGGTTTCCATCCTGTGGGCCAGGGAAGACTGGGACCTGAAGGGCGACAGAACCGCAGAATAGAGCCTTAGGGTTTGACTCACCTGGTCTGTCAGGGTCAGAAATCAGTTCACTCCTGCGAACTTTGCTTAATAGGAGCTGGGACCTACTTGGATAAATTGACCGGGACACCTGGAGGGGGTGACCACACCCTAACGAGGGTGATGAAATTTCTAGAACAAAGGGGCATTTTGACCACCATGAGGACAATGCTCAACGAGAGAGGTCAAAAAAATAGTGTTTAAGGTCATTTTGTACATCCATTTTCACGTTTACGTTGCGATTATTTAGTAACTTCCCCTAGCATCTTGTTTGGTGATTATGAAGGATTTACTAATGTTTGTGCAATTATTTCACTTTGTGTGAATCGGAGATTAAAACTAATGTGTTTGTTGTGGGACAAAAGGACCGAGGGCTTTTCGTTATTACATGTTTTCATTTTAAATTTCAAATTAGGCACATAGTCTAAGTAAGGGAGTCAAAACATTATGTGCTTTGTTTATAAGTAAGCTATTGATCTATCCAATCCCCTTGCGTCATTTGGCGATCTTGGGTGAAGAGAAATCGTAGCTTACTTAAGTCCTTTGTGTTACCCAAGGGGGCATTATATCGTTCAATTTCTCCCTTTGCATTTCATGTGAGCTTCGAGAGTAGCCAAAAATGATTAGCATTCTCTTCTTAGTGGGACCTGCTTGGGGATTTCATCACCCCAAGGGACGATTCCAACCACGTATACCAGTGGGGTACATAAAGGGGGGAGGCCAAAGTTGTACTCCAATCCAATCACGTCGTGTCAGGTAGAGCATCGAAGCTAGGGTGATGCCTAGATAGACGTGAAGAGTTGGTACGAGCCTTTAGTATCTCACTGGGGTTCCCGACTCACGCTTGTGATGGGCTGGTGTTCACGGTTGTGCCTCACGTACTAAGTGTATATCGAAGATTCCCTGAACCGCCTTGTTTAGCCTAGTTAGAGGACTATGTTGGCCATACCCCTCATACTAATCATAAGATTATGTTGCTTGAATTGTATTTTCTGTGAAAAACCAGTGCATATCTTACTAGTCAAGTCAGTCTTGTCTTTTGCTTGTTGTTTGAAGTGCTTTTTGTCCTTTGCCATAGCCATTTTCCTAAGTTAAGTTCAGGTCTGTTGACAAAGGTGACCGTGCCCTGACCAGGGGTGACCCTGACCTCAAGAAGGGTGACCTTGCCCTTCGTCTCAGTCATTTTATAGTCAAAATTGTTCACTTTTCACCCAGATAGGTGACCCCACCCTGATAGGGGTGACCAGGCCCAAAACAGAGGCGATCCCAGCCAAACAGTTGTTTCACATATTGAACAGTCAGTTTTGTCTCATGTTTCATCATTTTTTCAGTCTGTTCTCCCATTTCGAGCTCCCATTCTGTCATTTTGTCAAATTGTTTTCCCATTTTGAGCATCTATTTCATCATTCGGTCAATCCATTTCCCCATTCCAAGAGTCTGTTCTCCTATTCTGTGAACCCATTCGTCTGTTTAAAGAGTTCATTTTTCCATCTAAGGAACTTGTTTCATCGTTCGAGGAACCCATTTTTCCTTTCAAGGAATTCGTTTCATTGTTTAGGGATCTTGTTTCACCGTTCGGGGAACCCATTCCATCATTTAGTGAGTCCATATCATCGCTTTTCAAGCTCATTTTCCCATTTCGATAGCTCGTTTGACCTCATTTTTCATTTAAACAAGTTTGAAAACCAATTAAGTGACCAGACCCTAGGAACAGGTGACCATGCCCTGTAAACAAGCAACCATGCCCCTTAGACAGGCGACCTCACCACTTGAGTAGGCAACCCTGCCCAATCCAGAGAGTCAAATAATTGGGGACCTAAAACCTTGTCATTTGTTGTGATCTAAACACTGTCATCCCCTTTCGTTCACTCATAATTCATCCTTTAGTCCATTTGCACTTTCCAAAGTTCATTCAGTCATCACCCACATCATATAGGCACTCTTAGAGCATCTCTAGGTTGCATCGTTCATCATCATTCTCTCGATCCAAATCCCCTAAACCTTGTTTATAGGTTATTATCCAAATTGACCTAGGTGTCTAAATCCGATCATTATCTTACACATCAATCATTGTCTTTGGCCTAATCAATCCACTTCCATCTTGAGGTGGATTCGGTGTCATAAGTCATCATCCTCAACCCAATCAATCCATTTCCATATTGAGGTGGATTTGGTGTCGTAATCATCTATCTTTCCTTCAATCTGTTGAACCAATGCCTGAAGTCACCTAGGGTGATTTTTGAACTGGGTTTAGAGTCCCTTACATCATCCATCATCTAATCTTGTCGGTCATTTCATAAATTGATCTTGATCCATCATTTAAATCCTATCAATTGTTTTACTGATCAATCCTTATCCAATCATCCAATATCAATCCTATCCAATCATCCAATCAATCCTATCCAATCGTCCAATCAACCCTTATCCAATTATCCAATCTCATCATCCAGTCAATCAATCCTTTATCCATTCCAATCAACCTTCTAACCATCACTTATGTCATGCTTGCATTGAGTCTAGTCTCATCTCAGTCCACCCAGTAGTTCTGTATTTTCATGCCCGTTCAGACTAGATCACAAACTGAGAAGCAAATGGCACAACAACAAGGTCAAGGTTCCCAGCTGAACATCTCTCAAGATCCTAACAATGGGGCAAACATCTCTCAAGATCCTAACCATGGGGCAAACATATCTCAGGATACTAATAATGGTGTGAACATCCCTCAAGATCCCCATAATGGTGCTTCATCACAATTTAACACCGACGGTCAAAATACTTCAATACCCGATGTCAAGAACATGATCAATCAGCCTGAAGTCACCGTTGATGAATACCTAAGCAATCCCACTAACGTTTAGATGATAGATTGCTTCCTCAACAAGCATGGGGATAAGATCCTCGCTACTCTACTCATGAAAGGAGTCAAACCACCATCTAGTTTTTACATGTCATTGTACACCAACACCCAGACCCCTCCAGTGCATCAAGACCCGCAAAATGTTCCCAAAAAATCCTATGTTCCCGAGGGTACACCCATATATAACTAGTATCATCCTGAGTTTGGAAATGTTGTGATTCATCAAGTTTCCAATTATCCTCCCCTTCCATCCGCAACCTCTATGGCACCATCTGATCCTTATGATCCCTATGCCTATGGCATGCCACAAAACATCATGTTTGCTCCACCACTCCCACCTCAATATCTTGGTCAACCACCTATCAACACTGGGGGTAATCCCTTTCTCCCATTGACGTCACCACCAAGACGTGTACCCACAAGTAGTCTCCTATCGCCCCCTCATGGTAACACTATGGCATTCCAACAACCTCCCATTAATCCTCATCAATCCATTGCTTCGCAAGCACCTCCATAGCATGCAACTATCCCCTCACAAGCACCACCATAGCATACAGTTGTCATTTTTGTCCCCATGCAATAGCATCATCAACAACCTCCACAATAGAATGTTTCAATTCCACAACAAAATGTTCTAAACCCACAACAGCATACTGTCACTCATATACAACCTCCTCATCAAGCAACACAAACTGCATCACACCCTCAACAACCACCTCATGGTTCCTCTGCAACAATCCCACAACAACAGCACATCCCATCTCACCCTCCTTTTCAACAATCACATATGCATGTTCCCACACAAATGCAGTGTAATCCTCTCGTGCAATACCTCTACCATTTGTCCAACACATACACTGCTTATGCTAATCCAAATATCCATGTGGCCTCTCAGAATCCACCACGGACTCAACTGCCACTTGACATTAATCCTCCACAATCACACACTAATCCCTACCATCAAATTGTTAATTTGAAACTACCGTTGTATGCTACACAACAGCCAAATGTTGCCTATAATTACCAATCCAATCCATATTACACTCAACAGCAACTGCCCTATCAACAAGGTGCTTCATCCACCTCTTACTACCAACAACTGTCATCACAACAACAGGGTGCTTCCACATCCTCGTACTACCAAGCTCCACACAATGCCCCATCCACTTCCTATTATCAGCAGCAGCCACCTTAGCAACAGGTACCCTCCGCCTCTTATTACCAAAATTCGTTATCATCCTATCTGCCTAACGTTAATCCATAACCCGCTTATGTTAATCAGTATCAACCTACACCCTCATACGATCCCAATACTTTCATCCCATCTTCATCACAACAAAAATATCCACCCAATCCGTCTAATCCAACTCTGCCCACCAATAAAGAGCTGGAGGAGCTCAAAGTTGCATTGAAAGACCCCCTACAAGAAGGTAAGTCCAAAAAATCCTTCAAGTTTGAGGAGATTTGCCCATATCTGTTTCATTCTTCAATTTCACTTGTCCCCTTTCTGAAGCATTTCGAGATACCCAAGTTCAACAAGTATATGGGAACTAGAGATCCAAAGGTCCATCTGCAAGAGTTCTATGCACAATGTCAAGATGTCCAACATAATGACAATTATCTCCTGTGCCTATTCCCTAGAAGCTTAGGAGGGCCAACCTTAGATTGGTTCATGGGTCTCAAGAAGGGGACAGTTTCTTCCTTCGCTAATCTTTCTGAATAGTTTTTCAGACAGTTCTCCTTTAATTTGGAGGACATTAACACTCTAGACCTCTTGAAGGAGGAGCAATGTGATGGAGAAACTTTCGCTAAATACCTACAAAGGTGGTGAGTTGTATCTAGCCATATGAAATCCCCTCCCAGGGAGAAAGAAATGGTCACCCTTTTTGTGGATAATGTGCATCCCAAAATGGCACATGCTCTTAATCTTCATTGTGTCACTACCTTCACAGAGGTTATCGAAAAGGGCCCCATCTTTGAGAGAGCACTTGTCACTAAATCACAAATTAAACTGTACAACTCGAATAAGGACAAGTCATCCGATGACAAATCCTATTACTGGAATAAGAACAAGAATGCAATCAACAATGGTGTCACTAATACTAAACATGTTCAAGTGGCCAATACCTCCCATAAGAAACAACCATCCATGCCTAATGCCATATTTGTGCTACAAGGGGCACCTCAACCGCCTCAACAATCCAATTAAAATAATCAAGGGAACGACAAACGTCAATACACTCAATTAGGAGAACCCTTGAGCGTTGTCTTTAATAGGTTGTTGTAGGTCAATTACCCCATCACATATCCAGTGACTAAACCTTTTGATGATTCTAAACCTAAACCCACCTAGTACAAGGAAAATGAGTATTGTGACTTTCACAAGATCAAAGGTCATTCCACAAACAAGTGTTGAGGTCTAAAAATGTATGTCCAAGATCTTATAGATCGAGGAGATATCCATGTGGATGCCAACCAAGCCTTGTCATCCAATGCTCAGTTATAGATATATCAAAATGCTTTCCCCAAGCATAACCAAGGTCCTAACACATCCAATGCAAATCCTGGACCTAGTAACAATAACAACCAAGATAACAACACTAATAATGTCACCTACAAGAATGTCCCACTTAACTATGAGACTCTCATCACGCATATTGGGCAAGCGAAACCGCGTATGTCTATGATACATGTCAAAGGAAATGAGCCTCAATGTGTTGTTACCACTCGCTACACTCACATTACTATCCGTGGAGCCTTCACGTCAGCCCCATCGCCTCTTGTGAGCTCTCAGTATAACATCCTCGACCATCTAGGAAAGACCGCAGTGTAAATATCTATCCTAGATTTGCTAAAGTCTTCTCCTATATATCAGGAAATCTTGACGAAAGCTTTACAGGATGCCCATGTCCCTAACAACATCGACACACACAATTCCAAGCTCTGGTAGAACACCTTTCATCAACCTACCAACTAGGTTCAACCAAAACAACATGCCTACCATCAATTCCAATCACAATTGACCCCTCCATATAGAGGTTCTCATCGCTCGACATAAAGTAAAGAGGGTCTTGATAGATAATGGCTATGCTCTTAATCTTTGTACATTAAAGTTCATAAAGCAAGTAGGATATACCCATGTTGATTTAAGCAACCAGATCATCACTATAAAGGCTTATGATAATGTAGAAAGGGATTCTAAAGGGGTTATTGATCTTCCAATTCAAGTTAGCCTGACTATACAATACACCACTTGTCATGTCCTTGATTTGGACCTCCCGTACAACCTTCTTCTAGGCCGAACATGGATCCATGCCATGCAATTTGTCCCATCTACCTATCATCAATGCTTGAAATTCCTATTTAATGGAATGGAAGTTACGATACAAGCTAATCCCCAACCATTTGAATATTATCGTTCACTCGAAGCTTCTTTCCCTCATTCCCATTATTGTCTAGGAGTGGAAATGGGACCACTGCTAGCATCCTCATCCAATCAATCATTTAATCCATCACCCACCACCTCATCCACTCCATCTTCTACATATGATTCCACTATTTCCAAGGTCCAGATCATTGACAAGGGATGTGGTGAGTATGAGATGCATACTACTTTGAACGTGGCAACCATACCACCCTCACCACACACATATGGTCAACCCTTTGAGTTTGCACCGAAGGAAGAACAAAAGGTAGTCACCTTGAGCTCCAAAAATGTGGGAACCAACACTTATGTATCTCTCGTGTTACCATAATATACGCCTGAAGATGATATAAGTCAATGGATATATCGTGAAGAACCTGAACCTACTCCCCCTTTAAAGGAATATTTTCAAGAGATGTATCCTTGGCCCTCTAAGTACGTTGAGAAATACAATTATCAGGGGGGAGATCTTGGTCCAAAAGAGCTAGGAAGAAAGCAGTCGATTGACACTTCCATACGTCCAAATAATTCAAGCTTAGGCTATGATAAAAAGAAAAAGGATCCCAAAGCGTCGACTAGTACTTCTAACAAAGTCAGTGTGAGCGATGGTATTTTCAAAGATATACTAGAGGAAGAGTGTACCATACATGGGTAAGATGATGTAGATCAATGACAATTGTTCAGCTCCTTAAGGAAGGCAAAATCAATTTTGCATGGGCATATTCAGACATGCCTAGGTTAGGCCCTACCTTGTAGTACACCATCTAGATGTGCATCCTGATGCCAAGCTTGTCAAACAAAAGCTTGAGAAAATGCACCCTCAAGTAGCCTTGCTGGTTAAGAAAGAGTTGGAGAAATTATTAGAAGCTGGATTCATAAGGCCCATCGACTACTCAGAATGGATCTCAAGCATTGTACATGTAGCCAAACCAACCGGCGTTATCAGAGTTTGTATAGATTTTCATCACCTCAACAAGGCTTTCCCTAAAGATGAATTTCCTTTGTCGAACATAGATATGTTGGTAGACTTAATTGTAAGGCACAAGATTCTTTCCCTTATGGATGGCTTCTCTAGAAACAATCAGATTCAAATTGCACCTGAGGATCAACATAAGACAACCTTCACTACACCTTGGGGTACATTTTGTTATAATGCTATGCCCTTCGGTCTTAAGAATGCAGGGGCAACCTACCAACGTGTAATGATCGTCATCTTTCATGATCTTATCCACATCATCATGGAAGACTATGTTAATGATCTATTAGGAAAATCAAGAACCAGATTAGAACACCCTGTAGTCCTAAGGAAGATCTTTGAGCGTCTAGAGCACTACAATTTGTGCCTCAATCCAAAAAAGTTCTTGTTTGGGGTTACGTCAAGAAAGTTGTTGGGCTTCATTGTCTCCAGGAGAGGTATAGAAGTGGATCCAGCTAATGTCAAAGCAATTATGGATATGCCTCCACCTTGCAACCTAAAACAGTTAAGGAGTCTCCATGGTAAGCTACAATCCATTAGAAGGTTCATAGCACAATTAGTTGACAAGTGTCAACCATTCACTCACCTCCTAAAAAAAAATACATCGTTCAAGTGGGATCCTATGTGTCAACAAGGTTTTGACAAGAATAAGGAATAATTGGTTCATCATCTAGTCCTTATGCCTCCAATCCCAGGGAAGCCACTTTTATTGTAAATCTTAGCTACTTCAGTGGCATTGGGGGCACTACTAGCATAGCATGATGAGTCATCTAGAGAATGAGTGATCTACTATATTAGTCAAACCTTAGTTGGCTATCAGTTCAAATATTCTTCAATGGAGAAGGCCTTCCTAGCCATAGTTTTTTGTTCACAAAAGCTAAGACATTACATGCTCAGTCATCCAATCAAGTTAATATCAAAATTTGACCCACTTAAGTATTTTCTATCCAAAAAAACTTTGACCGGCTGAATGGCTAAATGGGACATGTTGTTGAGTGAGTTTGACATAGAATATGTGGACCACAAAGCTATTAAGGGATAGGTGATAGCGGATCATTTAACCGATGCTCCCTTGGTTGATGCACATACTTTGGTAACATAATTTCCTGATGAAGAGGTCTTTACAATAGCAGAAGCCACCACATGGACACTATACTTTGATGGGTCATGTTATGCCTTGCATAACCACCCCATTTTATTATGGAACAAAACAGGTCCCCCTTCTTCTTTTGTTTTCTTCACTCTTGTTTTGTTTTGGTCCTTCAGTTTTGAGGATTGATCTTGCTTTGGCATGAGCCTAAATGTTTATCTTGCTTGCCTAAGTGATTCCCCCAAATTGCGCAATGAAAACCTTAGGTTTTGGAGTGGTTCGGGTTTTCTCCCCAGTTTGGGATTTTTCTTCTCATCTAGATTTTCCTAGATCTCGCTCAGACTCCGGCCAAACGCTGTGGTTCGGGTTTCCTCCCGAGTTTAGGATTTTTCTTCTCATCCGTATTTTCCTGGATCTCACTCAAACTCCGGCCAAACGCTGTGGTTCGGGTTTTCTCCCCAGTTCGGGATTTTCTTCTCATCCAGATTTTCCTAGATCTCGCGCAAACTCCGTCAGCATTGTGGTTCGGGGATTTTTGGTCTTCATGGAATTCCGCATGGACCGGATTTCCCCGATGTTCCTGCTCCTCTTCTTTTTCCCGAAATTCTCCTCCAGAGATTCACCTTCTTCGCGGATTTCCTTCTCCTCTGGATTTTCCTGAAATCCAGTGGAATGTGAAGAAATGTGGAGTAGTAGGACTGGTTAACAAATGATGATGCATTTTGTGATTAATTTATGCTATTTTGAGATCTCACATGTTGTTTCATGATTGATAATGATCAGATTAAGTTGCTAGTAGGTGGTTTTCATGTTTATTCTGCTGGAATCCGCCTGGCTCGGATTTCCCTGAAATTCCTCCCTGGCTTGGATTCCGCGGGTGGACCTGAAACCCGAACTCTGATATGATCATATTATTTGGAGATTTAATGACACCTTGCTTATCCAGGATTCATTTTAATGGTGATTTTGATTAATTAACCTTTCTTTGTCTGATCTTTACTGTGGTTTCCTTTATTGAGTGCAGGATTAAATCATGCACATGATGATATTTCTCAAGGAGCTCAGTTGGAAGGCGTACCTCAATCACATTTGGCACAAAATTCCTCAATGAAGAGAGTTGGCAAGACCCTCCAGATGTCTTTTCGACTAGTAGTAGTTCTATTCATTTTGAGGTGTCCCAGTTGGCGAGACAGTTTAATCGCCGTAAGTTTTCATATGTCCCGCCGACCGATTGCACACCACAAGGTTAGCGTTGCCGAAAGATTTGCGCTTAGTGAAAGATCTTTCCAACCCATAGAGTCTCGGCGAAAGGTTATACCTTCGGCATGATGTCTAGATGAAGAGGCAAGGTCTTGGCGATAGAGGGTAACATCAACAAAGGATTTGGGGTCGCTATAAAGTCTCGGCGACTGAGTGATGTCTCGCCAAAAGGGACGATGCCTTCGGTATAGGTTTGTGCTCTCAGGGAAATGCCCTGCCGACGTGGGGTGTCTCACCGAGGGATTTAGGTTTAGTGTGAGGTTTGGCCGAGGAAGAAAATTCTTCCTGATTGGGTGAAGTCTCGTTGAAAGATGAAGGCTCGGCAAAAGGTCTCTCCAACCAAGCAAGGTCTCCCCGACAGTTGTTCAAGTGGGCTCTCGGCGAAAGAGGAGACTTCGGTATGATGTCTCGGTGAAAGAAGGAAGTCTTGCCAACATACAAAAGGTCTCTCCGACCAAGGGATATCTTCTCGACAGGAGATGAAGCTCAGCAAAGGATTTGAGTTCGCTGTGATGTCTCGGCGACCAAGCGGAGTCCTACTGAAAGATTTAGGTTCATCGCCAAAACAGGGTGGCTTCGCTATGATGTCCTGCTGACTCGATAGGGTCTCGCCAACATGTTTTCCCCCTTTGGTGTAGTAGAATGCGCTCGATGAAAGGTCTCGCCGACCCATATGTGTCTCGGTGAAAGCGGCATAGTTTCGGTGTAAGGTCTAGGCGACTATGGAGAGTCTCGCCGAAACAGAATGAGCTCGGGGAGAAAAGAGGAGCTCGACATGATGTCTCACCAACAGGGTGGACTCTTGCTGAGATGAAACAGCGTCGGCGAAAGATTGGAACTTGGTGAAAAGTCCCGACGACCACGTGAAGTCTTGCCAACAGATGAAAGTCACACTGAAAGTTGTTCACAAGGTCAAGATCGGGGAAACTCCGAGTGAAAGATTAGAGCTTGGCGTGATGTCCTGCTGACAAGTGAGGTCTTAGCGATGGAAAGGATATCGGTATGACTAATGGAACCCACTATGACCTCTTACCGATGAATGTTTGCCTTGTCGATGGAGCAGCTCGATGAACAGTCGTGTAGGTATCTAACGGGAAGTTTGATGCTGGCTCTAGAAGACGGTCAATGGGTAGAAAGGTCTAGAACAGGAAGAAGGCCAAGAGGAACGAAGAAGCCGTCAGTCTCAGGGACAACTGTGTGGTCTACTAGTGAGGAGGCTGATCGGTATTAATGGCAATGCTTTAGAGCATTCAAAGCAGCTCCACCAGGGAGTTCGAAGATGGACACGGAGGCCAGAAGTAAATGTTGCAGCTGCGAAAGATCTGAGATCATCCCCGAAACAATCTTTCAACATGGATAGTAGGGATACACATTTAAGGCAGAACCAACTTTATTCAAAAGATCTGAGGGCCGACCTTTCTGGAGTAAGATATTTTGTAAACCCTAAAACAGGGGTTAGCGCATTCTTTTTGGTACACTCTATATATATGGAATTCTTGCCTCTTTGTAAAAAAGTTAGAAGGAATAGAGACAGTTAGAGGAGATAATAGAGTAGACAGGTCTAGATATAGATTTTCAAGAGTAGGAATTTTTTGAAAGATAGAGGAGACAGAGCTGCATCCTGATTGGGAGCTTCTTTTGTCTTCTTAGTTAGGAGTTAGGTTCAGTAGAAGCCAATAATGTATCTTTCAGCTTTCTTAGTATAGATGGAAACAATTTGGAGTCATGGATTTTCTATACACTGGTGATTGTGCCATATTTGTAAATGTTGCTTATCTATTTCACTAGCAGTAGAAGCAACCAGATAAAAAATCTACTTCATATTGTGTTCTAGAATGGTGTTTGTCTTGACTTAATCATTTGATTTGAGAGGCTTTCAAGGAATGAATTTTGATTCTATGTTTTGTTTAAATGGTGATTTGCAATCTGTTATCAAAATTAGCACTACGAATGAATGAAACTGTGTGTTAATCACAAGTTAATTTTGTTCTACAGTTTTAGTTAGGAACTCCTTGAAAGGTAAAAACTCTGGTTAAATTGGATGAATTATCATTCTTTTTCTATTCCAAAGCTCTGATCTATCTTTTTTGTTTCTTTAAAAAACCCTGGTTAGAGTAGGTTTAAGTTTATGTTTGATCTCAGAACAATCCAAAAGCTCAACACCAGCAAGCCCCTTGAACATTACTATTACATTGACCATTGAGCAACATCAGCACAGTTGAGAACCAACTACAAAGACCTTGGGAGCTAAGATATCCATGTGTTGTCTTTCTCTTTCAGGAGAAATAGAATAGTAATATTATGTTTACACGTTGTTCTGCCATCAGACACGTTAACAGGTCATACACACATAATGGATTGGGGGCAGGCATCTTGTTTGTCAACCCCCAAGGTGATTATATCCCAAAGTCATTCAAACTTTCCTTTCCATGCACAAACAATATCTAAATATGAAGCTCTTCTCACCAGCCTTAGAATCACAATCAAATGGAATATCACTCACTTAAGGGTCTTCGACGATTCATAATTAGTCATAAAATAGGTCAATGATGAGTTTTTAACAAAGGATGAGAAGTTGTTACCTTATAAACGCATGGTCAATGACTTTAAGAAGTCTTTCACCTCTATTCAGTTTGACCATATCCCCAGAATACAAAAAAAAAATTTGATGCAATGGCTACAATTGGTTCCTTAATTGACATGCCCAAGGATCAGACAGAGCATGAATTCTTGGTTGAACAACTTTTAATCCCTACATACGACATCCCTAAGAATGAGATGGTGTGCAAAATTGTAGGTCTTGTGTCCCCATGGTATCATGATATCTATGCTTATCTTCATGACAACATGTTACCTGTCGACCTTACTCGCAATCAACACAAGTCATTCATCCAACGTACATCCTGTTACACCATCATAGGTGATACTCTTTATTGCCACGGATATGATGGAATTCTTCTTTGGTGTTTAAACGAGGCTGAAGTTCACACTATGTTAACGGAAGTACATAGAAGTGTTTGTGGGGCCCACTCAAACAACATGGCCTTAGCTAAGAAGATTCTTAGGGCTAGTTACCATCGACCTATGTTGGAGAATGACTCTTGTGACTTCATGAGAAAATTCTTACCTTGCCAGGAACATGCGGACCTGATACGTGCTCCTACTCAAGATCTACAACCCATCGTAGCATCATAGCCTTTTTCTTAGTGGGGTTTTTATTTAGTCAGCAAGATATATCCTTCATCCTCTAATGGCCACACCTTCATTATCATTGCCACTAAGTACTTCACTAAGTGGGTGGAAGCCATACCACTCTCCTAGATAATGAGTACTCAAATATCCAAATTCATCCTTTACCATATTATCTACAGATATGGCATCCTCTCCACCATCATTTCTGATAATGGAAAACCATTCAAAACCCAAGTTGTAAAAGAGGTATGTGACACCTTCCATATCCAACACCGATGGTCCATGCCCTATTACCCTCAAGGTAATGGACAAGTGGAAGCCACAAAAAAAACTTTGATTAAAATCTTGAAAAAGGTTGTCAACAGTACTGGTCGAGATTGGCACCTCCAAATCCACCCCACCCTTTGGGCTTATCGCACATCCATTTGCACTCCCACTAGCGCCACTCCATATTCCCTTGTTTATGGTGTTGAGGCCATCTTGCTGATTGAAGTTGAGATCCCATCCCTGAGAATATCCTTGAAGAATCTCATCACTAAAGAAGACTCACAGTTGCTCGCCTCACTCAATTGGAGCTCTTAGATGAAAAGAGGATCAAAGAAAACAATCATCTTCAGATGTATCAGAATTGTCTTAAGATAATTTACAACAAGAAATTTTGTCCTCGCCAATTTAACATTGGAGATCTAGTCCTTAAGGAGAATCAGTGTACCTAACAAGACCGAGACAAGAAGGGAAAGTTTGAACTTAATTGGTTGGGACCTTATGTTATTACAAAAAAGTATGGATCAGGGGCATACCGCCTTGCCACACCTAAAGGGGAGCCCCTCAAAGATCTTATCAACATCATGCAACTGAAGAGGTTTTATACCTAAATCAGCTGGGTTCTCCTGTCCTACCAAAAATCAGAAAAAATCCCAAAAAAGTCAAAAATCCAAAAAATAGTAAAAAGAAATAAAATTGTCCTATATGGTGAAAACCACCCTTGGTGGCACCTTGGATAAGTATGAATGGTGAAAACCTAGTAACAAGTGCCATCCATAAAAGAGCTTAATCATTATCTACCTTGTGTCCTAATTACTACATGTCTCCATCCATCCTATCCTCACATCCAATTCCTAACATCCTATCTTATCCTATCACTTCATCTGCATCTCGTCCTTGGCCACTTGGTATGTTTTGATTGAGCATTGGACGATCATCCACTATCCGTCATCTTGAACTTTTATTCTAATCTAAGCTTGTGTCATCGATCTT
>VDFB02271358.1:125579057-125818718 GCA_007258455.2 Sequoia sempervirens
CATCACATATTATCATGAGGACCATCATGTTACATGATAGTGATTTCATCATTATGGTTGATGATTTCGTGAATCAATTAATCTTGTTTTTTTTTTTTATTTTAAAAAGATTAATTTAAGTGGTCTATGGAAATTAAAGGTTTGATGTCTAAAGAATCCCTAAAGAATCGATACCTACCATGTTAATAGAATTATAAGCCCCTTTAGATTTGAACCTAAGTTGTGTGTTGGAAAACGCTCAACACCAACTAATTGATAGCTCACAAGGATTAGTCTCGCGCGCTTACCTCCACGTTTATGCTCATCAAAGGAAGGATGGGTTGCCTCTATGACCTAGCATCTAAATGAAATGAAGTCACTAAATGATTTATTATATCATGTGATCATGATGTATATATAAGAGAAATTAAAGTTTTGATATCTAAAGAATCCATACCTACCAGGGTAATAGAATTATAAGCCCTTTTGGGTTTGAACCTAAGTTTCATGTTGGAAAACGCTCAACACCAAGTAATTGATAGCTCACAAGGATTAGTCTCACATACTCTTACCTCCACTTTTATGCTCATCAAAGGAAGTATGGATTGCCTTTATGACCTAGCATCTAAATGAAATGAAGTTACTAAATGGTTTATTATATCATGTGATCATGATGGATATATAAGAGAAATTAAAAGTGATGTTGAAAGAATTTATGTCTACCATGTTAATAGAATTATGAGCCCCTTTGGATTTGAATCTAAGTTGCATGTTAGCAAATGCTCAACACCAACTAATTGATCTAGCCTGCAAGGACTAGTCTCGCATATTCTTACCTCCACTTTTATGCTCATCAAAGGGAGGATGGATTGCCTGTATGATCTACTATCTAAATGAAGTCATCAACTGATTTATTGTGCCATGTGATCATGATGGATAAACATACCAGACGATCTATTGTTAAGATGATAGACCACTCCAACCTAATGATGGTTGTGTGATATTAACTATTGATTTCAAAAATAATATACATGTATTGATTTACAAAAGTTGTTGTCTTATTAATAGTCCTCCATTTCCAAGTTAACTCTTGTGATGGATAACCTTTAAATTATTACTACTTTCCAATCAATCAAAACTATTTTTTAATTGATTTTACTCTTATTGTTAACAAAGTAAAATATTATATATTTTTTATAATAAATGAGTAAAATATCATTTATCTCAAAGACTATTAGATTGAAAATTGAGAATGTTAATAATGACTTTTTTATAAAATACGAAAATAACAAGTGTGTGGAATGTGTGAAACCTTTATTATCAATGTCATGGTGATGTGAATCATGAAAAGTCACATCACCATTTAAATATTATAATAATTACTACTTTCTTATTTCTTATCATTGACAGTGCCTAAAGTGTTTATTATTAGTTTACTTTTTTATTTTTGTAAATTGATATAAATATTTATATTATGTCAATGTCTTTCATTCATTATATATACTATAAATGTTATCCTAATAAATAATCTAGTATATATATTTATTGAATTCATATATATGTGACATAATTAAATAATATTTAAAATCATTATTATAGATAAGGGTGATATTTAATATATTTTGATAATTTAACAATTAGCATAACTAAAGTCTTAAAATTTATATGAACAACTACAACATATATATATATATATATATATATAATATGAAATCTTTCATCTTGACACTTAACATGAAATATAGTTAAGTAACATTTTGTTTAATAAATAAAGTTATTATTCCTATTGTAGTGAGGCAACTTTAACAATCAATATTTGCTAGCACTTTTAATTGGTTGTTTTTGATATAGTAAGTAGGGAAATTAGGGCTCCAAGCTCTTTATAGAAACGTCATTCCAACTATAATTTCTAACATGTAATGGCAAGGACTAGTCATTGCATAACACTTATTATGGATTAACAAAGCATAAAATCTTTAAATAAAATAATGATAATTAGTTTTCATATTCATTATAAGACAATAAAGGTTAACTTTAGCAAAATAACCCTAATATCACATTTTACAATATGAATATAAATGAAATATATTATGGTGGGTCCTAAATATACAACTTTAAGAAAAATTATGTTAAAAGTCATTGTGATCATCATATATATGGAGCAAGTTTTATAAGAAACCAATACTTGTAATAAATGTTATAGTTGGCTTTGAATGGTTGCATAAGGGTTGTTGCTCCTACCACTGCCCCTTCTTCCCCCTACCACCTAAGCCTTGTGGCTCCTCACTTAAAGGATATTCTTTTGTGGCCACATTCCTCTTCTAATCATGTTGCAATCCTCAAAAAAGTCATGGCTAATGTTGTTGTTAACGAAAAACCTTTAAAAGCAAGATTTCACCTTCAAATAGTCAAAATATAGGAGGATGTACCCACAATGGAAGTGCCTTGTGAATATTCGTTCAAACTAAACCACACCACTAGATGTCAATCGTATATATGATCATATCATGTCAATGCTCAAGTGCACATGAACATCCATGAAACCATATTCATCACCATTATTGTACCTATAATCAACTCTCACTAAACCAAGACTCCAAGTCTCCCACACATATCAACCATGTCCTCAAACCAAAAAAAACATGTGTTCCTATCTCCATTAAATTCCAAACTCAAAATATTTGTAAACTTGTATCAAGAAGCACAAAATTTGCTAATTATATTTAGTGTCATATGTCTCATAAAAACATGTACTCCCACAAGTTCGTACCCTCCAATTTGTTTGCACGTATCACACCTCGAATCTTGAGCTCTCATAAGTGATCAAACAAGTGCCAAACTCTCTCTACTCATCCAAGTAAAAAACTAACTAATCCATTGTGTAGTACATTATAAATTCTCTCCATCACCTATTTGAAACCAAAAATCTAATTCCATATGTGAAAGTTATGACTTGTCAACAATTCTAGAGCAATCCAAGCTTCATGGCACAAAATTCTAACAAAAATAAAATTCTCCAAAATGAACCTATACCACTAAGTAGTTCTCAAAGAGAGATTTTGATGACTATTGGAAGTTGAAATTCAATATTGTGGGTGAGAGTTATGCCCCCTAGAAGAAAGTTACTATATTATTCTTAGAAGGGGGTTTAGGACAAGCCATACAACTAATTGTATAATTGATGTTAGTGAGCAGCTACCAAGATATGCAAGGGTGGCATTAATACATGGGTTGAGCACATGTAGTAGTGGCATGGACATGTGGTCGAGGAATTCAAACAGGTTTTAAAATTATTTAATTTTTTCATTTTAATTTTTAAAAGCTTGTAAGGCTATGGCTTAGGCCCACTTGGTCAAGGGCCAAGGATTGAGGGACTAAGGTCCTGTCTACTTTGCACCACCAACCGATGATTGATAGGGGTAACAACAAGGGCTAACACCCCTATACCAATTGGTACTCACAATCAATATTGCTTGTTCTTTCATGGTACGAGGGGTCTACAAACCCCCCTAATTTTTTTTCTAAATAGATTTTTCAATAAAAGATTTAATGCAATTTTTTTTTTGGAAATAGTGATCGTACAACCATATGACCACAAGGGTAGGGGATCTTTTTGCTTCTAGACTCTAATGTCCAAAATAGGTCAAAATTTATATCAATCTTTGTCTCTTGGGCCTTCTAGATCTAATGGTTGGGTCCATTTTATGTCAAGGAGTCATCATGAAACTTTTCCCACAAAAACCTCATGATGAAGACCTAGAAAAACCATTTTCTAACTCTTTTTCAAACCCTAGATCTACAAAAAGGACCACAAATCTACAAACCCTAAAACCCCAAATATGCATATTTCAACCTACACAACATATCCCATACCTTGAAATGTCTAAGATCTCTCCAACATTATCATGGATTTAACTTGCATTAGATCTCCTCATACAAGGGTTAAACCAAAACAAGGATATATCACCTCCCACAACCATAATTGTGGCTCTAATACCACTTGTTAGGAAAAATATAATAGGTTGATCAAACCATTTTCTACATAATCACATGAGAGAAAAGCATGCATGCAAGCTTATATAATAACCATACTGCAAAAATTAAAGAAATGCCACAAAATAACACAAGATATACTCTAGAAAAACCCTCAAGAGGGAAAAACCTAGCCTCCAAAAGCATCCACACTCAATGCATTATTCAGAAATGAAAACATTACAATATACCTATAAAGTCTCCATGAATACTAAATTAAAACATCAAGCTCCTCAAATGTATCCTCCATGTGTCCAAGCAAATAACCACACATCCCATGCCATGATTCACATATACACTCTTCATAAGAGAGCTCAATACAATGGAAACCAAACCAAACAACCAACATCAACCACTAAACATGTGCTTTCTTTTATAGAATCAAGCTTGCACAAAACAACCAAATGGTAAGGTAAAATCATGTACCTCAAAACCATGAATACACAAAACTATTGAGCCCAATATTTACTTTTCGGTACTATTATCATCTAAATTTGCACCATTGTCAAACCTTGGTTCAACAATAATCTCTCAAGTGTGGGACCTTGCTAAACTTGAGAGCAAACCTTCAAATAAGGCTAGTTCCTTTCTAAGCCTAAGTGTGGGTGTTGATACAACTCAACATAGATTAAAAATAATAACTACTTCTCTAATAATTCACAAAGAAAAGGAGAAGGAAATCAATTGAAAGAGAAATATGGTGATGCACTAAGACTTAATATGCTCCAACTTGCCTTAAAAGCACAAGACAATATTTAGAACTAACAATGGGTGATCACATGACTTCTATTAAAACACTATTAAGAAGTAAATATTGAGAGAATACAACTACAAGAGGAAGATATCTACAATTAGCTTGAAGTGGGCTAAAAGAGACTAAAACACACATAATATAACTCAAACTTAGAAAATACATAATATACTAGTCGTAGAAAAAGGTAAACTATCATTCCTTTTATTGATTACAAGGCTTAAGCATACATTTTCCACTTCAAAAAATAGAAAATATATTGTAGAGAAGGTTTTTTTCTCATTTTTCTCTATTTGTTGGAATCTATTTTTGAATTAGAACTCTTGGGTCCTTAATACCCACAAAGGAAAACACCAAATTTATAATAAAAATATGTAATCCAGCATTGACACGTTATAGAGAACATCCACAAATTGGCTATCATTTTTATTAATGCCCTTTGCAAAATAATGCTTCTTATATATATAATATTATCATCTAGAAATGTGGAAAGAATACCCTTTATACCTATTTTGTACCTCTCAGCATTGATGAATCATGGAGTTGAGTGCCAGGACAAGAAAATCATCAATGGAATATGCTAAAATAATGACCTGGAGATGACATGTTAATCATTAGGCTCTATAATAATAATTGTGACATAAGCTAAGTGTTGCTTTCCTCCTTTGAATTTGTGTCAAGTTGTATAAAGGATTGTTTGTGGCCACCATCGAATCTAATTTGGTAGTTGATGAACATTGTAGATGCATTAATGGAATTTTTGGGTTGTTTAAGAGGGTAGGTAGGGCTTTCAAAGTTTGGCCAATGAAGTTTCAAGATGTGGCATACCAAGGAAGGAAGTTTCAATAGGCATGTCAGGAAAATCAAGCCCAAAATCCCAAAAATAAGAGGCATCAAGGTGTTGAGATCAGGGAGCCAAGGGTGACAAGGAAGTAATGCCAAGGGAGATGTGGGGTGGGAAGGCTAAAAATGGAACCCCAACAAAGAAAAGGATTTTAGGATTTCAATATTAGAGTTTCAAATGAGGCTTTACATGGTATCGAGTTAAGGAATGGCTGAAATTTTGATTCTAATAGCTTATATAGAGCAATTGGCAGAGTTTAGGACTTTTGAGGGTTGGTAGAAATGGGTACCTAATTAAGGGAAAGGATGAAATTAAGAATTTTATAGACTTATTATTGTTTTGGAATGCAAGGTACTGAAGATCGAGAAGTGGAGATGAAGAGAAACAGGTACCAAGGGATGTGATAGATGGGGAAGTCTAAAAGTTTGGAAAATACAAGGGACTTAGAATTTTTATGAGAATTTTGGGCTTTAAGGCTCAAGAATGCCAAAGGAATGGTATTGAAGGATGAGAAACTTTAAAACTTAAACAAAAAGGACTTGGAGGGGAAAATCAAACTTTCAAGGAAAGGAATGTTGGGGATGACAAATTTGATAGGGATGTTGGGATCTAAAGCTCCAAAACTTTGAAACTCTGAAAAGGAACACTTAGATCAAGGGCTTAAGTGGGTTTCCAAGATCAATAGGGAAGGTATGAAGGTATGGACAACCCAAAAAGTATGAAAGGCTAATAAACACATAAAATATCAAGGAAAAAACTAGAAACAACCCAAACCTAGAATTTTGCATGGATTTTTGCATCTTTTGAGACTTAGGGAACCCATTTAAGATGTCTCAAATTAATTATAAACAATGGGTTGAATAGTGATAAGGAGGGGTCAATAAGGCATAAAATGACAAGAAGTTTGCATGAGGCATTTCCTATGTAGACTCTAGAATTTGAGAGAATATTTTCTTCCCTAAGGTCCATATTATTGTTAGTTTTGTATTTGCTCCTAATTACAATTGGCGACATGTGAAGGTTTGACTTAATTTTTGGACAAAAATGTTGAATTTAGGAGATGAGTTTGAATGTTTAGAAGGTTTAAAAAAGGTTTTACATAAATTGGAAGACACTAAAAATACAAAAACAATTCTATTTTATTCAAGTGGGATTGTTTGACTTTATAGGCTCATATATACTTTTACCTAGTCATAAAGAGCATGGGTTATTGATCTCAAGGCACTAACAACTTTTGATCTTTAAGGTCATAGTATGACATGAGAGGAGAGAATAAGTGGCCTAATATTATGTTTCTAGAAAAATGGTTTTAGTAACTTCTTAGGGCTAATTGCTTTGGTGCACTACAAAGACCAAATGACCAAAGGATTATATGTGAGGCTTGTATGAGGCTTAATAATGGATACCTCAATGTAGCTAAGGACACATGAGGCCTAAATCCATGAAATATAGGTGTATGTATATTGTCTTGGTGAAACAAAGAAAAATAGAACCCTAGGTCTATAGTGTAAAACCTAGGATTCAAATTTTGGGTGTGTGTTGTGTCTTTTTCTAATGTTTCATTAAGATGGAGATCAACAAGGTGTTTAGATTGACTTTCAACTATGAAGGTGGGCCAATCAGACATGGATCTACATCTTTTAGGGCTTTGGAATGAATTAGAATTAATATTGTTAGGGTTAAATCAGATTGGAGCAATAAACATTAACAATTATATGCTAATTAAATAACCTAGAAATAACAATAAGAATAACACAAAAGAGATCAACACAAAAATTTAACATGGTTCACGCAATATGGGCTACATCCATAGAAACTCAACCACCCAATGATTTTATTATCCAGTGCAAAGCATATTACAATCTCACGAATCCAATGCCGCAACATACATCCCAACTGCTTATAACAAGCCTTTTTGGAAACTTCTAGAATTAGTGTTTTACAAAGTCATTTTTTTCACATGACATGTTAGCAGGAAAACCTTGACATGTTAACGGATGTTACGAGTGTACATAATTTGCATGATCAGTCACCGCATACCAACAAATATGCCTTGATTAACCTAATTAGACTGTCTGCCCTAATATGAAAAATGCAAGATTCTGACAATTTATAGATTTTGATAGAGATTTGCAAGCAAATATGGGAAGGGCAGAGTGTTGTGTACATGTCTTGAAAGTTTGGTGTTGGTTTGAATGCGAGGATAGAGTTTCCCAAGGGAATTTGGGTCCTTGTATTCCTTTTCTGAAACTAATTTTGCAGTCCTCTAATATCAAATATAAGATCCTTGTTTTCACTTGCAAACTTGTCGAATCATTATCGAATAATTTTTTAGGTGAGTTTCTGTGAGTTGATAAGGTGTAGGGCTATGAATGTAACACAAAATAAATGATCTTCAATCCTTTTCAAACCTGAAATTTGCACATTCAAAAAAAGAAGAAATGTTATGCCATTTAGGGGCTTGCCTTAGTCAAACCTTGTGTTAGTGTTTCCACTTCCACAATGACAATGCCAATGATAGGAAGGAATGATGAATCAACAAAGTGCGACAACTCACAACCCTTCAATGGCTTCCTTGAAGGACTGAAGTCATGCACATCACTTCAAGGTCTTGGATCTTGTTTTCTTGATTGCTTGAATTGCTTGGAGACCTACAACAAGGGTTAGCCTTCACAAACAACGATAACATGAACATGAATTAACTCACATAGGATTTGACATGATGCTTGGATCTAGAATTACTATAACAAATCATTGAAATGTTGCTCTTGATTTCTCTTGACTTAATCTTGACAATAATTCTTGCTCAATATTTTTTGTTATATTTAAAATGATGCAATAACTAGGTATTGATAGGCATTTATTCAATTTCCCATAATTATATCCTAGTATCCAACATTTGCATTTGAATTTCAAATGTTAAAATGTTGACACTGACATATTCAAATTTGGATCTTGAAAAGATAGGAGGACTTAGATGCCCAAGGGCATCCCAGTCTTGACCCTATTTTTCAATATTTTAGGTGTTGGGGACAAAAAATCAAATAAATTTATGTGTTCAATGCTTGCAATTTCTTGAAAATTATTAAAAATGGGCTATAGAATGCATAATTTTGGAAATTAGGTGCTTAATTAGGCTCAATAATTTAGGGGGGACAAAACATAGCATGAAATTGTCAAGGATGACAATTTTTGATGCTACATTTATCCCCCACTTTAGTGAGAGTATGAACTTACGCTCAGACTCACACTAAAGGAGAAGATCTATGTAAAGAGGAGTCCAATTGTCCAAATGTTGAAGAGATAGAATGATTAAGGATCGAGGAGGAGTGCACAATCCCCTAAGATCCAAGATCCCATGGAAAACCAACATAAGCACAAAGTAATACACACGTGTATGAAATACAACAAGACAACATACACAAACATAAATGATGTCAAAATAAAATGCAAAAGGAGGGTATGGATAATTACTGGCTAGCAAGTTGTGTTATTCTAGGATCCACACTAAAGGTGTTCATGACACATAATATCAAAGTCTAATATTTGCTAGGTGAATCACAAACCAAAAGGCAACACGAGCTAGTGAAGTTTGATATTCACTAGGTGAGCCCCCAAGATAAGGTAGCCAAACGAGAAACACACTAGGTCTAGTGAAGTTCTATATTCACTAGGTGTGTACCCATGACAAAGTAGCAAAATGAGAAACACACTAAGTCTAGTTAAGTCTTATATTCACTAGGTGTACACCCATTAGCAACCATACCAAGAGCTATACTCCCTGATAACTCTGATAGTGTGTCACAAACTGATCAAGGGGCTATGCCAATGCAACACTAAGTTCAACGCACGTGAACGAAGTGAAGCAAAATGCTAATGTTAATACACCACTAAGTCTAACGTGTGTGAACAAAGTGAAGAAAATAATGCCAATGTATGCCCCCACCTTAAAGAAATTGCTAAACACCATGCTATGAGCAATTGTTTTAAGGTAGAAAATGATAAATATCATGCAACAAAAGGTTACAAAGAGCTTATTTGGAAAGCCCTATGCCAATGATATGTTTCCAAATAAAGATACATCATGATAAGGATTTCCCCCCAATACAATACCATAGTGTAGTGCAAAAAAATGTATTTCTTGCTTGATATGGGAATAATTGATGACAAATTAGACTTAATGGGGCCTTGATTTAGTGTTGTGAGGTTTTTTACACATTTACATTAGGTCTTGGGCCCTTGCAAATTGACTAAAATGCATCTAACGATGTCTTGTAAAGGTGTTGTAAAGTGTTGTAAAAGACTCACACTTTTCTAGACTAATGGAGCTATTTTCCCCTTAATTCAATATTTTAAAATGTATTTAATGGCATTCTCACATTAATCTAGAAGGCTTGTAAATTAAACCTAATTCTAATCTAGTGTTGTAATGTGTTTTACACATTCACATTGGATGTTGTGCCTTTCTAGGCTATGCGGACCTCATTCTAATGTTGTAAAGTGTATTTAATCACACTTTCACATTGAACTTTGTGTCCTTAGCCATAATTTCCCTTTACATCATCATTAATAGGCCCCTATGGCCCCATGTTGTGCATCCCGAGGCTTAATTTGATCAAAGACCCAACTAGAACAACATAAAAACTAAAATTCTTCATTCCTTGACAATCTAGCTGGCAAAAGAGCCCCTGTGGGACTAAGTCACCCATTTGGGTGAAGTAGTCCCATCTAGGTGGGACTAAGTCGCCCAGCTTGGTGACTTAGTCCCATTTGGGCTATTTTTGAGGTTTGAGCAGGAAAAATTGGATTTTAAGTTTATTTTTCCTTCATGTCGGCCTTGGGGATCAAATTAACAGGAATTTTAGGAGGATTGCCCATATAAACAAGATTTTGAACCCTAATTCATAACCTAATCATTTCATTCATCATTCTTCATCTCTCTCAAGTCAAGCAAGCTAGGGTTTTAGCATTCTAAGTTATCATGATAGCTTTCTAAGTCATCACGATAGCTTTCTAAGGCATTCAAGGGCAGATTCTTCATCCATTGTTACAGAAAATCAAGATTTATCATCATGGAAAGTTTCTAATCCCTTCATTTCATGTTCATGCTTCCTCTTATTTCTTCATTTGGTTTAATTACCTAAAAGGGGTTTGACCAAGGCAAACCCCTATTCCCTATCATTCAACATTTCTCTTTCTTTCTTTGTGTGTTTGCAGATTTAGGCACTTTGAAGGTTTGAAAATCATTGAAGGATAAGTTACAAACATGTTGAAGACATCTCCTTGTTAGCTAGGTCAAGATATCCACAAAAATTCACTTTCAAGCCCAAATTTGACAGTTTCAGAACCAGACACTTGGAGGAACAGAAAGTGCAAACTGAGGGCTTCTGTTTCACTTTCAGATTTTTCAAAAAATCCAAAGTGGACTAACTCACCATCAATGGAGAATTAGTCCCACTGCACATGTTTTTTAGAGGTTTCTGTAGATCTGGATACCCATTTGGCTTAAACGGGCTCTAGTGCAGTTTTCCAAATCTAGGACTAAGTTGCCCAGAATAGCGTAAGTGTCCTAGAAGGTCAAAATTCTAGAATCAGTAGCATTTCCAATCTTCCTTCCAGCCTCCACAAGTTTCCAGATGCACACATTTAGTTATACATTTTTTTGTTTTGTTTCATTTACATTTCTAGGTCGTTCAATGTATATTTGCATATCACAATGTGTTTTCAAACACCTTGCATTTCCTTAGTTTTGCATTAATAATTCATCTCGTTTATCAGTTCATTGCATTTAGGGCATTCCATTTAGGCATATTTTAATCATAATAGCATTAGTCTTGAGTGAACCCCTAAGTTTTTGTGGGATACCTTTCTCCTTTTAGGTGCAAAACCCTAGAAGTGCAAGAGAGCTCCATATCCTACAAAAAATTGCAGTTCACATAGATAAGATAAAATATGAACATGAAAGGGATCCACAGATATGAGTTCAGTATACGTCTTTGCTACAGTGATATAATAGAGCTTGAAACTGACATCATCTCGAAATACTCTGGGAACAATGAACATAATGGAGGAATGACACATAGGGAGAAAACAAACAAATTTTGGGTCAACATGGAAGAGACCTAAATGTCGCAACACCTTGCATCTTCCCTAAAAGGAAAACATAAGATAAAAAATAAAAGACAAAGTTTACAACATATAAAAGAATGTCACGACATATTCATTTCCTTTGTATCCTTGCACCAACAGAGCAACAAGGGTCATCCAAAGAAAAATCACAAACACAAAGGCACACCAAGCAACACAACATGGGAGATCACATCACATGCAATCAAACACAAAGAACACATGAAACAATCATAAAGGAGTACCACACATGTGAGCCAACCTAAAATAGGTTGTTTGCATCCCAATATTGCTCATCATATAGGGAATGTAAACAACTAGTTAAAGGGACTACAACAAGTGTCATACTAGAAGCATCTCCAAGTTCAACACATTGTGGTTCAATCTCATCAGGAGGATCATCATGATTTCCCGGCACATCTAAATTCATAGACTTTGAAAACAACACATTTAACTCATTATGCACGTGTTCATCATTTTTAGAGATTTCATCTTCATCATCCAAGTTAATCACAATAAGAGGTTTTATGATAGTGGCAGTTGTATGTTCTTGTTTCACTTCTTATTTTAGTTTCATGTCTTGTTTTAGTGAAAGTTATAATTATTCTTGAGTTTCTTGCATAGGTTTTTGATTATCATGTATTGTTTTTTTTCTTTTCTTCCAACTAACAAGCCATAGCACGACGCCTACACCTACACTCTTTAGCATTTCAATTTCTTCTTGCATGATTCTCAACTTGTGATGGGGTAGGAGTGAGTTTCTCAACCATTGGTCTCCTTTCTTCCCTTAAGGGAGGAACTGAAGGAACCACCAAGGATTGAGAAACCACTATCTCTTTAGATCTATACACTTGTTTTACCTTTGGAGGCACAAAAGGAATCATTTGATTGTATCTTGGTCTTTATATGATATGGGTGGAGGAATTGTGACATATTCACCTTGGATACTTGTAAGTCTTTCCTTGGGGCATGGGTTCATCCATAATTGGTGGAGGAGGAATAATCATAGTCTTATCATTTTAAGGATTATTGGTAAGATAATTCTATTATGTGCTTTGCCTTAAACTTTTGGTATGATCTGGAAAAGAAATCCTCATGAGGCTTAATAGGTTCTATAGGTTGCCGCCAAAATAATGTAATGAAAAGTTTCCACGGGAGGACAAAGGATTAAACCCACTATGGTGCACTACAAAAAAATGGTTTTCAAATGGTAACTTTATGCACTTGTGAATAATCGATGGGATGGCATTCATGGAGTGTAGCCATGGGTAGCCTATCTTCACATGAAATTGGTCCAACGTCAGGATGATGGAGAATGATACATCTAATTGTTTTGGTCCAACCTTAAGAGGAAGAGTGATCGAACCTATCATAGTGCGAGAAAAACCATCATGAGTTTTCAACCATGCTTTCGATTGTTCACAAGAATCTTGATAAAGTTCATGCACAAGCAAGAATTCCTTCATGATCATATTTTCTACACACACGGGATCAATGAGTATCCTAGTTGTAGGCTTGTTAATAATAAGTCCACCAATATAGAGAAGACCATCGAGTGCATGTATGGATGCATCAATATGGGTGAAAGCAATGTCAGGTAACAAATTGGTTTGGCCCCTACGAGGTTGAACATCTATTATCACTCTTTTCATCATTGTTATCATTGTTCATTTTGTTAGTCTTGTCAACATTCATCTCATCATTCTTAACATCACAAGCTTGCACAAAGTTGGATGAATGAAGTGGCATTGGATTGGTAAAATTTTGCAAGTTTTGGTTAGGTGGGGCAACAAATTTATTTCCTTGATCATTAACACCGCCCAACTGGATGTGATTAGAATTGATGAGGTCTTACACTCGATGTTTAAGATGCATGCATCGTTTTGTATCATGTCCACTTGTGCAATGATATTGACAAAAGGCATTTGGATTGTAACTTCGAGGTAGAGGTTTGGTTGTGTCCATAGATCTAATTGGAGGCAACTATATTGAGTTCTTGTTCATCAATTACAACATGATTGAATGGAGGGAGTCAGGTAACTAGGTAAATTTTCTATCTCACAATCTAAATTGTATGAAATTGAAGTTATGGCAACAACTTAAGGTTCAATGTGGTTGGTTGTTTGAGGTGTATGTAACTTGACAAAGTTCTTGTTTAGCTTCTTGAATGGTTGATAGTTGTTTTTAGGTACAAATTTAGATTTCTTGGTAGGAGTTGATAAAGATGTTTCTTCATATTGACTAACCGAATTTTGATAATCTCGAAGAGTTGTACACAAGTGTATAAAATATAGATATTTCATCAATAAGATCTTATCCATTATGCCAGGTTGCAAATTTTCAGTGAGAACTCTTTGAACATCCACATCAGGAAGAGTAAGATTGATTTGTGAGCAAAGCAACTGATAACACCCTATAAAGTCTATGACCTTTTCATTTTTCTTTGTTTGCATTGCACTAAATCAATTAATGTAATTTTAGGTCCAATGTTTACTTTGAAATGTTGGAGGAAGGGCTCAACAAGTTCATTGAAAGAGTGGATTGAGTTATTTGACAATGAACAAAACCATTCTAAAGCCATGTCTTTCAATGACCTAGGAAAGAGTTTAGCCATGAGTTTATCTTCAAAAATGAAGTCCCCACACAAGGTCAAGTATATGTCGATATATGATTGCAAAGGTATCCTTAACCATTGTACTTATCAAATCAGGGTATCTCTATGTTTTGTGGCATCTGTGTGTTCAATATTTCAAGTGAGAATGGGCTTCTTTTGACATATTGCAATGGTTTGTTTTGGTTTTGGTTCAACGTTGAGATTTGTTGTTAAAGTGAGGTTACATTTTGCAAAAGTTGGTTAATGACCAAATCATTGGTTGACATGTTTTAGGAATGTGGTGAATATGGGGGGATTGTGTATGTACTTGGTGGACTACTATGTTAAAAATCTATGAGAGGGGATGAAACTTGGGGTGTCACATGTGAGGACCCAAAACCATAAGGATTTAGTGGAAAGGCCTAAGGTTGGAGTTATGCCAATGCTTTGTTGTATCATTTAGGTGACAATTAGATTTGTGTATATTGGAATAGAGGCTATAGTTGTAGGGAGGGAGACTTGATTTCCTCCTTGACTTTGAGTGTATCCCAAAGCTTGAGCGTAACTAGCCATTGTAGGTACATTAGCATCAACTATATGGGCTATGCTAATGTTGAACACACCAAAGTGCTAAGGGGGGTGAATTGACATATACTAAAACCTAAACATTTCCATTTGTAGATTAAACATCAAATCACATTAACTAAAATAAGAGAAAAAATGAAAACATGCACCACATAAGGACACCAAGATTTTTAAGTGGAAAACCCAATGAGGGAAAAACCACAGTGAGACTTAACTTGCAATATATGAAGCTCATTGCTTACATAAATTATAATGTTGTTTAAGGTTAACTGCCTAAGGACTTGCAAACTAAGGCGCACAACCTTAGGGAAAGATACAAGGACCTATTGAGACTCACTATCTCAGAGTAGGATACATGAAAATTATAATGAAAAACATGAACATGAACTTCTATAAAGAAGCACCCAACATATGTTGATGTTGTAGTCCCTTTTCGCACAATTACTCCATCATGCTGACTTCACACACTTTATATTCAACATACTACTCAATCCTACAATCAATTAATTTGCAACTAATTTTTTTCTTCTATAAATACCCTCTGCAACAACTCAAAACCCCAATTAGGTCGGCTTAGATGAAACATATGATACAACATAGTTCAGCTCCAAACATATACATTATAAAGATAAAATGAGTTGTGAATCAACAAATGCTATAATAGGACCAAAAAGCATCACAAAACATCCTCCAAAGCAAAATTAATTAATCGGGATCAACTACAAATGAAGGAAACAAGACTGTCGGCCCAAACAATGACAACACCACCAAAGCTACCAATTGTTTAACTTTACACCACCAAGGAGAAACAAAAAGCATCATTCAGACCAAGATGTGAACAATGTATTCTATGCACAATAGCTCTTCAACCATCTTTTGAAGTATCTGATCATTAAGTGTTGGCGCAACAAGAGAAACATATGTTCTGTTGAAAAATTAAGCATCCAAAACCAAATGTACTACACTGTCCTTTGAAAACTACACTTGCAAACCACCAAAACACATGATACAATAATATAGTATGCATTGAACATCATTGATCATGTCCACAAAACTGCAAGGCCAAAACTTCACTTCCAAAGGAATGCAGAGCATTCTAAAATGCCTTCATCAACACTTTACTCTATCAAAGCACAAACTAGAACTCTGTCAAGTTTATAACTTTCTTTGTAGAAGGTGTAATGAATTGAATTATTGGATTAACACCTTCAAATTTTGACCATCTTATCTTTTGAACCACAAGACAAAAACCTGTTCTGTGGAAGGATGTGAACCAAAATATTGTAACATACTAACCCTTCTATGAAGTAAAAATTTATAATTTTTGAGCATACGAGGAAATAACTAAGTAACAAGCCATTACAAAAAAAATTAAAATCTTTTCTTTATTGATAATTTCCAATCAATATGTATAATGCATTACAACATGAATTCAATTTCATTCCATAAAATACATTAATATAGAAAGCATACAATTACATATATAGTTCAATGAGCTTTAGAACAAATAGTTGTAAGACGGTCCAAGATCCTTCCTTTCAAGTCTTGGTTTTTCTATCACTTGTTGTGGAGGAGAAGCATTACTTAGGTGCTTTTCCACCAACCACAGACTCATAATGCAGTCCCCCGCACATCTATCATTCGATAGATGGCCCTTCCTTTCGACGAAGAGAATGGTAGAGTAACCAATAACGACAACCAACTAAGCATAGTATTGTGTCCTACATAACTAGAACTTGTAATCCCACAAAATTTTTCTAGCAGGTAATATTGGATCACGATAAACTGACAATGGAGCCAAAGGTCATCACACTACTTTGGCCAAATTGTTTCATTTAGTATGTTCTACTAAGATTCATCTATCACATACACTACTCAGGGTCAATTTGACTTAAGGCTATCTTAAGCTACACATAGGTATTTCCTTCAATGGATAGTCCATCATCCCAAATAACCTACAACCACATTAATCTACTTGGCATAAACCTACTTAACTAGTAAGTACCCAAGTTAGGCATTTCCTCCTATGGATAGTCCATCATTCCAAAGATAACCTATATACTTGGATTACCTTACTTACTCGTAAGTATTTAAAACTCCCTCCCATATTGGATTATCTCTCCTAGGAGTAAACACAAGCTTTCCTAGTTAAATCAATAACTTAGCTAAATACACAATATGTGCTTTTCATGTTCAATCATACCTAGTATATAATACCTATGATAAACACCCATCTCCTACTATGGAGTACTTAAAAACACATTATAAAAACAACATAATAGCTTCAACTTCCTTTTTCAAAATAATTTAAATTCTCTAATGCATATACTGATAAGACATCTCAACCACGCATGCAAGACACAACAAAGTAAAATAACAAAGAAGTAGAGATCCTCATGCCTGTTATCACTTATCCAAACTAAAGACAACAATACAGCCCTCTCCAACAACAATTAGCTTGATAATCAGCTTCTCAAGATTTGTCACAAATAGCTCTATCTCACTTGTTGATAGCTTACTTCTCTCAAACTATAGCCTTCTCTCAAAATAGAAACTTCTCACAAACTATATGAAATTACTTCCTTTCTCTCTCTCAATGTAAAGCAAAGTATGGCTGGAAAAATACAAAATTATGGATTGAAAAAGATGTATTATCTTATGGAGGAATGTGTCCCTTCTAAATGAAATGGTTTAGCTATTTATAGAGAAACCAAGCAACCTCAAAGCCTATAGTTTAGGCATGTTAATGGATAGCAAGCTTCAAGCAAAACAACACATGAAACATATCAGAAAGGTGACAACTTTAGAAGCTAATACTCAACATAATCTCCTACAAGTTGACTTGTTTTGTGATAGCAATCAAAAGATTTATTCAAACAGCATATGCTTAATTTGAATTGTCACAATGAAAAGAAATCTACAACAACTTAGATTTTAAGGTGGCGCCATTTCCATTTCCATTTCCTTCATATTTGACATGGTTAAACTACCAAAAGAATCAATCAACTTCTATTTTATGACAACAAGTTTCTATCAATCCATTTAGTGGATGAATCGACTTGAGTAGTTAAATACATTAGATAAAGTCAAGGTTGGTCTCACTAATGACATCGACCAAGTCAAGCATATCATTGACAGCAATACAATGTCATAAATTGTGTCTTCCTAAATGATAATCGATTTCCTCAAATAGTCATAAGTTGTTAAATCAACCTCATTTGACATAGTCAATAATGACTATTATCAACCTCCATTCACATAGTCTCTATCAACTATAACAACCTTTTAAATCAACTTCTATTGAATAAGAGATAGTTGAATTCTAATAATCATATATGTTATATTAAACATATATTATTATTATATATATAATATATTATATACATATATATATATGAGTACAGGCAAGATAGTATATAATAAACACATTATATTAAATGTATGCATATATATATATATGTATGTATGTATGTATATACCTCTATATACACGTATGTGTAGGTGTATCTATATCAATGCATCCATATGAGCGTGTCCATTCACCAACATATGCATGTATTGATATACATATACATATGGATGTATGTGTATATACTATATATGTATATATATATGTTCATTTGATTCACATATAGCCACTCACGATTACCATCATATTGATAAATGTTTACATGTGATACATCTATACATGTGCATATACATGTCGTTAGATCCCATTGACATGCATGTGCATATATATACACATACTTCTATGTACATCCCACTTTTCAATATAATCGTAATAGTACAAGAAAGATCTCAAAAGCTCAAATAGATAAACATCACCCAATAATGTATGCAGTAGTAAACAAGACTCTCACATTCAAACATATCAGCTAAGGATGACTTACCTAATACCCACAAATTGATTCAACTTAATCATTCTAATGTGGTTGAGTACAGGGAAGATAGTATATAATAAACACATTATATTGAATGTATGCACACACACACACACACATATGTATGTATGTATATACCTCTATGTACACGTATGTGTAGGTATATCTATATCAATGCATCCATATGAGCGTGTCCATTCACCAACATACACATGTATCGATATACATATACATATGGATACATGTATATACTATACATATATATATGTTCACATCTGATTCACATATAGCCACTCACGATTACCATCATATTGATAAATGTTTATGTGTGATACATCTATACATGTGCATATACATGTCCTTAGATCCCATTGACATGCATGTGCATATATATACACATACTTCCACATACATCCCACTTTTCAATATAATCGTAATAGTACAAGAAAGATCTCAAAAGCTCAAATAGATAAACATCACCCAATAATGCATGCAGTAGTAAACAAGACTCTCACATGCAGACATATCAGCTAAGGATGACTTACCTACTACCCACAAACTAATTCAACTTAATCATTCTAATGTGGTGTGTGTATATGTTCAGATAGTTTACTTTTACCGATTACCCGACCAAGATCTTCTCCCTAGTGATACTTCCCCTCCACCTGGAGGAATGAACACATACCTGCATCCACTAACTTATGCACGTGATAGTCAATTGTTCACAACATATGCAATATATATAAGCATTTCAAAAGTTAGAATAATAATAATTCAATAACCAATTATTAACTTATATGCTGTATTTCACCATGAATAACATCAATTGAGATAGCATTCATATCGATAACAAGGTATAAGCATAATTTATTCGTCTCTAGAACTCACATTACATTCATATTTACCCTATGTAGTAATAGTAAATAGCAACTTCACAATTGGGGTGTAACATACTCGCCCCCTTATGAATCATCATCCCCGATGACCTAAGGTATCATTAAAACATAACAACTAACATCACATTTCTCAAAAACTCTCAAAAGCACTAAGAATATGAGGAAATTTCTAAAGAATTTCCACATAGTCCTCCCAAGTAGTTGTGCCTTTTGCATACTAGTCTCACTGGACTTTTCACTGCAAGATTTCTTTGTTACGCAAGCGTAGCTTACATGTTCCTAGCACCTTGACGGGCTCAAGAGTTACTACTCTAGGGTCCCATAACCGTAAAGCAGTCCAATCAATTACATGATTATCCCCTAGTATATACTTTTTAAGGTAGGATGCATGGAAGACGTTATGCATTCTGGCAAGAGCTGGTGGCAACATGATTCAATAAGCTACTGGATTCACTTCCTCTAGAATCTCAAAAGGTCCAACGTAACACAGGGATAACTTAGAAGACTTTCCAAATTTAATGGAGCTCTTGTGAGGTTCACTCTCAACAATACTTTGTCACCTAAGGCAAAATTACGGGGCACTCTCTTAGCGGCAACGTAGCTTTTCTGTCTATTGTTAGCTTCAGCTAACCTTTGCTTAACTACTTTAACTTGTTCATCCATTTCAACTAGCATTTCTAGCCCAAGACTTACTTGATCCTCAAGTTTATCCCAACTTATAAGAGTTTGACACTTTTGGCCATACAAAGCTTCAAAAGGAGCCATCTTTATTGCAGAATGATAAGAGTTATTGTAAGAAAATTCAACTAAGGGTAAGTAATCCTCCCACTTGTACTGTTGATCCATGCAATACATCCTAAGTAGGTCTTCCAATACTTGATTTACCCTTTCTGTTTTCCCATTCCATTTCTAGATGATATGCTGAGCTAATATTCAACTAAGTCCCTAGTGTAGAAAACAAGGTTTTCCAAAACCTAGAAGTGACTCATGCATCCCTTTCTAAAATATTCTTTTTAGGAATCTCATGCAATCTAAACACTTCCTGCACAATTTTTCCTGCAATGACAGGTGCTCCATCTGTTAGGTTCCCTAGTATAAGATGTGCTACTTTTGAAAGCTTATCTACTACCATACGAATGACATTGTGCTTATTCCTTGACATAGGCAATCCTTGCATAAAGTCCATACTTATGACTTGCCACTTCCTCTCTGGTATATTGTGGGTATAACAAGCCTGGAGGATGATGATGCTCAACTTTCACCCTTTGATAGTCAAGACACCTAGCCACAAAACTAGCGGCATCTCCCTTTATTCCCTTCTAGAAGTATAATGGTTTTACATCAACCATCATTTTTGTCACTCCAAGATGTCAAGAGTACGGTGCTTCGTGTATTTCTTTCCATACCATATTTCTTAATTCCTTAACATTAGGTACATACATTCTACCCTTATATCTAAGTAATCCATTAGGTTCAAATTGAAAACCTTCATACCTAGAATCTTGTGGATTATCAGTGAGTGCTTGCTTAACTTGCAAGTAATACTCATCTTCCTTGCACTTTTGGAGTACTTGCCCCTTAAAATTGGTTTGGATTGTTACTATAGAAGCAATGTGTTGTCTTCAACTTAATGCATCGGCAACCTGATTTTCTTTCCCCTTAATATAACTAATATTAAAATCATAGTCAGCTATTAACTCTAACCATATTCTTTGTCTAGCATTCAGATTAGGTTGAGTAAAAAGGTACTTTAACCCATTATGGTCAGTTTTCAACTCAAAGGGTTTTCCTATCAAATAGTGCCTCCACATTTGCAATGCGTGAACCACAACTGCTAATTCTAAATCATGCAATGCATAATTCATCTCATAAGGTTTCACCTTCCTAGATTCATAAGAAATTACTTGATCATCTTGTATCAATATACCTCCTAACCCTTCTCCGCATGCATCCGTAATAACCATAAAGTTACCTTCAGGATCTAGTACTTTTAAGATCGGTGTGATGGTTAATTTCTCCTTGAGTAGGTCAAAATCCTCTTGACACTTCTCAGTCCATTCAAATCTCTTTCCTTTCTTTTTTTACAGAAGTAATAGGGAAAGCGATCTTAGAAAATTTTGCAACAAACTTCCTATAATACCCTTCCAAACCCATGAATCTTCTTACTTCCGATACATTCTTAAGTATAGGCCACTCAATTACTGCTTTGATCTTAGCTGGATCTACAACAATTCCATCTATCAAAATTACATGACCTAAATAATGTACCCTCTTTTGGAAGAATGTACACTTGGAAATTTTACCATACAACCTATGTTCTCTCAAACGTTGTAGGACCATTTCTAAATGCTTGCAATATTCTTCCACATTCCTAGAATAAATCAATATATCATCTAGAAAAACTAGTACAAATTTTTCAAGGTAATCCTTAAACATACTATTCATCAAGTTCATGAATGCTATAGGTGCATTTTTTAATCCAAAAGGTAAAACAGTGAAATCATAGTGTCCATATCTAGTTTTGAATGTATTTTTAAAGATATATTCATCCTTAACCCTCAATTGATGATATGCAGATCTCAGATCTATTTTAGAGAATATGGTGGCACCCCTTATTTGATAAAAAATGTCCTCAATGCATGGCAATAGATACTTGTTCTTAATCATAGCTTTGTTGAGCATACAATAGTCAATGCACAAACACAATGTGCCATCCTTCTTCTTAACAAAGATGGCTGGTGCTCCCCAAGGTGATACACTTGGTCTTATCAGTCCTTTCGAAAACAATTCGTCCAATTGTGTCTTAAGTTCCATAATTTCAGTGGTTTTCATCCTATAGGGTACCTTAGAAATAGGTTTTGACCCTGGAATTATATCTATAGAGAAGTCAAATATTCTTTTCTAAGGCAACCCTGGTAACTCCTCTGGAAACACATATGAAAATTTCCTCAATATTGGATACTTCTCCATATCCGATTTTCCAGTTTCATCTATTTCACCATCTTCTAGTTCTTGAAAACTTTGGAACTCCAAATCATCTATATCTTCCTAAGTTCTTCAATCTTTATGGAAAAGATTTTACACCTTTTCTTCTTAGCTCTTAAAAGTCACATTTCTGTAATTTGTCGAACCCTAACCTCTCTAGGTATCCCATGGAATTTAACTTGATTTCCAAAATCATCTAAGCATTCTACAGTCTTAGCACGAAAGTCTACCTTAGCCCTATGTTTTTACAACCAATTCATACCTAGGATAACATCATATGATCCTAGAGCTGCGACATAAAGGTTAACTTCTATAGAAAAACTAGGTAGTTCTATCCTAGCCTCAAATAGACATTGATCCACCTTTGCTCTTGTCCGGTTTGCATACTCTACATTCCAAGACATTGCCATGTGTCTCGCCTTTCTAGGTAATTGTTTAGCTATTCTAGGTGAAATGAAATTCTCAGTTGCACTAGTATCAATAAGAATAGAAATAGGTAAGCCAAACAAAATACCTGGCGTTTCAACTAGAGTTACTTGGTACTTTTCCTGATGATCATCCACTGCTACATGTATCTTATGTTGAAACATTGCTTGTTGAGTGGGTAATGGATTACCATATGGTCATGATCTAGAAGTTTTATTGGGACACTCATTAGCATAGTGATCCCCTTTGCATATAAAACATAATGTAGGTTGTCCTCTTTTCCCTATGGTTTCTCCAGACTTGTTGGCATTTTCACTAGCCTTATTGGTATTACCCACACTAGAATCATTCCTTTTCTGCTCCCTCCTAATCTCTTTTCCATTATTGCAGAATCTTTTCCCCTTTTTCCTTGGAACATTTTGCATTGATTCCTTCTTCTTAGGAACTATCTTGTTAGGAACTTCCACATCTTTCTTTTTCTCTCTTCTTTCTTGACGAGTGGAGTTAGCCCTAAGCTTTTTCTCCTGCTTAATTGCTTTCTCATATACAAGATCCATTGTTTTTGGACCATGCATATCCACTTCTCCTTCAATCTGACTATTGAGTCCCATTATAAATTTCCTAATATGAAAGTGCTCATCCTTATGATATATGGGAACATAGCGCAAAAGTCAGGTGAACTTCTCCTAGTATTCGTTGACTGTCATGTTACCTTGTTTCAAACATTGGAAATCCAAAAGTTTTTGGTCATAGTAAAGTTGTGGTAACCATCTTTTGCGGAAAATATCCACAAATTCTCCCCATGTTAGCTTCCATGAGTTGATATTAAGTTCCAACTTCTTGTTCATACACCAGTTAGAGGATTCCCTTGCTAATTGATATGCACCCTATGCGGCTTTATTAAACTCATCATAGTTTCGTATTTCAAAATACTTTTCCATTTGAACAAGCCACACATTAGCCTCATCACCTCTAGCACTACCATCAAACTTAGTTGGAATAACCTTCTTCATGTCCCTAGAAAGTTCAGAAGCCACAAGCTTCTTATTCCTTTCCACATATGGCGTAGGTGATTTTTCCTTCTTATGAATATGGGTTTCATTATGCCCATGGGAAGAATTTTCTCCCTCATGATCATTAACGGGTACTTCCTTTTCTACCCTATCCTTAACTCTTTCTTGTTCAATGTTAGCCAACCTTGCCAAGATTTGGTCAAGCCTAGCCTCTACTCCAGTGGTTCCTTGTCCAACCTCTTGACTTCCACCAAGATTAGTTTGTGTCCTCACCATCCTTATGTGATTGGTTTTTCCCTGAATGTTTTATCCATGTTAGACTAAATTATGTTATCAATTATCTTATGGAATTTTTTTAAAAAAAACATCCATATGCACACAAGAATTCCACATAAGATTAAGCATACGCTTCTTTTGATAAACACATAATTTTATTCATTTCATGAGGATTACAATATCCTTTCGATTACATGGAGTGACTATTCAAATAGTCGAGTGGAGAGTATCCTTTGGATTCAATCTCATACACATAACTTAAAGGAACTTATAACCTATAGATTGAGACAGTTGTTCCTTATCTTTCTGTTCGTCTCTCATTTGTTTGTACGTATCCCAAAAAGGATAATAACCTTTGGATTTATCATTTGATACATAGTTACGAGAGGCAATGTCAATATGGTGTTCATCAATAATGTAGTCTACACTTTTCAAAGACATTTGTTTATGAGACCATTTCTCATCTGGTGGTGTTCGTGGTACACATCCCTCAGACTCATTACTTGAAGAAATTGCTATTACTTCAGCCAGTGGTAGAAATCTAGGATCACTAAAGATGAATGCCAAACTATTTTTTTTTCTGAAGGCATATCCATAGAAAGTGGTAATGACTCAGACTTTTTTGGTGAGATGGTTGAAAGGTAAATATATATAGCCTCCATCTTCATCTTCCTCTTCACATCACTGATCTGAGAAAGTGCGTGAGTAAAAGTTTTGGTGTCACTCAACTAGACGACATTGTCGTAGTTGGTTCCCTCTATTTTCTAACGATGGCTTCCCCTTCCTTCTTGGCCTTGAGGTAGCACTCATTTCCAATTACTGACTTTCGAGTCGTTAATATAAGACACACCATCCTGGCACAAGAATTCACAACATTAGATAACGTTGGATGGAAAGAATGACGAGCTAAATGTCCTAGAGCTAAACCTAGTAGCTTTGATACCACATGTAACGTACTAACTGTGGATGTGAAAATCTACATATGGTTAGCATTTTAAAACCAAAATAATCCTCAACATCCCTATGAGATAATGAAACATTTTAGAAATGCTAAGTAAGATATTAAAACAACAAGAAAAACCAAATAAGCATACAAACAACATGAATCAACTTCATCTCATAGTGGATTGGTGTCACATGTGCTAGTGACCCTTTCCCAATCCTTGATAGATAAGCTTAGATGATGATGATAAGATGGACAAGATTAGCTCTCCATTGAAGAGAGTAACCTTGTATGAGATTGGAGATGAAAATGCTAAGATTGTGGAGTGATGATGAGCAAAATCAGTTCTCCAATGGAGAGTGACTTTGCATGAGTGATTGTGGAGTTGAAATGCTCAAATTTGTGGAGTGGACAAAATCAGTTCTCAGTTTAAGAGAATGACTTTGCATAGAGATTGTGAAGACCTTGCTTGAAGGATGAAGCCTCTCATTTATAGATTATCAAGTTGAAAGAATGCATATGAGAGAGCAATGTGGGATAAAAAACAAGCCAATGAGATGAGGACACTTGTCATCATGTGAGTGGTTGATGCATGTGCAAGATTTGGGAAGAGTGCCCATGAGAGGGAGAATTTGAATTCAAATTTGAGAGTAAATGCTAAGTGGGGGACAAGAAAATGAGCAATAAATGCAATGTTGGAGGGACAAATCAACTTGCCTTTGAATTCAAAATTGAGGAATATTCCCCATAAATGCCATGTTGATGGAAAATCTTGGATTTAATAAATCAATAAATTGATTTATTTGTGCAAGTGGCTAAATCTAGAGAATGCAAGTGGGTAAGTTTAGCATTTAATCAGGATTAATTAGCTAGGATGATGATTAGGGTGTTTTGACCTTTTTGAGATAAATATTTGATTTATTTAAATCAGAAAGGATGGAAATGCATTATGATGGATGTTTGATTTATTTGATTAAAAAGGTTGATGATAATGTTTATTTGATTTTAAATAAATGACCTTAGGAAATGAGGTTATTTAATAAATGGATGAAGGTGAACCTGATTAACTGAATGAGTGGATGCACGTGAAGCCTGATTTACTTGATGAATGCATAATGCTAATTTTGCATGTCTACACCAACCCTTCTATGAAGTAAAATTTATAATTTTTCAACATACTAGTAAATAACTAAGTAACAAGCCATTACAAAAAAAATATTTTCTTTATTGATAATTTCCAATCAAGATGCATAATGTATTACAACATGAATTCCTTTTCATTCCATAAAATACATCAATATAGAAAGCATACAATTACATAGATAGCTCAATGAGCTTTAAAACAAATAGTTGTAAGATGGTCCAGGATCCTTCCTTTCAAATCTCTGTTCTTCTATTGCTTGTTGTGGAGGAGAAGCATTACTTAGGTGCTTTTTCGCCAACCACGAACTCATAATGCAGTCCCCCGTATATCTATCATTCGATAGATGGCCCTTCCCTTTGAAAAAGAGATTGGTAGAGTAACTGATAACGACAACCAACTGAGCATAGTGTTGTGTCCTACATAACCAGAACATGTAATCCCACAAACTTTGTCTAGCATGTAATACTGGATCATGGTGAACAAACAGTGGAGCCAAAGGTCATCACACTACTTTGGCCAAAGTGTTTCATTTAGTATGTTCTACTGAGGTTCATCTATCACATACACTACTCAAGGTCAATTTGACTTAAGGCTATCTTAAACTACCCATAGGTATTTCCTTCAATGGATAGTCCATCATCCCAGATAACCTACAACCATACTAATCTACTTGGCATAAACCTACTTAACTAGTAAGTGTTGATGTGTTTTTTATGCACTCTCAACACGAGCAATGCGTAGGTGCACTACCCCTCTTGAAAGACAATCTTCCACAACCAAATTGCATAACACTATCCCAAGGTCTCTAATGTCAGGTCTTGACAGTGCTTGTAATATCTCAGTTGTTTGATGTGATTTGCTGGAATCACAAGGCAGTCTTACAGATGGGTTACAAAGCATGGGAAGTTGGATCTTGAAATGGAGTTCCCAAGATGAAGAAGTTGTTGTGTGTTTGCTGTAGGTTCAAACAACAGTCTTGAACTCCATTTTATCATTAGATTTGGCTCTACAATGTGCAATGAACCTTAGCATCGGTCACTCATTAAAAAAAGGGAAAAAGGGCAGGGAAAAGAGAGAGTTCCTAGACCTGCAACTAACTGTGAATAGTGATAATGGAGTTCCTGCAATGGACAATTTCTTGAAACAATATTCCACTTAACCGGAAATCTCACAGTCTCATGGAATTTGTGCTATCTTCTAAGGTCTGCCAATGTTTCGTCTTTCATTCACCATAGGCATGCATGAACAAAGATGAAGGTTTTGGAGCAGCTTTGAATTTAAGCCCAGACTAACTTTACACAGCTATCTACCATCAGCAAACAGCAAAAGGTATGGACTAAGAAGTCATCTACATAGCAGGAATTTCATAACCACAAGACAAAATTCCTAAAATCTACCAAAGCAAGAAAATAGTTAACTAGAACAACAATAAAACCTAAGTTAAACATCTAACAATGGAGGTTGAATCAAGCAACATGTGAGAAACTCAAAAAATGCACCAAGTCAATGTATTTTCATTATAAATTTTTGCAGCATGTCTTTACAACAACTCAACTCCCTTTGCAAATGAGAGGAGAGCCATATTTATAATGCCCAAAAGGTCAAATGAATGACCAAGATTAATTCTCATTGTGTGGCCAAGATTCATTACAAAATAGGGTTTCACCTACCCCCAATAAATCACAATTTAAAATTACATTTTGTCCCTTTCCCCATTTTGTCCTCTAGTGACTGCACTATAGCACTTTGTCTTTTAGCTGATTGTTGTTTTACTGTAGCTACTCTTTAGGGAGCTCTTCATTCTTGACAGGGCTGTCTTCTTTCCTTTTCGATGTTGTATATTCCATGAACTTCAGGATGACCGGCTGGAGTTTTTCTACCTCAATGATTTCATACCGTAGTACTTGGTAGCTCCACTCCTTTGCATTGTCCTCTAATCTCTTCCAGTCCTCATCGTATTTTGCACCTTGGTCCCTGAATAGCTCTGACTGATCAAAGGCACAGGCAGCAAAACTCATGAATTCCATCATGATTTCATTAGACATCCCGTCCTCCACCTTCTTTTGGAAGTAAGGCTTCACCTTTTCTGGATCCATTTGTACTGCGGGCATATCATATTCTGTCATCATATTCCGTCATTAGCTTGAGATAACAAGCACATTCTGCCCTGATTTCCTTTATCCATTCTATGTCCGGATCCACTTTGCTCATTATTTGCTCCAACCTTTCCTTCCTATTGCCAAAGTCGTGCCTCCATACATCCATCATCCAGTGATCATCCTTCTTAAACGCAAGTTCATTTTCCCACATGGCTTCTAGCAATTGAAGGATAGCCTCGATCTTTGGGAAGGTGGAGTCGTATACTGTAGGGAAGTCAGTGCATAGCTTCTTTGTGCCCTCCAAAGATTGCTGCAAGTCCAAGAACTTGTTGGCTGTCCAAACAGCCCGGCCAATTCCCATGTTTCCAACGTACAAGACTTGTCGGAACCAGTCTTCCGTAGTCCTCTCTAAGTTCTTTCTTTTTTCCATCTTGTCGATTTGATCTTTGGACAGCAGTTGGGGCGTGGTTGTGGATGTGGTAGGTAGGTCATCCATCGATGAACACTGCTGGATGTAATCTATTAAACTAGCCAGCTGTGCTTTTAGCTCATCTTTTGAAATCTTGTCCTGCCTTATCAAATGTACCACTGTGGCCACTAACTCCTCAAGATTCCCTACCTTCTGTTCTCTGGTGGCGGTCCCTAGATCCATGGTGGAGATGTTTTAACTTATCCCTTCCTGACCTACCACAGGCGTGGCTACCTGCACAGCTCGAGACCAAGAACCATCCATCGTCACCTTGGATCAGATCTTAAGCTTCTTTTCCTTCTTTGTTGTGATTTGAGCTTGGGCTGAGATAGCCTCTAGTCTCGCTCTCGGGTCCTTTAGTACGGGGGTTTTCTTATTGAGCTGCTTTTCCAACCATTCTGGTACGACAGATTTTCCCTTAGGTGAATCATGGCCACCCTCGCCCCTCTAGGTCAAAGCCAAAGTTTCTGCTCTCTTATCTTTTGGGGACTTTTCTTTCTCCTTGGCAGCATCTCCTTCTTCTTCATCAGAGTCTTGGATGAACACATTGCGCTTAATAGGAGGCTTGGCCAACGATTTCTGTAGGGGACTTTCTTTCTTTTCTATTTCCTCTCCTTTCTTTCCTTTAACTTGTTCAACCTTGTGCGCATGTTCCTTGAATTGCTCGATCTTGAGGCCCTTGACCGCCTGGGCCTCTCCCTCAGTTTTTTCTTCTTGCTGCTGCTCTTTTTCCTCAAGGGGCGATCTTTATGCCTCTATTTCAGTTCCCTTTGGCTGCTGGGCCAGGTCTTCCTCAAGATAATCGTTGAAGGCTCGCACTATGACCTTACCACCGACCTCCTCCTCCTCATCCCCGCTCTCAGAGGAACTAGTTCCTTCTTCTTCGTAGGCAACCTTGTCAATAGTGCGACGTTCATACTCTAGGTGCTCGTGATATTCATCGGCCTCCTCTTTGAAGGGCTTTGAGGCCTCTTGTTCTCGCTCTTCCCACTCCTTAGAAATTAGCATGGTGGCTTCTATGGCTGGTGGCCCTATCAGAGGCTGTGAAGGTTGGGCAGTGGTGAGGACCTGAGCCAAGGCTGTCTGAAGCGTAGGATCCATGAGGATCTGGGAGAGCTCAGAGGGGATGTTTTGCATATGCTTGAAGAAAGCCTCATGAAAAGCGGATGCGGGTATAGGTGTCGTCACCATAGGCAATGGGAGTGACATAGAGGGTGAAATGGCAGAGGAGGAAGGAGTAGTCATGGCAGAGGAAGAGTCAATTACAATCACAGGCTCGGTCGGGGGGGAAGGGGAAAGATGGACAAAGATGTCCACCGCTGGCGGAGATGTGGCGATCATAGCCAGAGAAATAGATGGTGCGACAGTCGGGGTAGGAAGAGCTAAGAGGGGTTCTAATTGATCTGTACCCTTTACTTCTTCCTCTTGGATTAAGGGCTGCTCTGCCATACCCCTTGTTTGCTTGAGTCTTTTGGAGGGTGAGCCCCCCGCTTCTTTTCTTGTATAGACCTTGGGGTTAGGAGACTGTTCTGTTTCTATCTCCTTTCTCTTCTTGGATCTAGTGACCGAAGGAGACTTGGATGTCCCGCCGGTTGAAGTGGTGGCGACAACATCCTCCGTGGCACTTGGCTCACTTTTGAGCCCTTCATAAGTCAAAATCACTTCCTGTCGTTTCAACTAGGCCACCTGTCCATCAACCCACTCCTTCGTACGAGCCAAGATTGGCTTGGTTATGGTATCGAGGTCATCGACCTCCTGCTTGTCCTAGTCTATTGTTGGTAGCGGCAAGTTGGCAACTGCGGGGTACCTGGGGTCTATTATTGTGCTATCGTCCTCCTCGACCTAGTCCGGAATAGGAAATAGTTGCACCTTCCTTATAAAATGCATAGTCATTCACATATAGTGCCTTGCACGTACCTCTTTATCATCTTGACAATCCCCCCAAAAATCTTCAATGTGGTGGAGATGAGCGAACCCTAGCCCCAATGCCTTCCTTACGTGTCCATATGGGTCCATCCGTGGGTGAGCAGTACGCAGGTGAAAATGGTAATCCTTTAGTTCCTTCTCGGAGTTGCCTGCACACTGGGAAGTTTGTAGTTTATACATGCCCTGGCCAAGAGTCATGGGATAAGAGATCCCTGCTATGTGTTTGCCACTGAAGATTGCCTGTATGTGTTGGAGTTGTCGAGAAAGCTCCAATAGGATGATTCGGTCATTGGGGTATCAAGGCAACCTGTTTGGCCTTTCGGTGAAGCCCTGGGCATGGATGTATGTGAACTTTGGGTATTGAATGAAGAGGAAGGCATACTGCTTCAAAAATTCCCTAGCACTGTGGGAAACTCTCCTTTCGAAATCCCCAGCAATCATTCTGACAATATGGCCGATAAAGGCATCATTTACTCTATAGTACTCCCTCTTGAAGTTTCAGTACTGGAGCTGGGGATATTGGTCATAGGCCTTCAATCTCTAACCCTGCTCCTAATCAGGTGCCACAAACAACCCGTTATACTACCTCCGGTCCACCAAGGAGTATACGAGGTATGAAGTCATATAAAACTTTGATCTTTTCTTTACATTGACGAACTGCTCATGGAAGTAGTTGCTTATTATACCTCCCCAATAAAATGCGGTCTTTGTGGTAATGTCCTCATTCCCACGAAGGATTTTCTCAACAAAGTACACCATCCACCCCTGAAAGAAGACCGCAGTAGGGAGGCCCATAACCCTGCTTAGCATTGTGACCAAATCGTGGTAGTCTTCATAGAAATTGTTGCGGAAGAGTTCGTTAGGAACCTTCGCGGCACTGCCCCGCCTTTCTTTGAGCCAATGTTGATTTATTAACTTCCTATAGCCTGTAGGGTTAGTATCCCACACCGCCTGGCACTCCTCAATGGTAGGTGTTTCCATCTCTTGAAATATGGGAATATGGAAGGTTTTTGTGATTCCTTCGACCGACATGTCGGCGAGAACGTTACCATCCCTGTCGACTATTGTCCTTGTATCTGATTGATATGCCTGCCGACAAGCCATGACGAGCTTCGAGGCTACAAGAGATGGAGGAAAGCCTGCTGCCTTTGCTATTCCACTCTATCTTATCAGTCTTGCATTCTTGGTCGTTGGATTGACCTTGACCCTTTGTGTAAATTCGTCAATATTGACATGGCCAATATTGGTGTCAGTGATTTCTTTCCAATCCGTGGTAATCTTCGAGTGTAGAGGCTCACCCTGGAACTGGTATTTCATTTGGTCCTTGTCCTCTTTCCTTCGAGGAGTCTTGTCTGACCTCTTTCCTTTGTCATTTTCTATGGGTGCCCCTGAAGGTCCTGCACTTGATTCCATATATTCTGCAAGCAAAGGTGTAGTCAGTGCAATTGATCACGAAAGCACTCATGTTAGTTGAAATCCCAAAGACGAAATCCATTTTAAGTAATCTATCAAGCATAACATGATACTTTTATCTCCCTATGTCATTGATCTTTTGATTGAGGGAATTTGGACAGTTTGAGCCCAGAGGGCCGGACTTCCCTGGTAAGAATGTTGTTTGGGTAGGAAAACAGAGAGGAACAATCTGGGAGACTCTTCTTGATTGAATTTTGATAATTAAAGAGGTTCGCAATGAAGAGGACCAAAATTAAGCATGTGGGTCAAAATTATATTTCAAATTTGGGCTAATTTGGATCAGTTTAGGAGCATCCGGGGGTACCAGGTCAGAAAGTCATTAGGAGATGGCTGTTTGGGAATGGCAGATTAGAAATGGAATTCTGGAGATGGAACTCTGAGGTCCGTGGTCCAGTGGGCTGCAAGTTGGTCAGAAGATTGTGATTTTCCATTTGAGTGCTCAGATTTGAGGCACTGGGAAGCCGCCCATCCTTCGCCGTTTGGAATGGCCATCACTGGCTTGGGAGTCCAGAGGCGGCGGCCCGGCGGTCAGGGCCCGACGTGAAGGTCGGCAAGAGAGCAACCATGGATGTAAAGTCATAGCGAACGCCCTGGGTCTCACCGACTAGCGCAACAGGGGAAGGGAAGTCGGCGAAAGGTCATGGCGGCAGGGTAAGGTCTTGGCGAGGTCCTTAAGTCTCACCAACAGCCATGAGCAGGACCAGACCCGGCATGAGCGTTCATCATTTGATTTCATTTTTAGTCCTGCGGCGGTTGGAAGGGTGGAGCCCGAAGCTCAGAGGGGCGGGCGAGATTTGCCCTTTCAGAATGGCGGATGAGGGAAGGTTGGGGCCTGGAACGCGAATGGACGTCGAGCACAGATGAGTTTGTTCAAGTTAGATCCCAGTGGCGAATGGGGGACCGATGCCCGAAGGTCGGAAGGACGTCAGGTATTCGCCAAGAGAAGAGTGATGTCGCCGTGAGGTCTTGGCAAACACGGAAGGTCCTACTGACAAGAGGAGTCTTCAGTGTAAGTTTTCTAGGTCAGAGAAAGGTCTTGGCAAACCAGCGATGTCTCCCCGACAAAGAGTCCCATCGGCATAACCTCTTGCTGACCTCGTGAAGTCACCCCCACAGGGGATCCGGGCTCGCCAAGACAGATTTCGTTGTGAAGTCCTAGCAACCGCTAGGAGTCTCGCCGAAAGCGAAGGCATCGGCAAGACGAAAGGAGCTCGAGGTAAGGTCCTAGCGACAAATGAATGTCTCCCTGACAAATCACTCGACAAGAGCAGGATATGCTCGATGAAAGGTCTTGTTGAATCGGGGAGGTCTCAGTGACGGCAAACTCGGCAAGATGAAAGAAAACCCGCCATGAGCTTCTCCGAGAAGGATTGGTTTCGCTGACGGAGAATGAGGGGCAGAATCCCGGGTGCGGAATCTTGGAAACCCGGGCCTGAGAGACCCTAAAGCTATTTCGACATTCATTGTTTCCACTAAGTCTCCACCAGCAAAGGGAGTGTCTGGACCTGAGGGTCACGAATGCCCTTGCGAAGAACGACCGCGTGGAGATAAAGCTCCGAATTGGTCACGGGGATGCTATGTTGGTTTACTCAATTTTTGAGGACATGGGTTTCATTCATCATGCCGTATTTTATCTTTCACATGTCGTTTTGATGGTTGTTGTTCATTTTAATCCTTAGAAATTAAGAAAACAATGCTTGGGAGGGTGAACGAAGAACCTACCTCGAACACTCAATGCTGGGAGGTGTAGGATCCACTTACGATCGATGAGGCGATGGTGAGGGCGATGAACGTGAAGGTATCAGAGACAATGGACTCCTCCGGCAAGCACTGATCACTCCCTGCAACACTGACAAGTGAAAATGACAGGAATGAACCTTCTATTTATACCCCAATTGCCATTAATGGCCCTACTAAATGTAGGTACGACGAGGCAAGGAATTTGGTGAATTTGAATTCACCGACGGCGACGGGAGACCCGAGGTCCGGCGACCGGGAAGACGTAGGATGGTGACCGTTTAGCGAGTTTCACTCAGAAATTCACCAGCAACAAAGGGGAGGTCAGGGTCTGGAAGGCGGAACTCCGCTAGAGGTTCACCGTGAGGAATAGCGAAACACTCGCGGAACCCCGGGAGCAGAACTTCAGAGTCCTGGGCTTGAAGGGTCGGACAACCGTCAAGATTTCCACAAATTTTAGCAGACAGAGAACGGGAGTCCGGGAGGACCCGAGCCGAGTGTCGTCGGGAACGGTGGGTGCAACGGGGAAATTTGGCAAGGGAAACCCGAATGACTGAGCCTAGCAGGGCCCGGGGCCTTTGGCAGGGGCAAATTGCCAGAAAGACTCCACGAGGCACTAGAACTTGACAAAATTAAAAGAGGAAGGTACGATCAACTTATGGTGAGACTTTGAAGCAACATTGACCATCTAAGACACCAAAAATGGGGCACGCAAAATGAGGCAGCGACAAAAATGACCCGACAAGGTGAAAGAAAAGAGGGTCCCCGTTTGAAACAGGGCATGTGTGCCGAGGGAACAACAAATGGCGACTTCCAAAGATGAATCTGGGAGAACGGGATCCTTAATTGGGTCAGTTTATAGGACATTTTAGAAGTGTGTGCAGTGAATTCATTCCTTTCCTTGGGATGGTGACAGGGGCTGTCAATCCAACTGAGCAAGTTACATAAATCATCTAACACCAAAAGTAACCTGGACATTGCTCCGCTGCCAGTCAGGTGTCCATAGCCCCGACAGAGTTGTCGCTGCAATCCCACGGATATTGCTCTACTGCCGGCTGGGCATCCATAGCCCCGATAGAGTTATTCGCACACCCATACGGTCACTTATTTTTCAGAATTCCTTTTCTCTTTTATTTTGATATTTTCCTTCAATGTTCATTTTGAGATAACTTTCTTGCTTGACTGGGTAAGCACCAAATCCTACAATGGATTTGGAACTGCAGTGGTTATTGGAGCAGACTTGAGATTTTTCACTCACTAGGATGTCATAGCAACCATAGTACAATCCTTTAGAAATGATTATTATATGTCTTGTGCGAGATCTGAGATGTTTGTAAGGAGATCCAATCCAGGGTCAACTTCTGAGTAGAGTTCAAACAAGGGAATCATTCATGGGAAACTTTCAGAGATCGATGGTCGAGAGTGAATGTTTAGCCGAAGAACACCAAGGACGGATAGCAAAGTAAACCGTTCGTCGAGCGAGCACGTTCACCGCTAAGGGGCGGGGAACATCTTCCCTGAACAAAACAGCCGGGAAACAAAAGTAAAAGGAGCAACACAAAATAAAAAGACGCAAGCAAACCAGAAAGGGAAATCTACTCTAACTTATATACAAATATTTACAAAGAAGAGCTCAAAAGAGCTCAAACTTGGAAATAATGCTTCAAGTGTTGCCTGTTGATTGGCAACGGGATGCTCCCACCGGTTAGGGTCTTTAGGCGAAAGGCATTGTCTCCCAAAATCTCAGCTATTTGAAAGGGGCCAAGCCAAAGCTTGTCGAATTTGTTATGTCCCCCTTTCTTTTCGTAGGCCTTGTCCCAATACAAGACCGGATCGTCAATCCTAAAGGCCTTAATCTTGGCTCGACGATCGAACCATCTCTTAACCACGCCCTGATGCTTGGAAAATTTTCTATTGCACAGTCTTGGACTTCCTCTAAATGCAAGAGCTCAGCTAACCGAGCTTCTCTACAATCTCCTCCCTCATAAAAATCATTGATAAACTGAAGAGTAGGAATCTTTAGATGGATGAGAAATATGGGTTCTAGACCATAAACGAGGTGGAATGGGGAATCGCCAAGGGCAGCCTTATGGCGAGTGCGATCAGCCCAAAGGGCGAAATGGAGTTGGGTATGCCAGTCCTTGGGATTCCTATTTAGTAGTTTCATGATCACGGTAATTAGGTTCTTATTTGTAGATTTGGCAAGGCCATTGCCTTGAGGATAGTAATTGGATGAAAACTTAAGGGCTATCCCGTAGTCAAATGCCCAACTAGCAAATTTTAATGAGATGAAAGTAGGTCCATTGTCACATACCAAAGCATAAGGACAACCGAACCGATTTAAAATAAAAATTTCTAAAAAGTTAGTAACTACTTCAGTTGTGCATTGCTTACATACTATTGCTTCCGTCCATCTAGTGCAGTAATCAGTAGTGGTAAGAATGTACCTGTGTCCTGCAGATAACAGAGGGCTTACTAGACCGATGAAATCGAGACCCCATTGTGCGAACGGCCTTACCTCCAGCACAGGCTGTAGTGGGACAACAACATTTTTCTCCCTGGTGGTAGTGGTCTGGCATGTGTGACATGAGCGAACATGGCAATGGGCATCCTTGAAGATAGTTGGCCAATAATACCCTGCTCTCAATATCTGGTGTGTTGTGGAAGAACCAAAACCATGGCCCGTGCCAAATTTGTCATGGAACTCTTTTAAGACTCGATCTGCCTCCTCCTTACCAAGGCATCTTAAGTAAATGCCCTCATGATTCTTCTTGTAGAGAATGGACCCTTGTAGCATGTAACCATTGCTTTTCAATCTAAGGGCACGCTTTTGGACTCCCTGCAAGTGAGGCGGACACTTGTGGTTAAGTAAATAGTATACGACATTCTCGTACCATTCTCCCGGGGAGACATCCTCAAGCTGATACTACTGCATAGTGAGTTCGGGTCCAGCCTCTACCACTGCTTCAATAATCGTGCGGGTGAGTGCCTGTCCTCTCACCAGCTTCATCAGTTGGATCTTCATGTCATATTCTTGGAGTAGGATGACCCATTTAGCTCTTCGTTCACCTAATTCATTTTTCATGAGCAGCATTTTTACTGATGGGTCAGGGACAATGGAAAACACCTTATTGTGCAGGATGTAGTGTCTAAATTTCTTCACCCCTCTGACGAAAGCATATGCCTACTTTTCAACATTGTGATATCGCAATTCAACATCCTTCAGGGGAGCACTCATAAAGGTGATCAGGTGCTCATTTCCTTCATTTTCCTTCTGGGTCAACATGCTAGCACAAGAATGTTTTGAAGCGAACGAGTAGATGTAGAAATGCTTCAGATAATCCGGGCTGACTAACACAGGTGCCTTAGCAATGGCCCTTTTGATTTCTTCAAAAGCTTGTTTGGCGTCGGGGGTCCACTCAACCTTGGCATTCGGTTTCAACATAGCATTAAGGGGTTTAACGATTTCTGCGAAACCCGTGGTGAATTTCTTGACGAAGTTGATCTTTCCAAAGAAGGATTTTAATTCTTTCTTGTTGCCTGGTGGTGGGATTTTCAGCAATGACTGGATACGTTCAGGGTCTATGGAGATCCCCTGTTCTGAAATGATGTGTCTGAGCAATCTGCCTTCAATCACTCAAAAAATGCACTTCTTGGGGTTAAGGGAAACCCCAAACTCCCTACACCTTTGAAACACTTTGTATAAATCAGAGACATGATCACCCCGCTTTTTAGGAAACATAGTCAAATCATCCATGTAGATGATTATGCACTTGCCGATTAGGTCCTTGAAGGCGATATCCATGGCGCGTTGGAAGGTGGCGTCGGCGTTGATGAGCCCAAAAGGCATTCTCTTGTACACGAACTTCCTTCACTTAGTGGTGAATGTCGTTTTATGACGATCTTCATACTATACCATCACCTAGTTATACCCGGAGTATCCATCGAGGAAAGACATCATCTAGGAGCTATTGACGATCTGCAACACCTCATCTAATGAAGACACTAGATAATTATCTTTTTCTGAAGCTCGATTCAAGTTGCAGAAGTCCACACACAATCTAATCTCCCCATTCTTTTTTCTAACCGGGACCAAGTTGGCCACCCACGTAAAGTGTCTGACTGGAAAATAATCTTTGTCGAGAGCAACTTCTGTACCTCTTTGTAAATGACGGGTTCCAACAAGGCATTGATAGGACGCTACCACTGGCGGAATGGTCTCACTTTTGTCTTGAGAGGGATGGTGTGCGTAATGACAGAAGTGTCATATGTCTTTAGATCTTCGTAGCTCCATGCCACCACGTCATGGTACTTCCGTAATGCATTCGTAATTCCTTTCTTTTCCTCTGGTGTGCACACCTTGCCAATAAAAACATTCTTGATTTCCTCAGTTGTCATGAGGTTGTAGGCATCGCACTGGTTGCTTATCGCCTCCTTCTTTGTTTGTCGATTTTGATCTCTGATATGATCTAGATAGAATGTACATAATAACTGAACTATGCCTTTAGGGATCGTATTGGTTTTGAAATTAATAACCCCCTCTATGTCCAGTCGGCTTCCTATCGATCAGCTTCATCAATTATTTGGGCTGCGAAGACATCAGAACTTGTGATGAATTCGAGAATATGTTTTTCATCATTGAAGACCTGCAAGTGGGTAACATTATCTGGGACTGATGGCGTAGATGTCAACTCAACTATGAATTTCTTGCGCCCAGATAAAGAGAGGGGTTGCAAAGTGCTGGCTGCTTGAGCCAAGACATCAGTTGTATGATTTTGAGCGTGGGGAATCAATTGTATATTGAATGCATCTAAGCCTTCCAAGAGATCCCAAACCCTGTGCCTATAGTTGGCAAGCCTTCTATCATGGTAGGAATACAATTTCCTAACTTTTTTAACTACGAGTTTCGAATCCCCAAAAACTTGTAGCATTTTGACATTTTTCTTCAAGGCTATGAGAAGGCTATGAACCAAGGCCTCATATTTCGCTACATTATTGGTGCAATAAAACTGTAATCTATGGGCAGCAAGAAAGGTCTTACCTGTTGGACTGATGAGTTCGAACCCAGCTCCAACTCTTTGCTTTGACTTGGACCCATCAAATCGGAGCATCCAACATGTGGAAAGTTCTTTATCTTTGGGTCTGATTAAGTTTCTGTTCCCTTTCAGCTGGGTGACTGTTTCTGTCATCTTAGGGGAGTTTTCTAACTCAGTATACTAATCAGTGGGTAGTTCTATTGGTGCCTCCTTTGGTGTTTCCTTTTGGAGGGCAGCTGCTTTCTTAACATGTTTGATTGTTGTTTGACATAAGCAACAGTCAAACTCGGAGTGGTCAGCATTGTGAATCCTACACCAATTTGGCAACAAGAGATCCTGAAAATTCATTCGGTCCCCTAGGCTGAGCTGATCCCTTGCGCACTTTTCTATAAACTCCTGGAATCCACTAAGTAGTCCCTAGTCGTTACTTCCATCGTGTTTGTCATATGCTTCTACCAACATTTCTGCACTCAGAGGCATTTGAATACAATCGGTTGGAGGACTGCATAACACTAAAAGGACTTCGGCAGCACATTCTTCCTGAGGCTCAACCTCATTTTGGTAGGCAAAGGGATAGTAATTTCCTAGCTCTGTCTCAACAAAAAGCACCTCGTTGAGATTGTTGTATTTCGTGATCATATATTTCATAAGGGGTTCGCGGTCGATACGGATTTGGTTTGGCAACCCCTTCCATGGTAGCCACATATGGGAAAGGTCTGTGGTAGTATATCCATTCAGTACCTTGGTGAATTTCCTTCCCAAGATGATTCCATATGCATCGGGAATATCCGCCACTTGAATATCAATGACTTGTTGTATCCTTGGGTCTATGGAAATTTGCATCGGGATCCGATTTATTTCTCCCACGATGTTAATCTTTGTTTTGTCTAGCTGAGTCACTTTTCTTCTTGAAGGCATGGGAGTGATGCCAAGAGCCTTGCATACTACCAAGGGCATGACATTAGCAAACGCTCCTGAATCGAGCAGATAGTTATGCAGGTTCTTCCTAAAGATCCTAATGGTGGTCAAGAAAAGGGGAGTTTCCAATCTCCCTTGGAAGATGCTCGTAGGTGTATCCATGTGAGCAACTTGACCTTTGTTCTTATCACTGCCTTTATCCCTGGTCCGCCTGAACGACTGGTCCTCAGAGACCTGCCTATTACTCTGCTCTGGTTCCTTTTCCATTTGCTTACTTGCCGATTGATTTATAGGGACATCCTTCTTTTTCCTGGTATTATCCTGTATCTCCAGTTCCTTCCTAGGCTCTTCAAAGGTAACTCTCTTGGTTGACGTTTCTAGCGTTACACTGGAGGATGGAGTCCTAGTAACAACCCTAAAGAAGGCATGCCTTATGGTAGGGACTTTGAGTAATTCAAAGGTAGATAAGCTGATTTTCACCTTTTTGAACTCCTCCGCCACGTATTCACCCATTTGCTTAATTTATGAGCTAAAAGATTGACCTATTGCAGAGCTAGGAGGTTGGACTTTTATTTGACTAGACTGATTTTGGGATTGGCCTTGAGGCTAATTTTGTGACTGGTTTTGAGATCCATTCTTGTTGAGGTATTGGGTAGGTATATGGGGAAGTCCAGGGTTATTGCTGGCATCGGGGTCAGGTGGGGTTTGGTGGAATAGAGGTTGTAAAAGGTCCACCCACCTGCCTATTCCTAAGAAAGTAGGGAGTTGATCTCTGATGGAACATGTGGACCTCATCTATGAATGACTCTTCTTCGTCTATTGGACCATTATCTACTGAATCAAAAAATTAAGCCAAATTTTGTTTTTTACTTACCTCTTGCACTTCTTCACTTCCAAAGGGAGCAGGCTCAACTTCAGGTGTGTTGCGGTCACCCCGCGGAAACGACACTTGGTTAACCACAAGACAGGAGGAATCATATGGCTTAGATAGGACGATGTCCCTACAGCCGACATTATCAACTGTGTTTTGCACTTCTACTTGGAATATTTCGATAGCTGTCTAGAACTTGGGGCAATCCAATTTGGAAAGTCTGTTGGTTTTGTGAATCTAACACCATTCAGACAAAGCTACCTCGGCAAGGTATACTCCACTAGTTGTCTTTTCATTGCTGGCCGGTTGGTCAAAAGGGGTAGGAACACCTCTGTTATTGGGCCTAGTGTTCCACGTGTGATTCTACCTCTGAGAAGGTCTCCTTTTTGAATTTTGATTAACGTTGGGTCCCCTATCATGATTTTGTCTAGAGGAAGTGCTTGCTTCTCAGTTATCCCTACTGTCCCTATTGTCTCGGTTATTCCGGTTGAGATTGGTTTGAAAATTACGTTGGGAGGCCTTTAACTGATTATTCTAATTTTTTAGGTGCATCATTTCTGTGGACATTTTCCTCATCATCTCTGTCAGTTCCTCTAACTTGTCTCTCTCAGTCATGTTCCCAGGCGGCAGCGCTGGATTTTGGAGAAAATCGGGCGGGGCTGTCGGCTGATTCTGATACGCCGGAGGAAATTCTGGCCCCAATAGGTATAATGGTGCTTGGGGCTGCTGGGAATACACCTGCTGTTGTGGGGCAGCCTAAGAATAGTTATGTTGTGGTTGAGGCTACAAATAAGAAGGCATGGGAGGTGCATAATTCAGTGGTTGTCCCGGATGTGGGACGATGGGCAACTGAGGCACCTGGTTCATAAGAGGGGTTTGATGAGCAAATGCCTAATTAAGCCCCTGAATCTGCATTGGGTGAGCTACTAGCCCTAAAGAAAGTAGCGGGCCGGAGATATTCTGCCCCAAATCTGCACTGGCCATAACAGCCTCTTTATAGGCCGTCACCAATGAGGCAGGTGGCGATTGCATCCTTTTTACCAGAGCCGACGTGAGGTTATCCAATGCCGCATAGTAAACTGGAAGAGCGGCGTCATCATTATGGAGATATGGGTCCTGAAGCCTTGTGAAGGCCCAATGAAAGCGGTTGTTGAAGGAGCCAATAGGCTCATTGACTTCCCGTCTGACAAACATAAACTGCTGGTAAAGTTCCGAAGGACTGATGAGAATCTTGTATTTCTACAGAAAGCCATTCTTCATTAGGTTCCATGAGGTAATGGATCCCCTCGGTAGATTGATGTACCAATAGAAGGCTTCTTCTCCCAACAAATGTAGAAAAAAGCGGCATGCAACATCCTCGTGGTCAACTTGCATTTCGGTAATTGCTATCTTGAATATTTTGATGTATTCCTCAGCTATTCTCTGTAGGTCGCGAGGATAGAACTTTGAACAAAGGCCCTCCAGATTCTTGGGCATATCATGGTAAGCAGCGAAATGTATCGGCGAAGGGTTATGTGTTAACCAAGCCATGGCGGGACGTGGAGGTGGTATCTGCTGTTGAAAAATGGCAAGTTGGGGTTGCACCCATAATAAAATAGTAGTCTAGGGCTGCACTTGAGCTGCAACTGTTTGGACTGTGCCTTGGGCTGGAAGGGCCGGGAGAGAAGCAATCCCCTGGCTGCAGGAGATAGGAGGTGCAAATGTAGTTTCAGATGGTCGGATGGAAGACGGAAGCCAACTGAATGAAGGTGAGGGTGGAATGGAAGTGGATGGAATGGAGGGGGAGGAAGAAACAACGCTGCTTCCTTTAACTCATTTCTCCCTTGTAGGAAGCTGCAATTTCTCAAATTCTCCCTTGTTCGATGTTGACCGTAGAACTCTTTGAAATCTTTCCAGGGAGAATGATCCGATTTGATCTAGCTTCACTTTTGACCTTTAGTTTTGTATTCCTTACATGTCTTCCCTCCTTCTAGCGCCAGTTCTGTTGATGTGTTTTTTATGCACTCTGAACACGGGCAATGCATAGGTGCACTACCCCTTTTGAAAGACAATCTTCCACAACCAAATTGCAGAACACTATTCCAAGGTCTCTAATGTCAGGTCTTGACAGTGCTTGGAATATCTCAGTTGTTTGATGTGATTTGCTGGAATCACAAGGCAGTCTTATGGATGGGTTACAAAGCATGGGAAGTTGGATCTTGAAATAGAGTTCCCAAGATGAAGAAGTTGTTGTGCGTTTGTTGTACGTTCAAACAATAGTCTTGAACTCCATTTTATCATTAGATTTGGCTCTATAATGTGCAATGAACCTTAGTATCGGTCACTCATTAAAAAAAATGAAAAAGGGCAGGGAAAAGAGAGAGTTCCCAAACCTGCAACTAACTGTGAACAGTGATAATGGAGTTCCTGCAATGGACAGCTTCCTGAAACAATATTCCACTTAACCAGAAATCTCAATCTCATGGAATTTGTGCTATCTTCTAAGATCTGCCAATGTTTCGTCTTTCATTCACCATAGGCATGCATGAAGAAAGATGAAGGTTTTGAAGCAGCTTTGAATTTAAGCTCAGACTAACTTTACACAGCTATCTACCATCAACAAACAACAAAAGGTATGGACTAAGAAGTCATCTACATAGTAGGAATTTCATAACCACAAGACAACATTCCTAAAATCTACCAAAGCAAGAAAATAGTTAACTAGAACAACAATAAAACCTAAGTTAAACATCTAACAATGGAGGTTGAATCAAGCAACATGTGAGAAACACAGAAAATGCACCAAGTCAATGTATTTTCATTATAAATTTCTACAACATGTCTTTACAACAACTCAACTCCCTTTGCAAATGAGAGGAGAGCCCTATTTATAGTGCCCAAAAGGTCAAATGAATGGCCAAGATTAATTCTCATTGTGTGGCCAAGATTAATTACAAAATAGAGTTTCACTTACCCCCAATATATCACAATTTAAAATTACATTTTGTCCCTTTCCCTATTTTGTCCTCTAGTGATGACACTGCAGCACTTTGTCTTTTAGCTGATTGTTGTTTTACTGTAGTTACTCTTTAGGGAGCTCTTCATTCTTGGCAGGGCTGTCTTCTTGCCTTTTCGATGCTGTATATTCCACGAACTTCAGGATGAGCGACTGGAGTTTGTCTACCTCAATGATTTCATATCGTAGTACTTGGTAGCTCCACTCCTTTGCATTGTCCTCCAATCTCTTCCAGTCCTCATCGTATTTTGTGCCTTGGTCCCTGAATAACTCTGACTGATCGAAGGCACGAGCAGCAAAACTCATGAATTCCATCATGATTTCATTAGACATCCCGTCCTCCATCTTCTTTTGGAAGTAAGGCTTCACCTTTTCTGGATCCATTTGTACTGCGGGCATATCATATTTCATCATTAGCTTGAGATAACGAGCGCATTCTGCCCTGATTTCCTTTATCCATTCTATGTTCGAATCCACTTTGCTCATTATTTGCTCCAACCTTTCCTTCCTATTGCCAAAGTCGCGCCGCCATACATCCATCAGCCAGTGATTGTCGTTCTTAAGCGCAAGTTCCTTTTCCCACATGGCTTCTGGCAATTAAAGGATAGCCTCGATCTTTGGGAAGGTGGAGTTGTATACTGCAGGGAAGTTAGTGCATAGCTTCTTTGTGCCCTCCAAAGATTGTTGCAGGTCCAAGAACTTGTTGGCTGTCTGAACAGCCCAGCCAATTCCCATGTTTCCAACTTACAAGACTTGTCGGAACCAGTCTTCCGTAGTCCTCTCTAAGTTCTTTCTTTTTTCCATCTTGTCGATTTGCTCTTTGGACAGTAGTTGGGGCGCGGTTGTGGACGTGGTAGGCAGGTCATCCATCAATGACCACTGCTAGATGCAATCTGTTAAAGTAGCCATATGTGCTTTGAGCTCATCTTTTAAAATCTTGTCCTACCTTATCAAATGTACCACCGTGGCCACTGACTCCTCAAGATTCCCTACCTTCTGTTCTCTGGTGGCGGTCCCTAGATCCATGGTGGAGATGTTTTAAGTTATCCCTTCCTGACCTACCACAGGCGTGGCTACCTACACAACTCGAGACCCAAAAGCATCAATCATCACCTTGGATCGAATCTTAAGCTTCTTTTCCTTCTTTGTTGTGATTTGAGCTCGGGCTAAGATAGCCTCTAGTCTCGCTCTCGGGTCCTTTAGTACAGGGGTTTTCTTATCAAGCTGCTTTTCCAACCATTTTGGTATGACATATTTTCCCTTAGGTGAATCATGGCCACCCTCGCCCCTCTCGGTCAAGGCCAAAGTTTCTGCTCTCTTATCTTCTGGGGACTTTTCTTTCTCCTTGGCAGCATCTCCTTCTTCTTCATCAGAGTCTTGGACGAACACAATGCGCTTCATAGGAGGCTTGGCCAATGATTGTTGTAGGGGACTTTCTTTCTTTTCTATTTCCTCTCCTTTCTTTCCTTTAACTTGTTCAACCTCGTGCGCATGTTCCTTGAATTGCTCGATCTTGAGGCCCTTGACTGCCTGGGCCTCTCCCTCAATTTTTTCTTCTTGCTACTACTCTTTTTCCTCAAGGGGCGATCTTTCTGCCTCTGTTTCAGTTCCCTTCGGCTGCCAGGCCAGCTCTTCCTCAAGATCATTATCGAAGGCCCGCACTATGACCTTACCACCAGCATCCTCCTCCTCATCTCCGCTCTCAGAGGAAGCAGTTCCTTCTTCTTTGTAGGCAACCCTGTCAATAGTGCGATGTTCATACTCCGAGTGCTCGTGATATTCATCAGCCTCCTCTTCGAAGGGCTTTGAGGCCTCTTGTTCTCACTCTTCCCACTCCTTAGAAGTTAGCATGGTGGCTTCCATGGCCGGCGGCCCTGTCGGAGGCTGTGAAGTTTGGGCAATGGCCAGGGCCTGAGCCAAGGCTGCCTGAAGCGCAGGATCCATGAGGATCTAGGAGAGCTTAGAGGTGATGTTTTGCATATGCTTGGAGAAGGCCTTAGGCAAAGTGGATACAGGTATAGGCGCTGTCACCGTAGGCAATGGGAGTGACGTAGTGGGTGACATGGCAGAGGAGGAAGGAGGAGTAGTCATGGTGGAGGAAGAGTCAATTACAATCACAGGCTCGGTCGGGGGGGAAGGGGAAAAATGGATAGAGATGTCCACTGCCTACGGAGATGTGGTGATCATGGCCAGAGAAATAGATGGTGCGACAGTCAGGGCAGGAAGAGCCAAGAGGGGTTCTAATTGATCTGTACCCTTTACTTCTTCCTCTTGGATTAAGGGCTGCTCTGCCATACCCCTTGTTTGCTTGAGTCTTTTGGAGGGTGAGCCCCTCACTTCTCTTCTTGTATAGACCTTGGGGTCAGGAGACTGTTATGTTTCTGTCTCCTTTCTCTTCTTGGATCTAGTGACCGGAGGAGACTTGGATGTCCCACCGGTTGAAGTGGTGGCGACGACATCCTTCGTGGCACTTGGCTCACTTTTGAGCCCTTCATAAGTCAAAATCACTTCCTGTCATTTCAACTGGGCCACCTGTCCATCAACCCACTCATTAGTACGAGCCAAGATTGGCTTGGTTATGGTATCGAGGTCATCGACCTCCTACTCATCCCAGTTTATTGTTGGTAGCGGCAAGTTGTCAACTGCGGGGTACTTGGGGTCCATTATGGTGCTATCGTCCTCCTCGACCTGGTCTGGAATAGGAAATGGTTGCACCTTCCTTATAAAATGCGTAGTCATCCGCATATAGTGCCTTACATGTACCTCTTTATTATCTTGACAATCCCCCCAAAAGTCTTCAATGTGGTGGAGATGAGCGAACCCTAGCCCCAATGCCTTCCTTACGTGTCCATATGGGTCCATTCGTGGGCGAGCAGTATGCAGGTGAAAATGGTAATCCTTTAGTTCCTTCTCAGAGTTTCCTACACAATGGGAAGTTTGTATTTTATACATGCCCTGGCCAAGAGTCATGGGATAAGAGATCCCTGCTATGTGTTTGCCACTAAAGACTGCCTGTATGTGTTGGAGTTGTCGAGAAAGCTCCAATAGGATGATTCGGTCATTGGGGTATCGAGGCAACCTGTTTGGCCTTTCGGTGAAGCCCTGGGCATGGATGTATGTGAATTTTGGGTATTGAATGAAGAGGAAGGCATACTACTTCAAAAATTCCCTAGCACTGTGGGAAACTCTCCTTTCGAAATCCCCGACAATCATTCTGACAATATGGTCGATAAAGGCGTCATTTACTCTATAGCACTCCCTCTTGAAGTTTAGGTACTGGAGCTAGGGATATTTTTCATAAGCCTTCAATCTTCGATCCTGCCTCCTGATCGGCTGCCACAAACAACCCGTTATACTGCCTCCGGTCCGCCAAGGAGTAGATGAGGTATGAAGTCATAAAACTTTGAGCTTTTCTTTACATTGACGAACTGCTCATGGAAGCAATTGCTTATTATACCTCCCCAATAAAATGAGGTCTTTATGGTAACATCCTCATTCCCATGAAGTATTTGCTCAACAAAGTACACCATCCACCCCTGAAAGAAGGCCGCAGTAGGGAGGCCCATAACCTTGCTTAGCATTGTGACCAAATTGTGGTAGTCTTCATAGAAATTGTTGCGGAAGAGTTTGTTAGGAACCTTCGCGGCACTGCCCCGCTTTTCCTTGAGCCAATGTTGATTTATTAAATTCCTACAGCTTGTAGGGTTAGTATCCCATGCCGCCTGGCACTCCTTAATGGTAGGTGTTTCCATCTCTTGAAATGTGGGAATATGGAAGGTTTTTGTGATTCCTTCGACCGACATGTCGGCGAGAACGTTACCATCCCTGTCGACTATTGTCCTTGTATCTGATTGATATGCCTGCCGACAAGCCATGACGAGCTTCAAGGCTACAAGAGATGGAGGAAAGCCTGCTGCCTTTGCTATTCCACTCTGTCTTATCAGTCTTGCATTCTTGGTCGTTGGATTGACCTTGACCCTTTGTGTAAATTCGTCAATATTGACATGGCCGATATTGGTGTCAGTGATTTCTTTCCAATCCGTGGTAATCTTTGAGTGTAGAGGCTCACCCTGGAACTGGTATTTCATTTGGTCCTTGTCCTCTTTCCCTCGAGGAGTCTTGTCTGACCTCTTTCCTTTGTCATTTTCGATAGGTGCCCTTAAAGGTCCTGCACCCGATTCCGTATATTCTGCAAGCAAAGGCATAGTCAGTGCAATTGATCATGAAAGCACTCATGTGAGTTGAAATCCCAAAGACGAAATCCATTTTAAGTAATCTATCAAGCATAACATGATATTTTGATCTCCCTATGTCATTGATCTTTTGATTGAGGGCATTTGGATAGTTCGGGCCCAGAGGGCCAAACTTCCCTAGTAAGAATGTTGTTTGGGTAGGAAAACAGGGAGGAACGATCTGGGAGACTCTTCTCGATTGAATTTCGATAATTTAAGAGGTTCGCAATGAAGAGGACCAAAATTAAGCATATGGGTCAAAATTAGATTTCAAATTTGGGCTAATTTGGATTGGTTTAAGAGCATCCGGGGGTACCAAGTAGGAAAGCCGTCAGGAAATGGCTGTTTGGGAACGACAGATTAGAAACAAAATTCTGGAGACGAAACTTTGGGGTCCAAGGTCTGGCGGGCTGCAGGGCAGTCAGAAGATTGTGATTTTCCATTTGAGTGCTCAGGCCTGAGGCATCGGTAAGCCGCCCATCCGTCGCCGTTTAGAACAGCCATCGCTGGCAGGGGAGTCCAGAGGCAGCGACCTGGCATGAAGGTCGACAAGAGATCAACCATCGATGTAAATTCATAGTGAACGCCTTGGGTCTCACTGACCAACGCAACAGGGGAAGGGAAGTCGGCGAAAGGTCATGGCGGTGGGGTAAGGTGTTGGCAAGGTCCTTAAGTCTCGCCGACAACCATGAGCAAGACCGGACCCGACACGAGCATTTGCCGTTTGATTTCATTTTTAGTCCTGTAGCGGTTGGAAGGGCGAAGCCCAGAGCTCAGAGGGGCGGATGAGATTTTCCCTTTGGAATGGCAGATGAGGGAAGGTTGGGGCCCGGAAGGCGGACGGACGCCGAGCACGGATGAGTTTGTTCAAGTTGGATCCCAGCGGCGAATGGGGGACCGGGGCCTAGAGGTTGGAAGGACGTCGGGTATTCGCCAAGAGAAGAGTGATGTCGCCGTGAGGTCTTGGAAAACACGGAAGGTCCTGCTGATAAGAGGAGTCTTTGGTGTAAGTTTTCCAGGTCAGAGAAAGGTCTTGGCGAACCAACAATGTCTCCCCGACAAAGAGTCCCATTGGTGTAACCTCTTGCCGACCTCGTGAAGTCACCCCGACAGGGGATCCGAGCTCGCGAAGACAAAGATTTTGTTGTGAAGTCTTGTCGACCGCTAAGAGTCTCGCCGAAAGCGAAGGCATCGGCAAGACGAAAGGAGCTCATAGTAAGGTCCTGGTGACAGATGAATGTCTCCCTGAGAAATCACTCGACAAGAGCAAGATATGCTCGGTGAAAGGTCTTGCCGAATCAGGGAGGTCTCAGTGACGAAAAACTCGACAAGATGAAAGAAAACCCGCCATGAGCTTCGCCGATGGAGAATGAGGGGCGGAATCCTGATTGCGGAATCCCGAAAGCCCGGGCCCGAGAGACCCTAAAGTTGTTTTGACATTCATCATTTCCGCTAAGTCTCCGTCGAAAAAGGGAGCGTCTGGGCCTGAGGGTCACGAATGCCCCTACTAAGAATGGCCGCACATAGATAAAGCTCTGAATTGGTCACAGGGATGCTATGTTGGTTTACTCAATTTTTGAGGACATGGGTTTCGTTCGTCGTACTGTATTTTATCCTTCACATATCATTTTGATGTTTGTTGTTCATTTTAATCCTTAGAAATTAAGAAAACAATGCTCAGGAGGGTGAATAGAGAACCTACCTTGAACACTTGATGCTGGGAGGTGTGGGATCCACTTACGATCGATGAGGCGATGGTGAGGGCGATGAGCATGAAAGTCTCGGAGACAATGGACTCCTCCGGCAAGCACTGATCACTCCCTGCAACACTGACAAGTGAAAATGATAGGAATGAACCTTGTATTTATACCCCAATCGCCATTAATGGCCCTACTAAATGCAGGTATGGCGAGGCAAGGAAGTTGGTGAATTTGAATTCACCGATGGCGGCGGGAGACCTGGGGTCCGGCAACCAGGAAGACGTAGGACGGCGGCCGTTTGGCAAGTTTTGCTCAAAAATTCACGGGCAGCGAAGGGGAGGTCGGGGCCCGAAAGGCGGAACTCCGCCAGAGGTTCGCCGTGAGGAACGACAAAACACTCACGGAACCCCAGGAGTGGAACTCTGGAGTCTCGAGCCCGAAGGGTCGAACAACCATCAAGATTTCCACGAATTTTAGCAGATGGAGAACGGGGGTCCGGGAGGACGCAAGCTGAGCGCCGTCAGGAACAACGGGTGCAACGGGGAAACCCGGCAAGGGAAACCCGAACGGACGGGCCTGGGGCCGTTGGTAGGGGCAAACTGCTAAAGAGACTCCGCGAGGCACTAGATCTTGACAAAATTAAAAGGGGAAGGTACGGTCAACTTATGGTGAGACTTTAAAGCAACATTGACCATCCAGGACACCAAAAATGGGGTATGCAAAATGAGGTGGCGAGAAAAATGACCCGACAAGGCGAAAGAAAAGAGGGTCCCCATTCAAAACAGGGCATGTGTGCTGAGGGCACAACAGTAAGTAACCAAGTTAGGCATTTCCTTCTACGAATAGTCTGTCATTCCAAAGATAACCTATATACTTGGATTACCCTACTTACTCATAAGTATTTAAAACTCCCTCCCATACTGGATTATCTCTCCTAGAAGTAAACACAAGCTTTCCTAGTTAAATCAATAACTTAGCTAAATACACCATATGTGATTTTCATATTCAATCATACCTAGTATATAATACCTATGATAAACACCCATCTTCTACTATGGAGTACTTAACAACAAATTATGCAAACAACATAATAGCTTTAACTTCCTTTTCAAAATAATTTAAATTCTCTAATGCATATATTGGCAAGACATCTCAACCACACATGCAAGACATAACAAAGTAAAATAACAAAGAAGTAGAGATTTTCATGCCTGTTATCACTTATCCAAACTAAAGACAACAATGCAATCCTCTCCAATAGAAATTGGCTTGATAATCAACTTCTCAAGATTGTCACAATAGCTCTATCTCACTTGTTGATAGCTTACTTCTCTCAAACTATAGCCTTCTTTCAAAATATAAACTTCTCACAAACTATAAGAACTTACTTCCTTTCTCTCTCTCAATGCAAAGCAAGCTATGGCTAGAAAAATACATAATTATGGATTGAAAAAGATGTATTATCTTATGGAGGAATGTGTCCCTTCTAAATGAAATGGTTTAGCTATATATAGAGCAACCAAGCAACCTCAAAGCCTACAGTTTAGGCATGTTAATGGACAACAAGCTTCATGCAAAGCAACACATGAAACATATCAGAAAGGTGGCGACTTCACAACCTAAAACTCAACATAATCACCTACAGGTCAACTTGTTTTGTGACAACAATCAAAAAACTTATTCAAACATCATATGCTTAATTCAAATTGTCACAATGAAAAGACATCTACAACAACTTAGATTCTAAGGTGGCACCATTTCTATTTCCATTTCCTTCATATTTGGCATGGTTAAACTACCAAAAGAATTAGTCAACTTCCATTTTATGACAACAAGTTTCCATCAATTCATTTAGTGGATGAATCGACTTGAGCAATTAAATATGTTAGACAAATTCAAGGTTGGTCTCACTAATGGCATCGACCAAGTCAAGCATATCATTGACAACAATGCAATGTCATAAATCGCGTGTCTTCCTGAATGACAATCGGTTTCCTCAAACAGTCATAAACTATTAAAGGCCTCATTTGACATAGTCAATATTGACTATTATCAACCTCCATTAAATATATATTACCTTTATAAATCGGCTTCTATTGAATAAGAGATAGTCGAATTCTAATAATCATATATGTTATATTAAATATATATATATATATATTTAAATAATATCACATATTTATATATATATGTATATATATATATATGAGTACAAGCAAGATAGTATTTAATAAACACATTATATTGAATGTATGCATATATATATATGTATATACCTCTATGTACACGTATGTGTAGGTATATCTATATCGATGCATCTGTATGAGCGTGTCCATTCTCCAATGTACACATGTATCGATACACACATATGTTCACATCCAATTCACATATAACCACTCACGATTACCATCATATTGATAAATGTTTGTGTGTGATACATCTATACATGTGCATATACATGTCATTAGATCCCATTGACATGCATGTGCATATATATAAACATACTTCCATGTACATCCCACTTGTCAATATAATCGTAATAGTACAAGAAAGATCTCAAAAGCTCAAATAGATAATCATCACCCAATAATGCATGCAGTAGTAAACAAGACTTTCAAATGTAGACTTATCAGCTAAGGATGACTTGTACCTACTACCCACAAATTGATTCAACTTAATCATTCTAATGTGGTGTGTGTATATGCTCAGATAGTTTAGTTTTACTGGTTACTCGACCAAGATCTTCTCCCAAGTGATACTTCCCCTCTGCCTGGAGGAACAGACACATACCTGCATCCACTAACACATGCACATGATAGTCAATTGTTCACAACATATGCAATATATATAAGCATTTACAAAGTTAGAATAATAATAATTCAACAACCAATTATTCACTTATATGTTGTATTTCACCAAGAATAACATCAACTGAGATAACATTCATATTGATAACAAGGTATAAGCATAATTTATTCATCTCTAGAATTTACATTGCATTCATATTTACCCTATGTAGTAATAATAAATAGTAACTTCACAATTGGGGTCTAACAAAAACCATGACTCTATCTTAGAGTATACACTATGAATTCCTTAGAAAAACTTTTGAACCTTATATCTCCATGTGTGGTACACCAAACATGAATGATATCAAAGTAGGCATGATGGAAACATATTGGAACAAGTGTACCCACCTCCACATCACACATAGACATCATATTGAACACCATTCTTCCTCATATTGCATTGTTGGCTTGCACTAGCTAATATCACTATCTCTCAAGCATATACAAACTTCAACACATACATTTGACATCAATGACAACACATATCGAGTTGACATCAATGACAACACATATTTCCAACAATCTCCCCCTTTGTCATTGATGGAAACACTCATTTATCTACAAGAATTCTCACCCCCTTTGACATCAAGGGAAAATAGCATAATATCTTCAACTTATATCAGCCCAAAAACTATATGAACTCCCCCTTACTATATGATTCCTATCAAAACTCTCCCCCTTGAGTCTAGGGCCTATCCTCCACCATAGGGACAATATCCTCAAGATCCTTAGAGATGTCAATGTTGACCAAAATATGGGAATAGGTGATGCAGCCAAAATTTGAAGAACCAACATCAATCTTAAGAAAATAATCGATCACATTGCCAATATCTTCAAGGCAATGAACACTCTAGAAATGGAGAGGGATATTAGGTAATCTAACCTAGAATTGCATGATATTGAGGGATTAAATAAGAGGGTTGAATGAAGGGAACTGATGCTTGAGCCAAAGGGAATTCTAACACCAGATCTATAGCCTTCTATTCAACACCACCTTCTTATCCACAATAGATTAAAAAATTGTAATAAAATCCCTAGCACGAGAGGCAATGATGTTCTCCATGAGAGGCCTCGAGAACTCCATCACTCACTGATGCAATTCAAGAAGAGAGGTCCATAATTGATTGAATCTATAGAGTAAACCAATGCTAGGAAAGTGTTTTGCATTTCTAATCACATCGTGTCCATAAACAAGCATAGGGAAGGATCATGAACAAGGCAAAGGCTTCTTATAATGTTAGAACCAAATGGGACTCCTAACCCTATCATGGTCAGAAATGAAACCCTATCCAAAACAAATGTATGAACCTTCCCATCATCATAAAAACTATTGGGATTGCCACAGTAGAAGGTAAAATAGGAATTATGGCATGAGGGACCACTGCAGTAGAAGGTGTTGGTTGTTCTAATAGATGACTACAATTCTCTATAGAATAGTAATTTTTAATATTCATTTTTTTTTAGGATGATGGACAATGAACAAGGGTTTCACAACCCTTATGCACTTTAAGCTCTACAGACAATGCAAATGTACCTTTTATCAATAACAAGACACAAGAAGTCCAATTATAAAAGGATATTGAAATAAAAAATTAGTTCTCATATATTATGACAAGGATTTGTGAAATTAATACAACAATTGGCTAAATTCCTTGTATACTTTAGACTCCTAGTAATGAGAACAACATAATTAAGAATTACTTAAATACAATTTGAGATTTATCATTTTGGGCTTCTTTAGATGTGGTACAAGTCTAATTGGTCATATTAGTGCCTTCAATTTTGGGTTATAGAGTCATATAACCTTATAAATATCTCTCGAACAACTTAAAACATACTCAATGAATGATTGGTATTATTGCATTGCAATAAAACATCATGTATATGGCTTAAATTACAATTCTACTTAACAAACCCTAAATAATACAACACTCTTAGTACTCCATTAACAACTATTTAATCCATTACTTGAACATAAGCCATTAATGAAATATTCATTACACAAATTTGTAAAGATGAATTCAAAGATCCTTGATCATTTTATTCATGAGAAAATACTGAATTATGTGTTGGAGATAATTACAAATAAAGCATATATTCATATATATATATGTATATTGAAATGTGTATTCTTGTTACAAAAAATCACATTTATATACTAACTTCTCTCTAACCTAGACAAGACTTAACTTCTCTAAACAAAGGCCTGCCCAACTACAATGTCCAAAATATTTTACAATTAGGTTAAAATCCCCTTATATAGACGTAATGCCGAAAATTGCACCCCATGCAATTTCACATTCCATAACCTCCCCTTTAGCCTAATTAAAGTTGATAATGCAAGTCCCCTTTCACCTAACCTTAATGTTGTCCCTAACCCCTTCATTTTCGATCACTTGAGTGAATTTTTGTCGTGGACACTAGCGCATCATGCAAATGTTTGTGCACCATGTAAATGTCCTAAAAAGATTCGTGTTTGCATAACCATTGGGACATTACAATTCTTGTATACTCAAAAATTGTAACGCCTCTGTGGCTTCCAGATGCACCAAAAATACACATTTTCATGCCTTTTCTCCATTCTAAATTCTCATTCTATCATTCTATTCACTATATTTGATCTATATCACTCTCAAGCTCTCATTCTCATTCTACACCATTTTTCTTGCAAGCTCTCTCACATCTTGGCCTCTACACCAACACTTTGGTTCTCTTGGTTCATCATGGGTGTTGCATACTCTCCTTTGGCATCACTAGCCTGCTAAAGGGAGGGTAACTAAATCCTTTCTCATTGCATTATCGTTCATTCTTGATAGAATATTGTCATTTCAACTTATCTATTGTCTTGTCTAATTTCTTGTCTATCGTCTACTCTCTTTTATATTTATCTATTTGGCTATTTATGGAGGTGGGAACACCTACGTGGGGGTTTGACTAAGGAAAACCCCTAAACAACCCCAACATTTTTCCTTGTTTTCATGTGTGTAGGTTGTCAAGTTCGAGTGTTACGGGAGGTTTCATAGTGTGGACCTCTTGTGATTTTCTTCTATTTACATTTGATCATTTCATTTCATTTCATTTAATATATGCATGTTATTTCTATTTCTGTTATTTTCATTATTCTGTTGATTTAGCATACATTTAAGATTTTAGTCTCTAAATAGCTAGTAGGTTCTTTGACATTTCTATTAGAAAATTCTATTTTTAGACTGTATGAGACTATAGCACACCACAAGCATGTCTATGCACTGCACTATCATCCTTGACTGAAAGCCAACCGGTTTGCTCACGAAACCTTTGAAGCTTGCACTTTCAGTCCCTGAAACTCTTGTTCCATAATTCATCATAAAACATAAAATATAACCAAAACTTCTTTGCCCTTCCACCCTTGTCACCTGAGCTTTTCCTTTGAGGTAGTCGAGGAATATTCACCCTCAGCGAGGAGGGGTTGTCAATTTTTGTCTACATTTTGGTGAACCTAACGTGAACCTATCCTTACCTAATGTTTGGTTGAAAATTTTCTTCTCTCTTGTTTGAACATGTATTGGATTGAGTGTTGTGACACTTTTATGAGTTTCATGACCTAGTACACAACCTCTAGGCATGTAGTTAGAAGAAGTTATCGACACTTAGATATGGGTTCTAGAAGATAGTTCAGTTCTCCTCACTAGGGTCCTAATTTTGAGGAATTCACTACAGAACTATCATCTAGTTTTACCCCTCCTTTTGATTCTAATAATCCTTTTAACTGAAGTTCAAGCTAATCCTCAACTGAGTACTCCTTCTAACTCTACCTCTTCCATAGATTGTAAATTTTCTCTTAGGGTTCTCGTTGAGAAAATTCGTTCTTTGGAAGAAAGAATTGGAGAGTTTAACTATTTCTTAGCCAAAGACAATACATACAATCAAGTTGCTCCTCTTATTAACGGTCTGAGGGATATGCTTATCTCAAACTATAAAGGCCTTGAGTTACTCCGAGGGATAGCTAACATAGTAGAGACCAATGTCCCCTTGTACACTTTTGTCTTGGGTAACCCTCGAGACATCCAATCAAAAATCACTGGCACCCAATTGTATGTTTTGATGTCAGGAGTATCTATGCATATGGTAGACACTAGCCCTTTTGTGCCCTCTATTACCACTATTGATACTACAAACACAGTGCCTCAAGATGGTCATGCGATTAGAGAAAATTGTCCCTTTGGAATTCAAAGTCCATGTATCCAGAACTCGTACCTCTAACACCTTAATTAGTCAAGCTTCATCAATTGATCCTGTTGGGACTTTAAAAATCTGATGTTTTACATATTGATTTTACTCATAAATTTCCAGATTGGTCCTACCATGTGCATATTTCACCCATTTTTTTCCCATATAGCCCCATTGGATCCATTGGGTCTGCATTTTTCACATTCTGGTTCCTATTGGCGTGAGATGGTCAAGGTCTCCCCGATCCATGTTGCATTCTCTACTAGCAAACGTCTGTGTTGCCTATCGGCAAGACGTTTTTTGTGTCACAGTGATTGGATTTCATCTTTTGGTAGTTATCGACATGACAGTTTTGTTGTTTCGGTGACAGGAAGGATTCATATCGGCAAGAGTTAAGGGCTTCGATGAAAGGTCATAGCGAACATGATATGTCTTACCGATTTGCTCATGTGGATCTACTTCGGCCAGAGTCATAGTATTTGGCAAAGTGTCTTAGCGAGGTCTTCTTGTCTTGTCGACCGACAGTGGATAAATTTCTTATCGGTGTGAGTTACTAACTTTCAGAGGGAGGTCTTATCGAACTCAAGGGTGTCTCACCGACCGGAAACTATAACATACACTTCGGTAAGACTTATGGGCTTCAGTGTTAAGTCTTGGCGAGCCTGTCAGGTCTTGCCGACAAGGTCTAACGAATGGCTTTCGACAAGAGTTTTGTGTTGTCTTGGTGAATAGGTGTGAGCTCGGGGTGTTTCAGTATGACATAAGGTAATCTATGTGAGGTCTCCCCGACTGATGGAAGTCACGGCGACAGTGAATGAAACAAAAGGAGCGCATCGGTGGGAGTTATCCTTGTGTCTCAGCGAGTGAAAACATGACAGAATGCATCTTGGGGAAACATAAAGTAATCTATGTGACTTCTCTCCGACTCTGTTGAGTCACGGCGAAAGCGAATAAAACAGGGGGGAGTGACTGTAACGGTTGAATTGCCTTCGACATAACTAACGATTTCTCTCGGCGACTATTTTATTGGTGATTAATAGAAATTCAAACACTGTGGCCGACGTGTGAATGCTAAATACTGCTGCTGGCCGACATGTGAGATGAGCCCGAATTCTACGGTTGGCCGACATGAATTTGAAGCGATATGTTTCCTGATGTTGGTGTATAAATATACACTCCCGATTGTAATTGAAGGAAGGGGGATTTACATCAGATCTTAGAATAGATACAGTAGATTAGGAATGGACACAGTAGAATAAAGTTCTCATTCCAGAGACTATGTTGCATGTTTTCAAATGGCAATTTCAATGAAATTCAGCTGGTGTGGTAGTTTATTCTTGGTATCAATTGTCTATTGAGTTTACTGAAAAGTATTGCTAAGCTGTCTCCAAGTTGATTCTTTCTGGTTGTTTAAATTGATGTAATAAGTTTATTTTCAGTTTATCAGTGCACATTTGTTGTATCTGTGTGGTTAATTAATTGGTTCTCTCAAGGAGAGATTAAATCCTTTTGGTTGATCACAGTAATCAGGGAGATTCATCTAGATTATTAAAGTAGAGCTTAGTAGTCATAATCCTGTATGTTTATACAAGTTGTAAACAGAACATATGCCAGCAATTTGATTTTCTACCAGAATAAGATGCCCACTTCTATTTCATTTGACTCCACATACCCAATAAGGCACTGGTCTGCAATTTCATCATTTGGATTCATTCAGTTTCTTTACATCTGTTTTACATTTGTTAATTGAGCATTTTAGGATTTAGATCAGAAGATTGCTATTACTATCAAGTTGATTTCATTTGTTCACTTCCATTTGCCATTGTGGACAAATCATTGTGCAAGAAAGATAATCATAAGTCAAGTCTGCTTCATTCAGAAAGGTACACCCGCCTAGGTCTAGCAGCACCTGAAGAGTAGAAGGTTGAAAGCTTTTGACCTTGTCTGTTGCCCTAAAGCGTATCAAGAGATTGGCAGCCTCTTGAGGCATTCCACCTATGTTTTTGAGAGGTAATAGATCTCATCCTTAATGCTATTTTACAAAACATGGGGCAAATGCAATTGTAGTTGACTAACCTGACTAGTTCTACCTCTCAATCCACGTTGTAACCATATTATCACCACAATCCTCTAGCCCTCGCTATTCTGGATGCTCTCATCCCTCAAGGGATAAAAATTCTCATGTTTGATAAGTACAATGGTAGGGGTGACCTGTAGACCCATGCCTTGTCCTTTACTACCATGTGGACTGACTTCTTCCATCAGGATTCTTTATTAGAAAAGCTATTCCTGCGATCCCTTAAGGATGCTATGTTGGAATGGTACTGCTCACTTCTTGACAACACCATCTTCTCTTTCAACCAATTGGTTAATCGGTTCCTACAACAGTTCCAAGCAAACATCGGGTTGAAGATAACCTTTACTGATCTCGTTCATTGCAAGCAGGGGACTCATGAAAAATCAACTAATTTCATTGCTTGATACCAATCCTTGTTCTCCAAAATCTCCTATGCCCTGTTGGATTATGATGTTCAATCTATGTTTGTCATAAACTTGCATTGACGTTGAGAGAAGTTTCTCTTGATGAAGTACCCTTCCTTTTCCCATTTGTTTGTTACACTACGCGAATATCAACAAACGATGAGGCAATACGAGGGTTCCTCCTCATCCTCCCATCTTGATAATCGGCTAACCATGTTTGTTTTTGGGGAGCCTAAAAGAAATAAAGTAGTAGTGAATCCTTCCTACCGAAAAGAACTACATGAGATGAAATGGAATCTTCATAAAATTATGGGAGTCCTATGCTGATGTTTCTGTTGACCCAAGTCGTGACGTATGAATCTACTAATCTCTGATTATATATGTTCATAATTAAGGTTTTAGAGCAAAATTTCTAAGCATGGGTTGTGTCATCTCCTTACCCTCTAAAATACACTTTTTATTCATAATAGTGAAATAACCAACTTTTCAAAGCTCTAACTAAAGACTATTTCATCATCTTGTAGTTGCATTATTTTGTCTTTGAGGTATGAAGAGAGTAACTTCTTGACTATATCAACCACTGTAGTATAGATTTTAAACAACCAATGGCTTCTTATGGCAACGTTTCTCCCAATCCTATAGGATTTTTCAAGATACATGAAGGTACATGGAAGCTCACCATTTTCTAATCACCATGATTTTGCAAAGGCAAGGTGAAAGCATACAATAAGTAGTTGTAGTAAATTGCTAAATAATTGCTACTATTGCATAATACAACCCTAGAAATAACTCAAATTCCACTTGTTGAGATCTTACTCAAACAATATTATCAAAATGAAGCAATAACATGAAAAAATACACAATGCTTGAAATTTCCATTAAATTTACCTTAAATTGTATTATCAAATAATAGCAATAACATGAAAATAAGAATATGCTTGAAAATTGTTGATATTGGCATAGTGTGATGATTAAGTTGTGTTCTTGTCATTAAGGTTCAAACTCCTTTGGGGTGTTATTGTCGAATGTTTATATCGGGGATGAGATCCCCCATTTGTGACCTCACCAATTCATAGCTCTAGATCAAAAGCATTTACCCCTTTATAAAAAATATAGTGCTTGAAAATTAGCTATGAATATGCTTATATTAAAGGAATTTTGAACAAGTATCATAAGGTTCTTCAATGAGTGCAACCTCCATACAAACAAACTCTATAATAAAATATGACTTTAAGATGGTATTCTCTTCATCACAATAGCAATATAAAGACATCACAAGTGACTAATGATGTAGAATTCACATGAGAAAAATCTACACATTTAATATGCACTCATTATATCATTACAACTCTATATAATGCTTATGAGAGAAACTCGCACTATATATCATTAACTAAACAACTATTGCAAATTTCATAATACTAATAGAAAGTTAGGACATAAGGGTACATTTGATAACACTTGTTGTTAAGAATTAACCTCTTGAATAAACTAATATTCTTCGGTAATTTTGAAATCTATACTCAACAATTTAGGCTAATTAATGAAAATCGTGGTTATACCATTCTTTTCAGAAATTATTTTTATGATTTTGTTCAAAGGCCTTTCAATTCAACCAACAATTGCATTCCTAAAGCATTACTTCAAAATATAATTATTCATTCAACTAAAGTGATAAATTTAAATTTTTCCTCAAAATTATACCAAAATGATCAACACAAAGAGAGATTCAATTTGGGCTAATTTGCACATGGTTGTAAACAATTTGTCCCACATTTTTTAATGTTTTAACTAATAAGACCCTATGGGCAAATTTTTCAAATAGAACAATCAAATTCTCCTTAGTTTGTGAGAAATTTGACTCAAAGACGTAATGAGGCAAACTAGCTGGGAGCCAAAAACCCAGAGCTCAAGCCTACATGATATCTTTATTTTGTATATTTTACCTACTTGTCCCACTACAACTCTTTCAAGATTCATCTTGGGCTATTCTAATATGTATGAATTTTCTTGCATTTGTGCAAGCCTAGTAGTCTAAACCATGCAAAGCTTACTCAAATCTACCAATCTATAATCATACATGTTCACAATTAAGGTTTAAGCAGAAAATTTGCAAGTGTAAGGTGTCTTGTCTATTGACTCTTTGATATAATTTCTTCATTCATAAGTAGTCAACAAATCAACTACTTTAGAACTCTAACTACAAAGGATTTCTTTATAGTCACATTATTCAATCTTTGAGGTATGGAGAAGTAACTTAAAAACACTAACTACTAACCAATGCATTGTAGATTTCAAATAGTCAATGACTTCTTATGACAAATTTTCTCCTATATACATGAAGGCACATGGAAGCTCATAACTTTTGAATCACCAAGATCATGTAAAGACAAAGTGAGATCATAAGCAATTGTAGTAACCAATGAATATTTGCTACTATTGTAGAACAAAACCCTAGAAAGAACTCAAATACCACTTGTTAAGATCTTACTTAATCACGATACTTCAAAATTAGCTGGAAATATTCTTTCAACAATTTTATCAATTAGTAGCAATAACATAAAAATATGTCAATGCATGACAATTAGCTACAAATGGAACAAGTATCGTAGACCTCTTTGGTGAGGGCAACCTCCTTAAAAGTAGAACCCTATTACAAAATATGACTTTGATATGTACCAATATAAAGACATCACAAGTGACTTTCTTTCAACAATTTTATCAAATAGTAGCAATAACATGAAAATATGAAAATATGTCAATGTATGAAAATTAGCTACAAATGGAACAAGTATCGTAAACCTCTTTGGTGAGGGCAACCTCCATAAAAGTAGAACCCTATTACAAAATATGACTTTGAGATGTATCAATATAAAGACATCACAAGTGACTTATTATAAACAATCCATGTGACAAAATCCACACATTTAAAATGCACTCGTTATATTATTACAACTTTATGTGACATTACAATGTATTACTAACTAAATAACACACTATTGTGATTCTCATAATACTAATAGAAAGCTAGGGCATAAGGGTCATCACACTTGTTCTAAAGAATTAACCTTTTTGAATAAAAGAAATTCTTTGGGTAAATTTGAAAGCTTACTCAACAATTTAGGCTAATTAATGAAAATCATGGCTATACCATTTTTTTTTAATAGATTTGTTTGTGATTTTGTCTTAAAGCCTTTCAACTCAACCGGTAATATAATTCCTAAAGCAACACTTCACAATTTGAAATTGTTAATTGATGAATAGACTCTAAAGTAAATGAATCATTAGAAAATAGGTACAAAGTGACGGCTACTATTTGGCAAAAAATCTGAAATAGTTGCCCCACAATTTTGGGATTGGATCCTGAACTTTACAATTTTACAAAGAAATGAACTCCATGGGACCATGGGCACAATAGAAATTACAGAGGCAGCCACTTCCATGAGACCCCACTGTTATGTGCTTGTCCAAACGCAAAACTTTTGATGGATACAACAAATGAACTCAAAATTTCTTGAATCAGATCAAGAACGACCCCTGTAGCCTCAGTATATATGATTTCCTCTGCCAGTATAGGTGAGACAAATATGAACACCATTCTCTGAGAAGAGAATGAGGTTAAATGGGATTTGATTCAGTAGCTGAAAGGAAAGCTTAGGGCTAACGATAAAAAAATTCCACTTAAAAGTTACATAAAAACGTTGAACCCAGCAGTCCAAGACCATAATTTAGCTTGGAGGGAACAACTAGGCCTTGAGGTAACTGAATGGATTATAGCACTAAATATGATCCAGAAATCTCCCTAAATATGAACCAGAAATCACAAGAAATGACCCTAATCAGGCAATGATTATATATAGCTTCAAGTCCTCATTATAAAATTCATATGACTAACCCTAATACCATTTTGACAAATACAGAGCACCGCTCAATGTGAATTACTATAATATTTGCGAGCAAACCGGATATTTGGAACTTACTCAGCAAGTAGCTATAGCAGGCTTAAAAATACGAATTCTGTAAAATCATTGGTCTATTATTTATACATAATAAGCAAAACTTGACTAACATGGTTTTGATTACTAACCCTCCGTGCTGAAGCCCTCCTGAAATCTCTTTTATATTTGGAATTCAATAAGAACGACATAACAGGACTGAGAGTGTACATATAAATAGAAGAGGCGATCATATTTGAAAAAAAATTGACGACAAATTAGACGACTTCAAAACTCAACTTTTACAACAAATTTCTCTAATTCAATGGTGTTTAGCAATGCAGTTTCTGGATTAAATTGTGTCTAATTTTTTTATTTTTTTTTACACACAATTTAATCCAGAAACTGCATTGATCTACACTATGGATTATGGAAATCTTATATCATTAATCAATGATGTTTGTTAAATCCAACTTTATTTATGACAGAAATATACAATTGTTACTTAGTGGTTTTAAGGGATTATAAAGATTTAAGACTTAAAGGAATGGATAAAGGGCAGTAGTCTCGCATGCAAAGGGAATTTATTTGTTTTCCATTCAATTCAAACTTCTTTTGTAAGGAGATGCAGAAAACAAATGAATCAAGGCAAAACGCAACAGATTCTGTGATAATTCCCAGTGCTATTTATAATCTATGTGTTTATTACTTCCTAGCGTTTTTCAGAAACTCCTTTAACATTCTTAAATTCCCGAAGTTTAGCAGCCTCCCTTTCACCTCTCTACAGCCAAAAGAAACCTTTTAATTATGTCAACTATACACGAAACGCAATTCACTATACTTCCATCTCCAGAATTTCTCTCACCTTAGAAGTGGCTACATAATTGAATATATCATGTCTCGTGCACCTTCGACCCTTTGGGGATTTTCACACTTGGTGGTTGGGTGTTTTGAGGTGCAAGAGCAAGCAGATCTTAACCAATGCCATTGATAATGCCTCTTCCAAGATAAGGATTCCATTAAGGGAGGTCCTCCTGCAATTGTCTGATGAGATTTTAAAATAATGCAAAAAGAGAGTCTGCTAATGAAAATTATGAGCAAATTCTTCTTCAAAGCAATATTTCTGGCAGGCTGCTCCAAAGGGGTAGAACTGTACAAATATGTAGCAAAGCTTACAAGTTTCATAGCCACATGGCACCAGAGGCTTTGGTAATTTTCCACCTGGTATATTTTAGATGTAACAGATGAAAGTGTCCCGTGGGACCATATGGCCTCTAAAATTGTGGCGCAGAGAGAGGGAGAATTAATGTGGAATGCTAATGTATTTGTTTTCAATAAAGCATTAAAGAGTCGTTGTATTGAAGGGATAAAAACAGTAAAGTTACAACAAATAAAGCAGGTTCACCAGGTACTATATAAAAAAGAGAAACATGTCCCAGCTTTTCTCTGGATCCGGCAGACCTAAATCTAGCCGTCAAAGCATAGTAATTGCCATGATGATGGACTGGATTCATCTCATCGTGAATGGTGCTGGAACTCCCACATAAATTTTATTAGAATGGGTACAAATGTTGCTCTAAGCAGGCCAGTGCATTCCTCGTGATTGATTCATACCACTGATTATTGAACAATTTAATTACTAAAGATGTTAGTTTTGGAAAGTTTAAGCTTCCCCAATCCATAATTCTAAAGAGAAGAAAATTCTGTAAAAATCGCAAAAGAATTTAAAGAAATCAATGGTGTTTTTAAACACAACAGAAAAACTGTAAGCATTGTAAAGGATTTGACATCCATACCTTTCAATTTGTTTGCATTTTTTTGGTAAGTTTCTCTTCTTTGATGTTAGTGTTTTTTCAAAATTTGTAATTCTTTGTATATGTATGGTAATATATTAATTTAATTGCAGGCCCCTTTATGATCCAGAAACTTTGTTGCATTAGCCGCATGTACAAGATTTACATAGAAATTTAGCAATCAACAAATAACAAAGCATTCACAGTATAAACAATTGTAAAAAGCACACTCTCAGATGAATCAAACCTTCACAAATCCTATGCAACAAATAAACAAGGGAGAGTCCAAGTTCAACATATACCACTACGGTTGCACCTTATGATTGGTATCCAATGGCTCATAACCGCCATGCTTCCTAATCCCCAAAACCCTCCCCACAAAACCGCAAATGGTTAAATCAATAACAACCACAGCGATCACATGTAGAATAAACAAGAAATCAAGGAGTGCTAAGGCGCGTAACTCGTAATCCTCCAGTTTACACGTCATCGAGCCTTCCACCCCGCGAGGAACATCCAGAAGCCGTTGGCAACCCTCCGGTATGAAACCTCTCACATACAACGACAAACCAGACTGAAAAAACCACAAACCCTGCAAAACCATGCCAGAATTCAGCCCTAATTCCGCCACAAACAGCTTAGGCTGAAACGCCAGCAGGATCGAGCAGCCACAGCAAAAACCGGCGGCTCTACCAAGCAGTTTCTCACACTTTCCCTCAATAGCAGACGTAAGCGCAGATCCCTGCTCCAATGCCGCCCACTGGAGCCCGAACCCTAAGGCGGCTATTAAGAAAAAAGTTCCGGGCGGGATTCCGGCCAGAAGGGAGGTGTTCTCGTGGACCAAAACAACCACGACAAGGATCAGGAAGACGCACAGCACGGCGGCAGTTTGTAGGTTGGCAAAACGGTATACCGGCGTGCTGCCCTTTATCATCAGGTCGAAATCGGCAGATATTACGAGATAGTAGAAGATGGCAAGCAATATTCCGGCGAGCTGCAAATACAGTTCTAGGGTTTTGAATTTGGAGAAAATGGGGTACCACAGTTTGGCAGAGTAATTGTTGGGGTGTTTTAGGTGGGCTTTGAAGGAGGACAAAAGGTGCGACACGCCCAGGGCAAAGATAAAGAAGGAAGCGATAATATGGGTTGTGAGGTTCGCCATTTTCAGGTCACGGTTCGAATCACGGGGAGGAGAGGGCTTCAAAAATTATGGGCCTGCGTAGTCTGTGCAGATACAAGGCATTCTGGTTTGATTTGAAAACTATTGGTTCGATTTATGAAAGGTCTTTCGGGTTCTGTTTGAATTTTTCCAATTGTCCTCATGTTTCTAGATAAATGCTTCCCTACGCGTTTTTTAGTTTTTTAAAATTTCAGACTAGAAGACTTTCAATATTTTAATATTTTATTGATTTTGTTTCCCTTGTTGCTGAGGACGAGCTCTATATATTTTATGAAATTTGTGTGGGACCCAAAAATGCCATCATATCTTGGTAAGTTGATGCCACTCCACTCAACCCATATAGATTGGTTAATGAACTCCTTATAAAACAACAAAAGGTCAAACAATTGTGGGGCGGTTGTGGTGGTGTTTGTCACTAGATTATTTTGTTGTTTGACATAATATACATGATTTACTGAAATTTTATTGGCGTAAATATTTCACATATTTTGTCATTTTTTAAGAATTGAAGAATAATATGATGAAATTGATTAATATACAAGCAATATTTTAATTGTTATTATTAGTTTGTGATTATGATCTTCTGATTTTGATACAAACTAACTATTGTTTGTATATGAGGTGGATGAAAGTTGGATTTTTACTTTTTTGTTGAGTGAAAACATCATTAGGGAGATGGAGATAGATCATGATAGTGAGATAGTTGTATAATATGCTTTGAGAACCCCCGCAATTACTCAAGTTTGTAAATTGACTATATGTTAATGCAATGTAGTTATATAGAGGTTTATTTGAGCATTGTCATGAGTTGTATATAAAGACTTTGATTGCCTTTGTATGGTTGCATGAAGTCTTTGTCTCATGATATTATTGTATTTATTTATTTGAGATAAACTTTAGTCTAGTTGTCGGTGTATGTGAGGGGTTTCATATTGGAGGGTTGCCAATGACTTCAATTTTGTGCTCCTACGTGTAACAATTGTTTACATGTAGTTGATGTTAAATCTATACATATATATCCTTCTCTACTTCATTTTGTTAGTCTCATATATGCCCATCTCCTTTATGACTTATTCTTATTATATTGAAACTACTCCCTTTTTTATTCTTATTATATTGAAACTACTCGCTTTTAACATAATCATTTATTTCCTCTTTATTATGCAATATATATATATATATATAACTCATCGTTCACTTATCACATGAAAAGAGGAAAATAAGTAACTAGTATTAAAGGAATCAATATTGTTTTAAACCACAACAACAAAATGCAAGCATTGTAAAGGATTTGATGTTCACACGTTTAAATTTGTTTGTTGTTTTTTCATAAATTTCTCTTCTTTGATGTAAGTTTTTTCGAATTTTGTATTTTTTTGTATATGTATGCTACTATACTAATTTAATTACATGCCTCTATACTTCAAAAACTTTGTCGCATTGGCTACATATATAAAATTTACATAGAATCTTAGCAGTCAACAAATAACAAAGCATTTACATAATACAACTGAAAATAAACACACTATTTGAGATGAATCAAACCTTCACAAATCCTATGCCACAAATAAACAAGGGAGTGTCCAAATTCAACATATACCACTATGATTGCACCTTATGATTGGTAACCAATGGCTCATCAATGCCATGCTTCTTAACCCCCAAAACCCTCCCCACAAAACTGTAAATGGTTAAATCAATAACAACGAAAACAAACACATATAGAATAAGCCAAAAACCAAGGAGTGTTAATGTGCATAACTTGTAATCTCCAATTCACACTTCATCAAGCTCTCCACCCCATGAGGAACATCCAAGAGTTGTTGGCAACCCTCTGGTATGAAACCCCTCACATACACCGACAAACCAAACTGGAAAAGCCACAAACCCTGTAAAACCACGCTAGCATTCAACCCTAATTCCACCACAAATAGCTTAGGTTGAAACATTGGAAGGATTGAACTACTTGGACAACAAAAACCAACAACTTTTCATAGCAGTTTCTCGCATTTACCTAGAATAGTTTTAAAAATATACATGCATGACTATTATACAATACATTTAAATTTATGTATATGGGCTTATATGTATACATATACATAAAGTTAAATATATTGTATAAATTCATACATAATATTATTTTAGAAGAGTTATTAGACATGCAATATTGTTTCTCATAGTTTTAAGAGCCATTGAAGTGCACAGTTAAAATACCCTTCACAATCAAATAGCACGTATATATTAAGTTTTATAAAGGAGTTATTGCTATTCATTCATAGTTTTTTAGTTGATATAACGAGTTTATTTAATTGAGTTATTGATGTTCATGCATAATTTTTTAGTTATATTTTAGTTTTTAGTCTATAAACTCCTCTCATATTTTACATCATTTGGGTGTTTTGAGCATATCAGATTTATACTTATACATGACTTTTCATTATGGATTTAAAAGCATGAGAGAAGACTTTTATAGACAACCATGTATGTATATATATATGTGTGTGCAGTGAAATCACATCCTAAATGCAAGGAAATAACTACAAAACCAAGAAAAATATAAAATCAAAACACTCATGATTAGGGCCAAGAACTCTACCTTCTCCAAATTCAACGAAAATGGAGTATGATGACTAGCTCATTGAGAGGATTGCCTCGGTGATGTCGATTTTGATGTGTGCTCTAGCTTGATTTCAGTAACATAACAGTATAATCTTGCTCAAGGGTAGATGGCAACAATGTGTGTGTGCAAAAATGACTAACTATAGTCATTTGAGAGGGGTTGGATAAGATGGATGACTAGGATGCATTCTTGGAGATCAAGGGTTGAGATGCCTTGAGACATCTCAACCCATATGGTGGTTGTGTGTGTGTGAAATGTTTAAATTTAGTATCAACACAAACCTTAATGAAATGATTTACATTAAAGATTCAAAGCAAACAAGTCATTCTAATTTGTAACAAACTAAATCTTTCAAGAACGTCTCATTGTCCTCTATTCTTAATGATTATTTTAACCTTTTGGCCCTCAGATTTCTATGTGCACAAAAGGCTATTAGAATGACACATAAGAAACAATATTAGTATTCAACATGCAAGCCAACTAAATGCCTACATGAAACTATATGCAAACAATGATGATGAATGCTATGATGAAGGGATGATGGCGATTATGATAAATAAACAAGTGGAGGTGGATGTTATGGTATTGAACTAAAATGATCTATAGATGATACTCCATATGCTCAAATCCAAACTAAAAATGAACTAATCTAAAATGCAACTATGATGCAAGATGGGATGTAAAATGCAACTATGATGCAAGATTTAAAGCTAAGAGGTAAATGAAAAGAAAAACATGATGTAAAGACTAGCTATAAGAATCCAAAATGCTCCCAAGCTCCAATGTTAAACCTACATGATAACTTTACTTCAAATGTGGATGCAAAATACAAGGCCCAAGGGTTGTATTTATAGCCTTTTCCAAGCATATGGTGAGGTGGCAATAATCAACGGTCTAGATTCGAATAAGAAAAATGGATGGTGAAGATGAAGAGAATCAAAATGTTGTCCCCTTGACCAAAGACAACATGCATTTGGATGGAAGAATCTCTTGACCAATGGGCAACTTGCCATTTGGATGGAAGATTCAAGTGTGAGAAGAGAAGACCATGTGCTTCCAAAATTGGTGGAAGTGTGGGAGGAATGAGCCATGTGCTTTTTGAAATGAGTTGAAGATAATTCTAATTAAAAATTAGAGTTATCTGTTTTCATGTGACCTTGGTGAGGTGGCACAAAAAGTTGTAGAAATGTGCTTTAATTCCTAATTGGATTTAGTGAAGATTAATTAAATAAAACAAGTTTAGGGAACCTTGTTTATTTAATTAATTTAGAAGAATATGTTTTAGATTTGGAGAATTAGAGAAGGGTGAACAATATAAATAAATTGAGATTTTATTTATACGTAGTTGGAATATTAATCAAATAGCTAGTATTTAATTAATTAAAGGTGATGACCATTTTTAGGTGTATACAGTGGTGACAAGTGTCACCATGAGAGGGGATGTGAGGGGAGTTGGTACTTTGTAAGTACCTTGGGAGATGGACAAGATCTCCCTCATAAAGGGATTTCTTGTCTAATATCCCCTAATGATTGGAAAGGGAGGTTGAAAAAGAAATTAAAAATTCATTTTGAAGGACATTGGGAGGATAAAGATGAACTTAAAATTCCTCCAGGGTACCAAAAGGAGGAAGCATTTAAGGTTGAAGGGACAATGGGTTGAACCATAAATGGCAAAAGGATTAACCCCTCTTAATCAAGGGGTTTAGATTGTGCAAATGATTAGGGAAGATGGTTAGGTGGAGGATTAGGATAATGGGGATGATTAGGATGCCACTTACAAAAGTTGGAGGATGTGATGCCTCCTAACCATGGATTAGGTGTGTGCACATCCCTAATGGAGGGATTATGAAATGGATTAAGATAATGACAAAATTATGAAGGATGGGACTAGGAGTGAGAAAGGGGAGGAATTAACTATTCAATTTAATTCATATGGATCTAATAAATGACTAAATTAAATAAATGGGCATATTTATTTAATTTAGAGAAAAAGAGCTAGAATGGTAAAGTATTTAATCAATTAATTAAATACTTTAGGGATTTAGAAGACTCTAAGAGAATAGATGATATTAATTCAATAATAGCGATAGTATTTAATTAACATGGATATGTTAAGAAATGCGACTCAAATTTACTAGCTTGATTGACTTCCTGAAGCAGTTGTGACTTCCTCTTTCATCGGCCTGAGTTAAGTCGTTGGTTTTCAAGTTTTTCTAATGAAGTCATGGGGTTCTAAAGTTTCATAACCTCCTGACTTAGCGACCATGAAGTGAAGGTGATCTCTTTGTTGTTGGTGTGTAGTGGATTTTGCGAACTTCGCAACCTTTGACATGAGGTTCAGAAGTTTAGGTTTTGAGCGACATAGCAATCCCTTTGTTATCGGCAAGTCATGGGTTCTGGGAACTTCACAACCTTTGACATAAGGTTTTGAAGTTTGGATTTTTGGCAACATAGCGACTTTGAAGCCAATGGATGTGGGGACCACTTGGAGTGGTAAAGTGAACATTAGCGGACTTCCTTATATTGGTGGGAGACAAATTAGTGTCCCCTCGATATGGTGATGGGTCACCTGGTAGCTTGTGAAGAACGTCTTGGTGGGACTCGATAGGATGGTGATGATGGTGGATCATGACGAAGGCTGACAAGTGGTGATGATGTGGAGGACAGATAAGATGTGGGCTCATGTGCTCGGTGAACATCGGTAAGATGGTAATGAATGTCTCTTCGACTGGGAAACATGGTGTTAGGTGAATAACCCTAAGTTTGATAATGGAGATTTGTTTGATCGCTTATCCGATGGCCAGAATTAAAACACTGGATGATGGCATGTGGCTTGAGGTGAACAGGTAACCCTAAAGGGGTGCGGTAGTTTAAGAGTTAGACAATGAGCAAGCGGTTACCTGGGGAACTAGTTGAGAGGATGGGTAGCCGAGAGAGAGAGGAGGACGATCTTGACGAAGAGAGATGAATCTTGCAGAAGGTGAAGGCTGAGCGGCTATGTGACAAAGAGGTCGTGAGGCTATGTGTTTGAAAGAGATGTCTCTCGGTGAGAGAGGTGGTCACGAAAGGTTATGTTGTCGGATTCCCTCCAGAATGGAACAAGATGTAAATCTCCTATAAAGGTTGTGAGCCTGATATTGTACTTGTAACTGTATTCTATTGTTGAATAATACAATGGTGATCTGAGATTTTGGAGTGTGGGGTTTTTTACCTGTAAGAGTTTTCCCCATGTATATTTGTGTGTTCATGTCTTTTGTTTCATCTTTCATGGTTGTTGGTTCTATTTGCTATATCTATTAATGGTGTTGTTGAAACTGGTTGATTTGCATGAGTTTCTCTCAAAAGGATCAATGTGAGAAATGAACTATGTCTGTTTCCGCTTTATGGCATAGTAGTATGTGTCTTTGAGGCAATCTAACAGAATAGGGTTAATGAAGGCACTACTAATCTTGGATGTTTCTTTATGAGATGACTGGCATTTTTCCCAACAAGTGGCATCAAAGCCATATTCTGGGTTTTGTTTCTCCCTAGAGATGTTGGTTCTGGGTATTCCTTCTGTGAAGATTTCTTAGTGTTGTAGGCTTGAGGAAATTGAGAGGAATCGACTGATGTATTGATCCTTTGGTGAGTAGAAATTCTTTCTCTTTTGTTTGAGTTTCAAGAGACAACACACAGTATGAAGGATGGAGAAGATGGAGAAACTTGAGTTGGTCATATTGAAATGATGTGATCTAAAGCTCATGAGTTGGTAGCGAATGATCTTGATGCAAGGGGTGTGAGTTTATGATTATGGTTGTGTTGCAACAGAATGTGGTTCATACTGGGTGTCTGTGTGAGAGGCTCCCTAATGGTATGTAGATGCTTGTGTTGTTATTTAGCCATGGAGTATTGTGCTTGTGCTAGGTGCTTTGACCTAGTATTGAAGGCATTGTTCTATGTTACCTTGATTGCATGTAGGCTATGAAGATGATCTCTAGGTGGCCTAAAAAATTCTGAATAGCGTGGCTCTCTCATATGCATGTGCATGCTGGTGGTTCTAGAATTGGTTTAGAATGGGCCTGGAGTTCCTGTACTACTTGTTCCTTTTAAGGATACCTTGTACTTGCATGGCTCAGATTCATGTTCTTTGGTTATGAAGGTTTTATAGAATTTCCTAAAAAGTCTGTGGTGATGCATATCCATGATATTTCATTATTCTAGTTAATCATGATGGTTGTGTGCAAACTATTGAGTTGTCTAGATGTATAGTGGATATGGGTGTGCATGGGTGTTTATAAACACGGTGATTTTGTAGGTTTTACATGGTCAAGAAAACTTGCAGTTTTGTGGAGCTACTTAAGGATTCCCTTGACTATGGTGCTCATTGTGGACATGATTGGAAAATTGGAGTTGAACTTGATTTGGTGTTTGAGTCAATTTTTCTATGTTGTTATTCTCCTTCAGATCTCAAATTTGTAGTTTCCAGTGTGATGATGGATTTGCATGCTTCATTGATTGAATCTACAGGTTGAGCAATGTTGTGGGCTGTCTTTACGTACATGTTTGTTGTGGGACAACTCGGAAGTGGAATGTCAATATCGACGATGTTTGATTGTGTTGGTGCAGATCTGTTAGCTGGCCTTGTTTGTGGTCACTTATGCATTGGTGTTGTTGCTTTGAGACGAGAGGATGGATGGTGTTGAGTACCTGGATAGTCGGTTATGGGGACCTATAGTATGTTGTATCATGATGTCATGGATAGCTTGGATACACGACCTTGTGTAAGCTTTTGAAAGTGATGGTTTTATCTGGTTGGTTTGAAGATCTTGGTGCTACTTGGATATGTTAATGTGTGGACCTGAAGGATTTTTAGATTAGCAGATGTTTGGTCATGATGCTTGGAAAGCTCATTATCACGTTTCAGTGGGAGCTATAGCAATGACTGTGGATTCATCACTTGGTGATTGATGGTCTTCTCTAGTGTTGCAAATGTTACTAGGAGGAGCTCTTAGATCCTGTTGTTGCAGAAGGGTTCTTTCACATTTGTATGGACACTATTTGAAAATGTGAAACATCTCAAAACCATGGAGGATTCTTGGAGTCTTTGGTTGAGGTGTTGGTGGTGCTTTATAGGTGATGTTGGTTTAGAGTTTTTTTTTTATGTCATGGTATACTCTTGATTGCGCATTAGAATTTTGGCATAATGTTTTGCTCTTGAGACCATGTTATGTTCACCTGGAGCATGAGATCTCCTAAGGGGGATGGTAAGATGATGATGTCATGATAAGTTCTTGGTTTAGACATTTGGAGCTTTGATAGTGGTCTGGTGTTTCTCTATGTTTTGGATGCATTGATCATATGCTTGAGAACTTCATGATAGTGTAGTGGTGCATTTGGAGTTTAGCATGAGATGATCAGTTGTAGGTGCTCATGGATACATGGAGAATAAGGTGAGGCTATAATTTATCTTGAGATGAGAGAAGTGTTGTTGATGGTTACTCTTGGTGAGATTTCAACAAAAATTCTGAGGAGCCTGCACCTTGGTTGGACGTGAGTTCAATAGAGACCAATGAGGAGATTGCTCTTGGATGAGTCACGGTGGCTTGTATATCTTGGAGGAGCATTCTCATTCCCCACTCTTGGTCTACTCGGCAGTGAAATCTATTTGAGAGGTATTTTCCCATTGTATCTTTCAGATGTGTTTTATGCTTTCTTTCATGATATGGATCTTGAATTGTTGTTTAATGGCTATGGAGGATTCATAGTGGAAGATGGACAACATGTTTGTCTCCTTGTGAATTTGAGTTGATAAGAACAATTAGGAGATGCTTTATGGCTGTGTTTTCCTGAGATGGAAAATGAAGTAGTTTGATCTTCTTTGAGAGGCTTACATCTATATGTTGTGTTTGATCTCTTGAGGTTGAATGGGTTTAGATGTTGTTATAGCTTTTATCTTAAGGCTGTGAAGGAGATCTTACTTGATACAACTGGCATTTAGAGGTGTATGTAGGAGGATGCTACATGTTTATGATTTGCAAATTTTTCTCTTTAGTCTAGTTCTTCTTCCTGTAGGTTCAAACTCATATGACTTTAGATGTGAGATTCCTATGTGGAGCCATGATGATCACTAGTTTGTGGTCATGTTTTGTCACTTGGGTGATGACATGGAGGTGCTTGTGTCTCTTTCCTCTGTCAAATATGGAGAACATGGGAGAGCTATGGAAGACTGTTGAGAGAGATGTTTCTTGTAGTAGTTGGTTGTAGGTTTTGTAGATCTTTGTGGATGGTTCCTTGAAACTACATGTTTACACTCTCTATGTTATGTTGTTGGTAGACTTGATATGCCTTGATCTTTTCAGATTTATTACCCATGTAGTGGGAGTTCCTGGGTGTGTTTTGTCTTCTTTGATTGGTTGGCACATGGAGCTTGTTTCTGTGGTTGATGGGTTGGTTGTGCTGTTGGCATTGTAAGGAAAATTAGATGCAGAAAACAATTCTCCTAACGTCAATACCTTAGGAAAGAATGCATAAGTACTTTTAAATTTTCAATTACAGTCAAGTTAAGATGCACTATGAAATAGATTACAGAAATAGAGTATTTGACAATCACACATGAACACTAGATATACGTGGGAAAACCCTTACGGGAGAAAAACCCACCACACCAAGAAAAATCACTTTGTATTACAGTAATAAAAAATTACATACAATTCCAGACTTATCTTTCTGGTGTCATTATATAGCAACATTCATCATGAACCTTCTTCAAACAAAAAAAACATCCAAGTTATAGCCTTTACAGATTTTAAATCCTTCACTGATACAGTTTGAATTCTTCACACTTCACTATTGATCGAACTACCATCCAACCCCCAAGTGTTTGCAACTTGCAACTATATCCATGTCAAATTCTGTATGTAGAACTTCCTTATAGAACCGTCACAATTGACTGTCTTCCAACTGTTCCCCTTCGTCTCCTTCTATTCATCCACGAGACTCCACATAGGACGGTCAACCATTCAATAGAATTCGTATTGTATTAGCATCTCGGTGAGACACTAACTGTGTCTCGCCGATGCCACATTGACCTCATATCGATGTCGCTGAAAGCCTCTGTAGTTGCCAAGATGTTACATCGAGCTCCAAGAGATACACCAAGACATCATGTAGTCGCCCTGACTTATCGCTTTCGCCAGAGGGTCATAGTGAATCACTAAGGTTACACCAAAGTCCCCAAACCTACCGAGCACCAAGTAGAAGTTAGCAAGACTCACATCTATCGCCGAGAGTTCATACCGAAAAACTTGAGTTACACCGAGAACATACACCTGTCGGCTAGACAATCGGCTTTCGCTGAGACATCATACCGAGATCCATATGTTTCACCGATGACCAACTGTCGCCAAGAGCTACCCCGATAGCCATCGTCTATTGGCAAGACATTCTCCATCGCTAAGAGGTTTCTCTGATAGCTTTAAGTTACACTGAAGGCTTCCAACACAACGAGCTGTCGGCGAGACATTTAACTCTCACTAAGACTTCTCACCGAGCCTACTGAGTCACTCTGATGATCTACCTTTGAGTTTCCAACGGTAAGACATTGTATATCGCCCAAACTTCATAACGAAGTCTTAGAGTTACACTGATAACTCCCAAGTATATCCTTGTCGGTATGACATTCATTGTTCGCTAAGACATCTTAGCGAGAGCCTTAAGCTTCACCGAAGATCACAGTCACCAAGAGTCTCACCAATGCACGATTGAATGACCTGTCGGCTAGAGGTCTCCCGATTGCTTTGATGTCATAACAAATACATCATGCTACAGCGATAGAATCCATAGTGCAACCTTTCGACAAGACAATGGCAAGGTCACAACGACCTATTCAGAAATGAATAAAGCAAACTGCTAGTCGGCCAGACATGGAACCTATCACACTGACTTGGCACTCATGGAGGTTTCAGCCTGTAATGTTTGAGGCACTTTTTCCAACAATCTCCCACTTGACGAAGATCATTCAGGCACCTCCAGAGCACAAATAATACTCACTAAAAATCATGGGTAGTAAGGCCCATTGAACTGGCACACCACCTAAAATTGTCTGTGCTCACTGGCTTCGTCAATGCATCTACAACATTCTCCAGAGTATCAACCTTTTCCAAACTAACCTTTCCATCCTCAATCATATCTCATACCAAGTGGTACTGTACATCAATATGTTTCGTCCTCGCATGGAAAGTTGGGTTCTTTGCCAGACAAATGGCACTGTGATTGTCACATAAAATTTTTATTTCCCTTGCATCAAAACCAATGTTAGAACACAAACGTTTAACCATACAGCTTCTTTGCAAGCATGAGTAGCTGCCATGTATTTAGCCTCTGTAGTGGACAAAGAGACTACAGCCTGCCGCTTGCTCATCCAACTCATTGCACCACCATTCAACATGAAAATGTATCCACTGGTGGATCTTCTGCTGTTAATGTCCCCTGCCCAATCAGAATCTACATATCCCTGAATGCTAAGAGTTCTCTGTGATTCAACCAAATTCCCATGGTAACATAATGCAAAATCTGAAGTTCCCTTCAAATACCTAAACACTCTCTTCACAGCATCCCAATGTATTCTTCCTAGATTAGCCATAAATCGACTAAGTACTCCCACTACTTGGGCAATGTCTGGTCTTGTACAGACCATTGCATACATGAGACTGCCTACAACACTAGCATAGGGCACACTGGTCATGTCCTCCATCTCAGTAGGAGATTTTGGATAGTCCTCAACAGATAGCTTCGTTCCTTGCATGACTGGAACAACTAACTGCTTGCAATCATTCATACAAAATCTCTCAAGAATAGTCCTTATATACTTACTCTGACTGAGCCAAAGCTTTTTATTCTTCCTATCCCTGGTTATCTCCATCCTTAGAATATACCTTGCTACACCAAGATCCTTCATTTGAACTTAGCAGACAACTGAGACTTAAGATCAGAAATCATTAGCTTGCTATTTCCTATGAACAACATATCATCAACATAAAGAGCAATAACAAGCACTTGATCACTTTCAGCTTTATAATACACACAGTGATCAGATTTTGATCTCACAAATCCCAAAGATAATACAAATGTATCAAATTTCTGGTACCACATTCTAGGTGATTGCTTTAACCCATAGAGAGACTTCTTTAATTTGCATACCAGTTTTTCTTTACCTTTCTCAATAAAGTGTTCTGGCTGGGACATATAGATTTCTTCTTCAAGATCACCATGAAGAAATGATGTCTTCACATCCATCTGTTCAACCTCTAAGTCATACGTTGCTGCAAGTGACAATAGAAATCTAATGGACGTCAGCTTTGCTATAGGAGAAAAAATTTCCCCATAATCAATTCCCTCTACCTGGGAATAACCCTTTGCAACTAGTCTTGCCTTGTATTTTTCAACACTGCCATCCAGACCAATCTTTTTCTTAAATACCCATTTGCAGCCCACAAGTTTTCTGCCTTTAGGCAAGGGCACCAGACTCCAGGTTTCATTTTTATCTAATGACGCTATTTCCTCATCCATGGCTTCCAACCAAGAATCTGAATCAGACATTTTAATTGCCTCCTTTACAGTCCTAGGCTCATCAGTGCTTGAAATCAAGGCATAAGCACAAGTAGAATCAATTAAAGAGAACCCATATCTATTTGGTTGTTTCCTTTCTCGGGTTGACCTCCTCACTGGCTGAGGTTGAGGTTCTTCTTCTTCAAAACTTTCAGAACTGCTTGAGCTCTCCTCAGTTTCAGGTATGTTTTGAATTTTCAATTCCTCTTTCTCTGGTGTAGGAGGAATTGATGCTACATCCTTACTGTTTTCAGACTTTGTCTTTGACTGTAGATCCAAGGTGGAAGGTTTCAGCTCTCGAAAGATTACACTCCTGCTGTATACAACCTTCTCTGTAACAGGATTCCAAAGCTTGTATCCTTTAATGTTAGCACTATAGCCAATGAAAATACATTTGACAACCTTGTTCTCCAGCTTAGATCTTTTTACATCAGGCACATAAGCATATGCTTCACAGCCAAAGACTCTAATATGTCTAAGAGAGGGCTTCTTACCAGACCACGCTTCTAGAGGTGTCTTATCAACAAGAGCAGAGTTTGGAGACCGATTAACTAAGTAACATGCAGTAGCAATAGCTTCAGCCCAGAACTTCTCCTCCAAACCAACACTACTAAGCATACTTCATGCTCTCTCCATCACTGTCCTATTGAACCAATCTGCAACTCCGTTCTGCTGTGGAGTATAAGGTGTAGTCTTGTGTCTTTTGATTCCATGGTCTTTACATATCTTTCAAATTCATCAGAACAGAATTCACCGCCATTATAAGTCCTTAAGCATTTTATTTTTCTACCAGTCGATTTTCAACAAGATTTTTAAACTCCTTAAATTGACCGAACACTTCTAATTTATCTTTAAAAAAATAAACAAATGCTCTCCTTGAATAATCATGAATGAACGACACATAGTATCTTGATTTAGACAATGAAGGAACATTCACTGGAACAAACACATCTGAATGGATATAATCTAACAAACCAGAAGATTTATGAGGACTGTCATAAAATGAAACACGGTGCTGCTTTCCATATATATAGTGTTCACAGAATTCAAATTCAAAATTACAATCTTCAAGCCCCTCAACAAGATTTTTGTTCTTCAAGGTTTTTAAACCTTTTTCTCCTATGTGGCCTAACCTATGATGCCAAAGCATAGTCTTCTCAGCAGGAAGTTTTACTTCCGTAGAGTTTACATAATTAGGGATATTTCCCTCTATACCTCCATGAGCAGCTTTCAGTGACTTCGAAGAGACACTGTTACATTGAACAACTTGTGCATCTAGCTTGTACAGGGTACCAATTCAAGCACCTCTAGCCAGCACCATTGAACCTCTAGTCATCTTGCAGCCACTTCCTGAGAACAAAACTTGTACTTTGATATCATTTAGCATACTTACAAACAATAGATTTCGAGCCAGACTTGGTATGTGCATAACATTATTGATCCCCTTTATTCTGCCATCAGTGAATTGGATTCTCACTCTTCCACGCCCAAAAATTTCCAAGGTTGAATCACTCACTAGGTACACCTTTCCACCATCGTATTCTTCATACTTTATGAACCATTCTTTGTGAGATGTCATGTGGAATGATGCTCCAGAATCAATCAGCCAGACATCATCTGATGCCTGTGTAGCCAAGGCTGCAATGAAGGCTTCACCATCACTGTGAGAAGAACCATTATTGGAAGAGCCCTTCTTCTTCTTTTTCTCCTCTTTACAATCCTTTCAAACATGACCAGGTTGCCCACAGTTCCAACACTTCACTTTGGACTTCTTGCCAGGAGATTTTGATCTCCCTTCTGATTTCGATTTGGACTTCTTGTCCTTCTTCTTGCCTTTCTCCTTTGACCTTCCTATGACAACAAGAGCCTCCTTCGCCATCTCAAAAGATTTTCTTCCCATCTCTTTTGACAACAAAGAACCAACAACATCTTCCATCTTGAAACTGGATGTTGTACTCCCAATAGCCATCACCAGATGATCCAATGAGTCTGGCAAAGAACATAACAGAAGCATACAACGATCCTCTTCTTCAATCTTTACACCAACAGATGTTAATTGTGCAAGCAACATGTTAAATGCATTCAAATGATCAGCTATAGACCCTCCTTCCTGCATCCTCAAAGAGTAGAGCTTCTTTCTCAGGAACAACTTATTCACCAAGGATTTCCCTTGATAAATAGACGCCAGTCTCTTCCACAAGAGAGTAGTCTTCTCTTCATGCACATTGAGAAGAATTGAGTCTACCAAACAGAGCCTTATCAACCCCTTCACTTTGCTATCTGCAAGGTCCCATTCTTCTTGCTTCATGCCTATAGGTTTAGTTCTAGACACAGCAAGCCAAAGGTCTCGATCTACTAAGAGATCCTCCATCTTGAGTTTCCACAATTCAAAGTTACTGCCATTGAATTTCTCTATTTCAATCTTCCCAGATGAACTAGACATCTTAATCTGTAAATAGAAATAACAAACTCTACAAAACTCCCACTAAACAGTATTGACACAAAAAACCCAATGTACCCCCAAGGATAACACAACTGGCCAGGCTCTGATACCACTTGTAAGGAAAATTAGATGTGGAAAACAATTCTCCTAACGTCAATACCTCAGGAAAGAATGCAAAAGTACTTTAAAATTTTTAATTACAGTCAAGTTAAGATGCACTATGAAATAGATTATAGAAACAGAGTATTTGACAATCACATATGAACACTAGATATACATGGGAAAACCCTTACGGGAGAAAAACCCACCACACCAAGAGAAATCACTTTGTATTACAATAATCAAAAATTACATACAATTCCAGACTTATCTTTCTGGTGTCATTATACAACAACATTCATCATGAACCTTCTTTGAACAAAAAAAACATCCAAGTTATAGACTTTACAGATTTCAAATCCTTCACTGATATAGTTTGAATTCTTCACACTTCATTGTTGATCGAACTACCATCCAACACCCAAGTGTTTGCAACTTGCAACTATATCCATGTCGAATTTTTTCTGTAGAACTTCCTTACAGAACCGTCACAACTGACTGTCTTCCAACTGTTCCCCTTCGGATCCTTCTATTCGTCCATGAGACTCCACATAGGATGGTCAACCATTCAACAAAATTCATATTGTATTGGCATCTCGGTGAGACACTAACTGTGTCTCGCCGATGCCACATTGACCTCATATCGATGTCGCCGAAAGCCTCTGTATTCACCAAGATGTTACATCGAGCTCCAAGAGATACACTAAGACATCACGTAGTCGCCCTAACTTATCGCTTTCGCCAGAGGGTAATAGCGAATCACTAAGGTTACATCGAAGTCCCCAAACCTACCAAGCACCAAGTAGAAGTCAGCAAGACTCACATCTATCGCCGAGAGTTCATACCAAACAACTTGAGTTACACCGAGAACATACACCTGTTGGCTAGACAATTGGCTTTCGCCGAGACATCATACCGTGATCCATATGTTTCATCGATGACCAACTGTCGCCAAGAGCTACCCCGATAGCCATTGGCTATCGGCAAGACATTCACCATCACTAAGAGGTTTCTCCGATAGCTTTAAGTTACACCAAAGGCTTCCAACACAACGAGCTGTCGGCGAGACATTTAACTCTCACTAAGACTTCTCACCAAGCCTGTCGAGTCACTCTAATGATCTACCTTTGAGTCTCCGATGGTAAGACATTGTATATCGCCCAGACTTCATAACAAAGTCTTAGAGTTACACCGATAACTCCCAAGTATATCCCTGTTGGTATGACATTCACTGTTCGCTAAGACATCTTAGCGAGAGCCTTAAGCTTCACTGAAGATCATAGTCGCCAAGAGTCTCACCGATGCACGATTGAATGGCCTATCAGCTAGAGGTCTCTTGATCGCTCTGATGTCATAACAATTACATCATGCTACAGTGATAGACTCCACAGTGCAACCTTTCAGCAAGACAATGGCAAGGTCACATCGACCTGTTCAGAAATGAATAAAGCAAACTGCTAGTCGGCCAGACATGGAACCTGTCACATCAACTTGGCACTCATGGAGGTTTTAGCCTGTAATGTTTGAGGCACTTTTTCCAACAGGCATGAGTTTATTAATTTTGATACCTTTGAGGTATGTGTGATTGAATGGATTAGCACTTATTGTGGGTGTTATTTTCAGTTATGTGGGTTGATCAATTGGATGGGGGCAATCAGTTTTTTGGTTGTTATTCTAGCTAATATTCTATCTTGTTTTTGGAGGATGAATTCACGATTGTGTTCATGTTGAATGCTTTGAAGTTGATATTGCTTTTGTATAGCATGTGAGCATAGTGGAGTGGTGGTAGTGTTGAAGCCCTTTCCATCTTTTGGACGTGATGCTTATGTTCTTAAGACTTTTGCTTATGATGTGGAGGATAGATGACATGTGGGCCCATGTGCTCGATGAACATCAATGAGACACTAATGAATGTCTCTTCGACTGGGCGGCATGGTGTAAGGTGAATAACCCTATGTTTGATGATGGAGAATTGTTCAGCCGCTTATCTGACGACCAAAATTAAAACACTAGATGATGGCGTGTGGCTCAAGATGAACAGGTAACCCTAAAGGGGTGTAGTAGTTGAAGAGTTAGACAATGAGAAAGTAGTTACCTAGGGAACTGGTTGAGAGGCTAGGTAGCTGAGAGAGAGAGGAGAACGATGTCGATGAAGAGAGATGAATCTTGTAGAAGGTGAAGGTTGAGCGGTTGTGTGACAGAGAGGCTGAGAGGTTGGTGGTCGAGCTGTGAGGCTATGTAGCCAAAAGAGATGTCTCTCGCTAAGAGAGGTTGTCATGAAGGGTTATGTTGCCATATTCCCTCCAAAATGGAACAAGATGTAAATCTCTTGTAAAGGTTGTGAGCCTGATTTGTATTTGTAATTGTATTTTGTTGTTGAATAATACAATGGTGATCTAGGCTTTTGGAGTGTGGGGCTTTTTACTCGTAAGGGTTTTCCCCATGTATATTTGTGTGTTCATGTCTTTGTTTCATCTTTCATGGTTGTTGGTTTTATTTGCTAAATCTATTAATGGTGTTGTTGAAACTACTTGATTTGCATGAGTTTCTCTCAAAAGGATCAATGTGGGAAATGAGCTATGTTTGTTTCCACTTTATGGCATAGTAGTATGTGTCTTTGAGGCAATCTAATGAAATAAGGTTAACGAAGGCACTACTGACCTTGGATGTTTCTTTATGAGATGACCAACATTTTTCCCAATAGGATAAGGAGTGATTTTAGATGAAATAGGGATAAATTTGACCAAATGTAAGTGGTCAAATTTAGGTGTCTATATTTTTCCCCTCTTTAAAATATTAATAAAATAATGATGTTTTAAAGAAAATAAAATATAGTTGACTCAATAGAAGAAACATAAGAAGAGATGCCCCAGTATGGAGGGAAAAGATAGTGCAGATGAAAGAACAAAATATGATGAGGTGATGACCCCTCAAGAGAGTAGATGGGAAAAAGGGGCCCGAGTGACATCTCAAAAGAGGAAAAAGGAGGGTATCAGTAGAGCCGCGATGAAAAATGATGAAGAATGACAAAGGAATGGAGGAAAACAAAGTTATAAGGAGAAAATGGGAGTGAAAAGAAGAAATTAAGGCTAATTAGAGTAACAAATAAATAATAATTAGGGTAAATTACTATTCACTTTTACCTTAAGCATTTAGGAAATTTAAGAGAGAAGACTAAGCAAAATGGCACGTGGATGGAGCATTCCCCACTGGATCGACGTAGTGAGAGCACAAGTGTAGAGAGGAGAGTGTGGTGCCTAGGTATGACCTTTTACTTTGACTCATATGGTTTGATTTATCACATTTATTAGAAGTCAAAGTCAATGAACAAGTGGATTTTCCCGTCACGACAAGATGAATCCACCCATGCTGGTGGGTAGGTGGATGCATCCAGGATGGGTAGATGTTCCTATACATAAGAGGATCCACCAAAGGAAAGGAAAATATACTAATAGGTGGATCTTCTATTGGATGGGCAGATGGGGAGAAGGGGCAGATCTTCTATTAAGGAAGATTCACAACTGGATGACTGGATGCACACAGAATCATAGGGGCAGATACATGAGAGGGTAGTCAGATTCACACTCGACCTATAGGGATGGATCCATTGAAGAATAGGTGGATGCGTAGAACACCACAAAGGAGAATGCGCCAAAGGAAGGGTAGATTCACCAAGAGGCAGATCCATGAAAGAATAAGAAAATGCACAAAATGTCATAGAGGTGGATGCACAAGAGGGGCAGATTCACCAAGGGGTGGAGATGCTTTGTGTATGGGTAGATGTGCCTAAAGGGGCAGATCCATTGAAAAGGAGGAAAATTAAGATAGAATAATTTTAGGACATAAAGACCTGATATGTTGATGGGTGGATGTAGGCAACATCGAGTCTATGGACTCGAGAGTAGCAGTTGGTGATCAAATTTGTAGAGGCAGATTGGGCACTTCTAGATGCATGCAAATTGGATTATGTAGCACAAATGCCTATGTTGAGGGCACATAGGCTCATGTTGATAGCACTGGTGGAATGTTGGAGCTCTGAGACATGCACCTTCCTCTTCCCCATAGGGGAGATGATAGTGACATTAGAGGACATGTGGAGGATCCTGCGATTACTAATTTGAGGATTAAGGGTTGTGGCTTCTAGTGTGCAAACCGTGCCACAAGTGCTATAGGCTATGTTCAATAGGACTAACTTGCCAACTAGAGGCTAGGCACTTGATGTAAATGGTTGTAGGGAGATAGTGCTAGGGATGGCACTATACCTATACAAGTTGATTAGCAAGGTACTACTACTTGAAAAGAGTAGACATTTCTTCAACTTGGCGATGGGGAATAGTGTGGTTGAGATCGTGGGTAGATCAAGGAGGTTTGTGTGGGGACCCTATTTGTTGGCCCAATTATACAGAGATATGCACTTGATGTGCTACATGAGGGGAGTTATTTTGAAATATATCACATTGCTATAGGTATGGGCATAGGAGCATATCTGAGTAACCTTGGATCATTTAGAGAGCAAACACCCCATGCAGCAGATGAGTTGCTAGTGTTTTGCTAGAGGGTGGCTTGAGATATAAGGACATTAGGAGTATGGAACCTTAGAGGAGGAGGATGGACAAGATGGACAATGGAGACATCATTTAGAGGCCCTACAAAGACATCATCTAGAAGCCCTACAAAGACATAGAGGATTGGGAGGAGGACATGGCATACTGGTTATATATTCTCTTGATGCTACTTGATTGATCAACAACCCTTCCAGATTGAGGGGTACAAACTTGATAGGGTGGCATGCCAGTTCGACATTATATAGGATGTCCTAGAGCCCAAGGAAAGATTTGTGTGGTTGTCATGGGAGACAGGTCTATGGGGCCCTCAAGTGGCACAAAGGGTGGCGACAGTTTCATGGAGAGACCTAGTTGAAGTCATATTGGATAGATGGGGAGGACTGGATGATCCAAGAGTGACACCAAGATATGTCGAGTGGTGGAGGGGTAGGAGGACGAAGGTAGTGATGCATCCAAGAGGAGCAATGGTGGGAGAAAGGGTTGTTTCCCTAGTACAGGTGGAGGCATTAGGGTAGGAGGAGGTACCAATAAGAGAGGGGAAAAGGGTGAAGAGGAGGGTTGTGCAGAGGTAGGAGAGGCAGGAGAGGGTGGATGTGGTAGTAAAGGAGCTAGTGGAGGAGGAGTAGGATGATGATAAGGAGGAGGATGACATAGAGGGGGAGGGTGAGGAGGAGGAGATGGAGGTGCTAGGCCTAGATATCGTGCCACATGAATGACATGAGAGGGGATAGGGTGATGGTGACTTAGAGGGGAGATTAGTGGTGGTAGAGAGGACCACCCAGTTGCAGGGCCTCCTATAACATGCATTAGATGATGTGGCTAGTAGGATAGTGGAGAGGGATAGTCTCCAACTAAAGGTGCTACCTAGCAAGGGGATATAACAACAATGACTAGAGTGAGCTAGCCACCATGATAGTGGAGCAAGACAACCCAAGGTTGGCATAAGATGTATGGGGTGTGGAGTGAGGGTTCCTACAGATATACATGGATTACTACAAGCAGGAGAGGGATATTTCCAGGGCTTAGGGAGGAGAAAAAGCAACTGATATGGTACGACAAGTGGTGCATCTAAGCAGAGATGCCTAGTATTATAGGGACCTCTATTATGCAACAACACCATAAGCAGAGAGGAGGCCCTCATTTTCACAAATTATGAATGTGGGGTGGAGTGGATCACTCCAGTTAGGATCAACTAAGAGTGGGTCAATGGGACCACCATAGGGAGGAGGATGAGGACGAGGACGAGGAGGATCAAGTGGATTAGTGTTGCCATCCCCACACATTTGATGTGGGGAGCAATGGGTAGAAGGATAGGTGGATACATACACCAATTTTGGCATATACACAAGTTTTATAGATGAGAGACCATGCACATGAGACTATTAATCCTTTGATTAGGATGTAAGTCCTGATGACATCATTCATTCATTGTTATATTCATATTGGTTCACGAAATCTGATGTATCATATGTATATAGACTTTGAATTTGATGCACTTGTACATGGGAATTTGTATTATTTTGATGACACATGTGGATGTTTATGATGGATATTATTTTGATATTGAATATAACATGGATGATTATGGGTTCACGGATTGTAGATATTGATGTTTATGATATACATGTGTTTATGTATGGATGATGTATTTGTGATGTATGGATGATTATGATTATGATCTATGACAAGGATTATGTTTTATGCTTATGAGTATATGATTATGGTGTATATTGATGTATGGATGATTATGATTATGATGTATATTGATGTATGGATGCATATGATGATGACTATGATTATGACATATGACACTAACCATTTGTGATGTAATATGCAACAATATGTATATGTTATGCAAAGGTGATGTGGACTAACATGTTTGATGCAAGATGAATATTCATGTAAATGTATGAGACCTAATGATGATGTAGTGATTTATGATGGTCATGAATGACATGTGATGTATTTATAGATGGATGTATTTATAAATGAAAATGAAAATGAAATGCAAATGGATTAATATGCAATGCTATGAAAATGAACCTAATTCAATTTAAAATGGACTAAAATGTGATGGGATGAAATATATTTAATGAGCCTAATGACATAATGACACTTAATGCAATGTAATAGAAATGCCACTAACATAATTGATGCAATCTAAAATGAGAATGAACTAATGAACAAATGTTTAAAATCATAAAATTTAAACAACCTTATGCAAATAAAATGGTAATGACTTGATGAAAAGATGTTTAAAATAACAAATCCAAAACACCTTAATGCAAATGAAATGATGAAAAGATCCTTAGAATAATAAATCTTAAACAACTTAATATAAATGAAATGATTATGAAATGATGGAAAGATGTTTATAATAACAAATATTAAAGAACTTAATGCAAATGAAATGATGAAAAGATGCTTAGAGTAAAAAATCCGAAACAATCTAATATAAATGAAATGATGAAAGATGCATAGAATAACAAATCCTAAGCAACTTAAGACAAATGAAATGATTATGAAATGATGAAAATATGGATAGATGATAGGTGTAACTGTAGTGTACTAGCCAAAACTAAACCAACTTGATGGGGAAGGAGATGGGGGGACACACTTGCACATTCAATACCCAATGATTAGGAAAGAGGTGATAGGAATGGGGAAAAAATATGAGGGAATGAGAATGGTAGATGGTAGGATGGGGGATTGAGCAATTTGATGTTATGAATTATGCTACCATGTAGTGAGCACTTAATTTTATATAGCATGGGATACTATGCACCAAGGTATGAGGAACCAATATGACATTGTATCACATGCATATGACTGACACAATAAACAAAAAAGGTTTGTCCAACATCACACAAAGTCACAAAGGGATTTAGACGGGTTGATGTTGGAAAATTACAAATGCACATGGATTGCCTAGTGTAACACAAGATTATGATAGATAGTGGTGGGTACAACACAAGACAACCAAGAAAACATGATAATGAAAAGCTAAGATATGCCCCTATTTCTACCAGTCAAAGCACACCATGATATGATGGATCCTGACAACCTCAAATAGGTATAGTATTGTAGTGTCGAAAAATGTCATCGCGTACATTTTCACACTTTATTTGGGAATAATTAATGATAAATTAGACTTGATATCGACTTTATCTAGTGTTTTGAGGTGTTTTACACATCCACATTAGGTCTTGGGACCTTTTTAAGCTAAATAAGCTTAACTTTGCCTTAATTTAATGTTGTAAAGTGTATTTATTTACACCTTCACATTAAATTTAAGAGGCTTGTAAACTAAGGTGGACCTAATATAGTGTTGTAATGTGTTTTACACATTCACATGGGATTTAGGGCCCTTCTAAGCTAAATAGACCCAATTTTTCCTAAATTTAGTGTTGTAAAGTGTATTTACTTACACTTTCACATTGGATTTTGCACCCTCTTGCATTTATGACCTTAATATCATCATTAATAGGCCCCTATGACCCCATATTATGTATCCCAAGGCATATTTAAATCAAAAACTTGACAAAATCAACATACAAACTTAAATTACACACTCCCCAACATATTAGCAAGCAAAATAGGCCCTGTGGGATCCATTCACCACTTTGGGTGAATGAGTCCCATTTGACCTATTTTTGAAGTCTTAAGCGAGAAAATTTGGGTTTAAGTTCAAATTTCTTCTATGTCGGCCTTTGGGATCAAATAAACGGTCCTTTGATTGCATTGCCTATATAAACAAGTCTTCAAATCACTATTTCACATAAGCCTACACGATATCAAGTCAAGAAAGCAAGAGTTAAGCATTCCAATACTTCACAAGAGCATCGAGAAAGCATTCAAGATAATTTCTAAGGCATTCAAGGGCATAATTCTTCATCAATTGTTGTTGCAATTCTAGATCCATAATCATGTCAAGGGTAGCAAGCATCAAGCATGTTATTGAGCTAGTGTTGTGATGTAGCATTGAAGATCCAAGATCAAGCATTGTTCTACACCTATTGTCAAGATCAAGATCTACATCCTACATGGCCATTTCATGTTGAGTTGCGGATTTACAAGACATCATTTACAAGAAATCATTCAAAGTATCATTGTTCATGTTTCATATCCTATGTTCATGTTTCATGTCCTTGTTTCATTGTTTCATCATTTGGTTTAATTACCTGAAAGGGGTTTGACCAAGGAAAACCCCTATTCACTAACAATCAACAAGTTTTCTCCTCTTTACATGTGTGATTGTAGATCTAGGTTTCTTGGAGCTTGAAGGATTATTGAAGATTAGGTTACAAGCTTCTTGGAGTTGTCTCCCCATTTGCAAGGTCATAATCTTCACTAAAAGTTCATCTACATCCCCGAAATCAGAGTTTCAGATCTGAAAACCTAGAGAAGCAGATTGAGCAGACTGAGAAGAGAAGATTTAGACTTTGAATTCCTAAAAAAGTGGAATGGGATTGATTCACCATAAGTGGCGAATGAGTCCCACTATAGGTTTTTTTCAGAGATCTTTGCATATTCAGATACCCTTTTGTCTGAAACTTGCTCTTGTGCAAAAATCCAGAACTAGGACCGATTCGCCCAAAATGGTGAATGAGTCCCACTAGGTCAAAAATTCAAAATTTCTAGCATTTCAAAGCTCCCTCCAGTCATCTTCAGATTCTCAAGTGCACACATTTTATTTTGCAGCTTGTTATTCTTTTTTATATGCATTTTGAAGTCATTTAATTCAAGTTTGTATCATATTAGAGTTTTGCATTTCATCTTGCATGTCATTTTATTTTCCAAGTTTAAACTTGGTGGTGAACCCCTCATTCTACCTTAATTAATCTCTAAACATATTCTAGGATACCCTATTGTCAGATATGTTCCTCCATTCTTCATTGGATTGAGATCTCTAAGGTTTCCTTGAGTGTAGCAAGTGTGAAATAGGAACCTTATCCTTGTGCTCTATTCCTCCAAGGTGGGGATTACTATTTTTGTTGCTACATTTTGGTGAACCTGACTTTAGAACATCTTATTTTCTGATTTAGAGTGCATCATCATTGTAGATCTATCTTGCATTAACTTTGCATTAGGGTTTGCATTAGTTAATTGGCATTCTAGGGTTATAAATTTTGCATTAGTGAAAGTGCATATAGCTTACATTTTTGCATCTCAAATAATTGAAAATCACTTGAAAACTACATTTTCACTTAGGTTACAGGTCATACAAACTAGAAAGCATAAAAATCACTTAAAAAATTCTATTTTTTTTGAAAAAAACTCCCTACTGGGACTCATTCACCACCTTGGGTGAATTAGTCCTAGTGCACATCTAAAACTTCCTTTTGCTAAATTAAAAACCTTGTTTTTGCACTTCTGTTTGTTGCCATTAACTATTTATTTCAGTTGGTTGAGTTTTTGTTACATGCATTTCACTAAATCTAGCTTAAATTGGTCCATTCTATGCATTGCTTAATTCCAAATTTGCATTTACAACATTTCATTTTTAGACCATTACATAGTGTAATCAACAAATTACCTTGTTTGAAATCTGAAAATTGCATTTTAGGTCTTAACATTGCATTTTAAGTTTGCATAGATTATTGTTCAAAAATGTTAGTTTTAGTCTTTTCCAAGTTTGAAAAGAAAAAGTTAGTCAATAAGCATGTTAGTCATTATTTCAATACATTCCCTAGCTATGAGAGTCTCTTAGTGCAAGAGAATGAAAATGTTAACACTTTCCTGAAACTTACACCCGCTCCTATCTATTTGTGTGGATGATGTGATAGAAGAGAATACAAACATAGATAACCATGATTATCATAATTTTTCTTCTCTTGATACCTCCTCTTTTATGTTAGTGTAATTAATATTTAATTACGCTTGCATAAGTTTACTTAGGCATTATTTATTTCCTAGGTTATAGGATCTTATCTTTATCTTTCGAGCTATCTTGTTGCTCAAGATAATATTAGGTTTAGGCATCTTTGCTTTTATAAAGCAAATAATCTCTTGTAATTAATTGTCCTTTTCGAATATATCAAATTGCATGATTTTATGCAATCTCTGCTTTTTCATTTTCCTCTTTTGTGGAAGGTAATTTTCAGGTTTGCAATCAGATCTTGGCTAATCTAACATGGTATCAGAGCCTCGATTCGCAGCCCCTTCTCAGCCTTTTTGCAGGATTTCGTTGCAGAGCTCGTTCGAGGTCCCTCGAGAGTTTCAATCCTTGAGTACATTTATACAGCGTCTTGGATCAGATCGGGGTTTTCCATTGGATTCAGAGTGCTGGAAAAAGTCAGAAATGACTTTTATTTCATTGATTTTCATCACCATTTGCCAGATCTGCGAGGGTTGTCAGATCGGTGATTTATCTGTTAGATCTGGGGGTCGCCTGATTTTCGGAGCACTTTGGACCCAAACGGACCTCGCCATTGGATTCGCAGCGCCCAAAAACCCCCATTTTCATATAAAGCATGTCCGATTTGGACACTGTCGACCGGAGATGCAAAATTTTTTTACCCGAGGGCCGTACGGCCCCCAGGCACGCATACCGAGGTTTAGAAATCGAAAAAAAATCAAAAATAAAATCAAAAAATCAAAAAATTGGCGGATTTTTTGCGCCGCCCATTATGCACCGATCGCGCCGCCAACGCTCCGCCTCTCCGCCACCAGAAGTGGCGGCCTTTTCATCCGCCACCGGCGGAGATACCCCCGCGCTGTTCCCAAGCTTCCAGCCCCCGAGGGCTTCTCCGGTCAGCAGACGGTCACATCGGGGTCCAGGTCCCCGCACCAACCGCTTCCGGGACTCCAAGCAACCGCCCCGGTCACATCTGTGACCAGGGGCTGCGCCCACAAGCCCCCTGCGGACTTTAAAGCCCCTGCGGTGGTCACATTGGTGACCAGGGGCCGCGCCCTGAAACCTGCCGCCAGCCCCCTGGTCCTGCATGCGACCAGGGGCCGAAATTTTTTAGCCCCTGAGGGCTGCAGAAGGGCATATTGGGCTTTTTTGGAGCACATTCACGGAATCGGGCATATCTTTCACATACGGAAGTCAGATGTTGCTTTTTTCACTCCGGGACGCATATCTCTTGACTCGCTTATCCGATTTTCGCGATTTTTACGGCGTTGGAAAGCTGGTTTCAGCCTCTATGCAGATCTGAGGTCATTTCAAGAAAATGTGTAACTTATTTTATGCATGCATTCATTTTTGTTTAGTGTGCTAGGTTTGCATTTTCACCTATGTTTCTGTAATTTTGCATTATCTCCTTATGCAATCATTGGGTATTGTAATAATGAACTGATATAAAGTTCCATTCAGGGGGGTTTCATGCATAATAATCTGATTAGAGTGTTTTTTTCACTTTGATCCCATATTCCATCTTGTTTTGATGGCAACTCACATGAGTCTATCTGGTCTCTTAGTTTCTTTTGGCCACAATTCTTGTCTTGCTTGACACATGTCGGATTCATTGGTTCACACTTCAGATTGAGAGCCTATGGTTAATGATCCACATTGGATCCATCTCAATTTGAGGGCCATTTTTTTGTGGTTATTGTTCCAGAGTCTATTTTTGGTACTCCTTCCCATGGAAGAGTTTCAGTCACAGTTTGACATCGGCATCGAGATACACAACTTCCAGATTTGTCATCATTATGGGTCCTTTCATCTACTGTTGCTTACAGATTCCAGAGTTGATCCAGTTTGGAGTTTTCGAGTGTTCCGTGGCATCGGGTCTTCTGTTGCTTTAATCATGATTCCTTGAGTCAATCAGTCACTCTCATCCGGTTTTAGTAGTATACAGAAGAATATTTCCTTGCTTGCCTATATCAAGTTCCAGTGTTACTCTACAGAGTTCTTCCAGTGCTTCTTCGCAGCAGTTCATCTCACTGAGGGGGGTTTTTCTCTCTTTACATTTGTACATGAGTACCTCATCAGGCCTTGTTGCCGGGACTCATATTTGCATAATAATTTTCTTCTCCCTAAGTTGCACTTATGGGGGGGTGTTAGTGTAATTAATATTTAATTACGCTTGCATAAGTTTACTTAGGCATTATTTATTTCCTAGGTTATAGGATCTTATCTTTATCTTTCGAGCTATCTTGTTGCTCAAGATAATATTAGGTTTAGGCATCTTTGCTTTTATAAAGCAAATAATCTCTTGTAATTAATTGTCCTTTTCGAATATATCAAATTGCATGATTTTATGCAATCTCTGCTTTTTCATTTTCCTCTTTTGTGGAAGGTAATTTTCAGGTTTGCAATCAGATCTTGGCCAATCTAACATTTTAGTGATAAAGGTATCTTGGTGAAAGAAGATACAATCATTGAGAATCATGAAGATCTTATTTGTCCTACTCCTTCTCCTTGTCCCCTTTGGGAAGATATTATAGCACAAGAGAATGAAATCATAAACACATTTCTAAACATCACCTTACCTAATTTCCATTCTCCTTTTTCTTGTGAGAGTGATTTAGAGGAGGATGAGATTGTAAATTATGAGGATATATTGGTGTTAGATGATCAAATCTTTAAGGTCTATAACAACCCTCTTTATGATCCTTCACCCACTTTGGAAGACATTAGGGAACAAAGGAATGAAATGATAAATGTTCATAAAAATCATACTTATACTTCTCATATCTCTCCTAGTTGTGAAGAAGATACTTTGATCGATGAAAGTCATGAGAATATTAGTTATCCCTCTTCACCTAAGGAAACCCTTATTGAGAAAGACAATCAAACCATGGATAACTCCCTTACTTGTGATGAAGTCATTTTAGAAGAACCAACCTTTGAATGTCATGAACATTTAGTTTGTAGTTCTCTAAAAAACTCTATTCCTAGGGAGGATATCATGGTGCAAAAAAGTATGAACATTGACACATGTAATGGAGCTTCCTTAGATGAAGATAATGAAGTGACATTAGATTCCTCTTCACTAAGAGATCATGAAAATAGCCACAAGTTTTTTGAGGTTATGATGACACAAATTGGATCTCCTTTAATTAGTGAGCTTCCTAAGTTATCTCCAATTGGTGAATCACATAAGAAACTAGGAGATTTATTGAAATATACAATGCAATATAACAATGTTTTGAAGCAACCAAGATATAACACAATTTCTCAAACATGTAGGGGCCCACAAATCAATACTGCAACATCACCATTGCCTCAACTTATTGTGCCTAGTGTTGAAGACCTTAAAAAGACTCCCGCTAATATATCATGTGGCAACTCATTCAACTATCACCTACATTCAAGTGTCTGTTTCAAGAAATATTGCAAATAAAGCAAGAAGAAATACAATCTCATATGAAATCAAACAATGTGCCATTCTCCTTTGATCATATGCAAGTCACATAGTCAGAAATCACATTCCCCAAACATGAATTACCCTCACTTGAGATTCAAAAAATGAATGAAGCATTGATGATAAAGGTGATCACTAATGAAACCGTAGTTAGGCATACTCTCATAGACAATAAAGCATAAAATAATTTTTGTAGCATTGAACTCCTAGAAAAAAAATTTGTGGACAAGAAGCTTATCCAGCTTAACGATGTTCATATTTGTGGCTTTGAAAATGGCAATAGGCAACCACTAGGAATGATCACATTACCTATTGAGGTCAGACCTATAGTGTTGCCTACCCCTATCCATATCATGCCACAACATCTTTCATACAATCTTCTCCTATGGAGACCATGGATTCATGCTATGAAAGGAGTCCCATCTACTCTCCATCGTACAATGAAATTTGAATACAACAACAAGATATACACGATTGAAGTAGATGAACAAAGCTATGAATCATATGATCACAACACTTTCGATTACCCTGATACTTTCATTCCAAGATCAAAATTTGAACCTATACAAGTTTATGCTAATCCATCACCTACAAAAAAACTCTTTAGCGATAATTAGGGGTTGTTAGATTTTATGCCTCCTTTCAATAAAGAATCCAAAATCTCACCCTCAAAATCCGAAGAGTCATATACAAATGATTCCTTTTTAGATACAATTTATGCTGACGATTGGGGTTTTCCACCTTCCTTTATAGGAGAGTGCAAAATATCACAATCTAAACCCAAATAGCCTTGTGTTTCATTCACTCAACTTAGTTCTACAACATTACCCCATGGTGGTGATGAGGGCTATATAACTCCCATCCTGCATGGGGAGATGATGTGTAACTTTAAAAAGGATTTGTGTTCTCGTGAAGAAACTAATCCTTCTCCGAAACATAAACCCCCTTCATTTGATTTGGAATATTTTTATGGTATCAGATACAATCTCCCTCCTACACATAATGCAATAAACATAGGAAGCAAACTGACATACCATACTCTTTCAAGAAAGATCTAGGTTTACCTCCCTTATCTCCATTTTCATCTAAAGCCTTATCATTTAGTGTGTGTATGACATCTTGTGCAAATAAAGGAAAACTTTCTACTATTGATCAAGAAGGTATCTTTTCAAGACTCCTCCAACATCGTTTGATATCTCTCCCTCCAAGAACATGAAAGAAAGTTTACTACAATAATTGATTTTGTGCATTTCATAGAGTTCATGGTCATTCTACTAATGAATGCAAGGATTTGAATAGCGAAATTCAACATCTTAAGGATTGTGGTGCTCTTCCTTGTGTTGAAGCACCTAATTCCTCTAACTGATACTTACTTTCATCCTATTTGGCTCATCCTTGTCCTACACTAAGTGGTGTCAAGGGGTTAGAAAGCCTTGTCCTCGTATGTCACTTGTCGTTGTCTCTTCTGGCTAGTTGATCACCTTTCATGTACATATAAGAGAAAGCTTGGGATGTGGACAACATGCCTTAAGTTGGCTCGCATGTGACATACTTATTCATGATGTAGTTCGATTCAAAAATATATCACTTGGCATAGGGATTTCTGAATAAGCTCTCATGTCTTCTTCTACTTTAAAGAAATTGCTCACAATAATGGTGTTAGCAACCACTTTAAATTGGGGTCATACATTGACACTCATATTTCACCGTGCGATTTTTTTCTTCTCATAATGTGTCATTTTCTTGGTGGCATCATTGGATTTTATTTCCTCCAAGAGTGTGATATTTCTTTGGCTTGTCCTCTCTTGGAGACATCAGGCACAATGTTCCCTAAGAAGAGACCTTACATGAATTAAGCAAAATCCATTTGAACAATATCTTACACTATTTCACATTTACAATTTCAGTTATATGGCCACCTTGCATTACACATCTTGCATTCCTATGGAGCCATCTTATTTGTTCATGAGTTTCAAGCATACAAATTTTTTCTTGACTCATGAAGCTCGAAATTCATTGTTATGTGGTGCCTTACCAAAGTTATCAGGAGGTATAAATTTGGTATGGTTTGACAGGAAGCCAATTCAAGGGATGACTTTCCCTTAGCCACTTGAGTGTGTGTGGTGGGCACATACCAACCGTGTGTGTATGTGTCTCACCCTCTTGGATTACTCACCCAACAAACAACCTAAAGTTCCATTTCCTCAGAGTGAGTGTGCATTTTTGGACAAACAACTTAGATTTGATCCACATCGTGTTGGAAAAATGGTCGAAGCTTGATCCACCTCATTTTTGTTTTTACTTGTTCTTGTTTTTATTTGTTTTAGTTATTAACATTACATGTTTGCATATCTTGTTTTGCTGCAAATCATAAACCTTGTGTGTGTCCTTTTGTGCTCATGTTGGTTTGATAAAGGATCTCGGATTCTGGGGGCTTGGTCACCTCCTTTGATATTTGTCATCCTTTATCATCTACATTGGTACACTTGGATCCCTCTTGAATGTCTACTTTAGTGTGAGTTTGAAGCAAGTTCATCCTCTCACTAAAGTGGGGGTTAAATGTAGTGTTGAAAATGTCGTCACGTACATTTTCACACTTGATTTAGGAATAATTGATGATAAATTAGAATTGATATCGCCTTGATCTAGTGTTGTGAGGTGTTTTACACATCCACATTAGGTCTTGGGCCCTTTTTAAGCTAAATAAACTTAACTCTGCCTTAATTTAATGTTGTAAAGTGTATTTATTTACACCTTCGCATTAAATTTAAGAGGCTTGTAAACTAAGGTGGACCTAATCTAGTGTTGTAGTGTGTTTTACACATTCACATGAGATTTAGGGCCCTTCTAAGCTAAATAGACCCAATTTTTCCTTAATTTAGTGTTGTAAAGTGTATTTACTTACACTTTCACATTGGATTTTGGGACCTCTTGCATTTATGACCTTAATATCATGATTAATAGGCCCTTATGACCCCATATTATGCATCCCAAGGCATATTTAAATAAAAAACTCAACAAAATCAACATATAAACTTAATTTACACACTCCTCAACATTTTAGTGAGCAAAATAGTCCCTACGGGACCCATTTGCCACTTGGGTTGAATGAGTCCCATATAGGTGGGACCCATTCACCATAGATGGCGAATGAATCCCATTTGACATATTTTTGAAGTTTTAAGCAAGAAAATTTAGGTTTAAGTTCATTTTTCTTCTATTTCAACCTTTAGGATCAAATGAAAGGTCATTTGAGTGCATTTCCTATATAAAAAAGCTCTCAAATCACTATTTCACATAAGACTACATGATATCAAGTCAAGCAAGCAAGATTTAAGCATTCCAAGACTTCACAAGAGCATTGAGAAAGAATTCAAGGTCATTTCTAAGGCATTCAAGGGAATAATTCTTCATCAATCATTGCAACAATTCAAGATCCATCATCATGTCAAGGGTAGAAAGCATCAGGCATGTTATGGAACTAGTGTTGTGATGTGGCATTGAAGATCCAAGATCAAGCATTGTTCTACACTTATTGTCAAGATCAAGATTTGCATCCTTCATGGTCATTTCATGTTGAGTTGCAGATTTATAAGACATCATTCAAAGTATCATTTTTCATGTTTCATATCCTATGTTCATGTTTCATTTCCTTGTTTCATTGTTTCATCATTTGGTTTAATTACCTAAAAGAGGTTTGACCAAGGAAAACCCCTATTCACTAACAATTAACAAGTTTTCTCCTCTTTACATGTGTGATTATAGATCTAGGTTTCTTGGATCTTGAAAGATCATTGAAGATTAGGTTACAAGCTTCTTGGAGTTGTATCCCCATTTTCAAGGTCATAATATTCACTAAAAGGTCATCTACAACCCCAAAATCAGAGTTTTGGATTTAGAAACCTAGAGAAGCAGATTGAGTAGATTGAGAAGAGCAGATTCAGACTTTGAATTCTCGAAAAAGTGGAACGAGACTGATTCACCACAAGTGGAAAATGAGTCCCACTATAGTTTTTTTTTCAGGGATCTTTGTAGATTCATATACCCTTTTATTCGAAACCTACTCCTGTGTAAAAATCCAGAACTGGGACTGATTCACCTAGAATGGCAAATGAGTCCCACTAGGTCAAAAAGTTAGAATTTCCAACATTTTAGAGCTCTCTCCAGTCATCTTTAGATTCTCAGGTTCACACATTTTATTTCACAACTTTTTATTCTATTTTATATGCATTTTGAAGTCATTTAATTCAAGTTTGCATCATATTAGGGTTTTTCATTCCATCTTGCATGTCATTGTCTTTTCCAAGTTTAAACTTGGTGTTGAATCCCTCATTGATACCCTATTGTCAAATCTCTTCCTCCATTATTCATTAGATTGAGATCTCTAAGGTGTCCTTGAGTGTAACAAGTGTGAAATAGTAACCCTATCCTTGTGCTCTATTCCTCCAAGGTGGGGAGTACTATTTTTATTGGTACAAGTAGGAAGCTAAAAGATAAAAAAAATGTCGAAATAATCAAGAAATTAAAATAAATCTCAAATATCCTTTGGCATGAGGATGATGGGTGGGTTGATGTGGTTTGATGTGAGGAACGATGTATCTTGCGAAGACCAACGATGGATGGGGTAGATTCTAAGATCAACATGATAATTAATAACCAAGATAAATTGAAACCTTAGTGGGCTAGTGAATTTTGTTATAGGAACCAGCTTGATGGGAACTCTTGGTGACACACTGATGCAAATATGAGACCTAGTGATAAGTATATACAATGATGGAACCTAGATGGTGACTCAAGACCAACTCTATATACACTATATATAACCGATGACAACCAAAAAAAGCCTAACCGATAGGAGGATAACAAGTCATATAAATCATATTAAGATTTTTTGGGTGCAATCCAAAATAAATGAGTGAAGCTTAGGAATTGGGATAGTAGATCCAATCTATATAATGCTCAACCAATATATACCATGTGATGGATAGTTGTATTATGATTGATAATGGAAATAATATGGATAGTATGATTAGGAGGGATGGGGTAAGGAAAAAGCATGGAGAAAAGCGAGATGCTAGGTAGATAATGATTGAGCCCTCTATGAATGACACATATTGATAGGTTTTCATAAAGCACACTTGTACATGGTGCCACAAAGGGTGGTTTTTACCATAGGATGATTTATTTCTCTTTACTATTGACTTTTTTTTTTTGACAATTTTTTTAAAATGATTTTCTTGGATTTTTAGGATTTTTTTGTATTTTTGCATGGATGGAGGTGTATGATGATAAGGACGTGGATAAATATTTTTGGAATATAGGTGATAAGGAGATGGAGGAAGGACTCAAGCATCTAGTTCCATATCAAGGTAATAAGAGCCCATGTGTGAAGGGACTATTGTATGTTGGTACAACCTTATTAGGATGGATGGATTATGTAAGGGAATGTATTAAAGGGATTTTATGAGGGAGATACGTAGGATAATGGATGGGATGTTGGAAAGTGGAAGGATGAAATGATAGGAAAGGATTATTGTGGAGGGATGCTTTCAAGACCAACATTGGCATATATTGTGATGGATGTGGAATGATTGGGGGAGAAAGAGACGAAGGATGTGGGGATGATGGAGAAGTTGGATAGTGAATTTTGGGACATATGGACCCAAAATAGATTTAGGAGATGGAGGATGAGGATGTATAGCTTTTGGGCTTGCAACTTTAGATGCCATTATGGTTTTTTCATTTGAAGGCATTGCATCTTTTTGTTTTACGATCCACATGGTTTTGATTTTTTTTTTGATAGGAATGTGTATCCTTTGGGGTTGATTTGTATTTTGGATTGGATTTTTCTTTTCTTCATCATGTCTTTTTGAGGGGACATGGCGATATTTAGACTCATGTGGATGTTTAGATTTATGAATTTTATTTTGGCATCAAAAGTTCTTTTGATAGAAATGGTATGGGTGCAAGGAGATGGATGATGTGGAGCTAATATGAATGGAGTGATAAACTTGGGATGTTGGATAGAATGTATAGATGGAGGATGTTGGATGATGTTCACATATGTGTGCCTTTGTTGATCTTGATTCAGGATTATGAGAGTGGGATGTTTATGATGGGTGGTCGGGATAGGTGATTGGTGGATGAAGGGAGGAAGGATATGATATGGAGGTAGAGAAGAGGGAGGAGACATCCACATAATCATAGAAAATTTAATGACCTCTTTAGAGATGTCCTCAATAATAACATATTTCGTATTGACATTGTTTGATGTACTAGGTGATGTTGAGGGTTACTTTTTCTTTACATCATATCCAAGTCCTTGATGTTTCAAAATATTTGGTAGTTCAATGGGTTGGAGAATACCTTTCTCATTTTCCCCCATTCCTCTTCCTTGATAATTATCCTTTTGAGCCATTTGGTGGGAACATGACATGCTTCTTGAAAATATTCCAAGAGAGTGGGAGAAATTTCAAGTTCCTCATGGTATACCCATTGACTAATGTCCTCTTTAATTTGTTCTTGCACCAAAGTTCCAATAGATTGAAAGGTTGTAGAGCTCATATTTTTGATGATTGTCTCTTATAGATTCTTGGATGAGGATGGTCATCCATATGTGTGTGGAGATGGGAGCATGGTGCCCACATTGAGTGCGATACTCATCTCATATTCCCCACAACCTTTGTTGATGATCTTGACCTTTGCAAAGGAGGATTCAAGGGTGGAAGATGGTGTGGAATATGTGAGGAGAGTGTTAGGATTGACATAGGAGGACTAGGAAGTTACATTGGAAGGAAAAAATTCAACTCTAGGGCAATGTCGAGTGAGGGAAAGTGGCCTCAAGGTGTGTATAGTTACCTTGATTCCATTATGGGAAAATTTAAGGCATTGATGGTAGGTGGATGAAATGACCTGTATGGCATGGATCCATGGGTGACTGAGCAAGAGGTTATATGGAAGGCCAAGATCAAGGACATGAAATGTGGTATATTGCATAGCTGGACAACCTAAATAGGGAGGCAAATGGTGCCCTCAAAATTTCTCTTTGCATTATCACAGGCCTTGATTGTGATTATGTGGTTATTCAAATTAGCTTGAGTAAATCCCACCTATTTGGGGATGACATTCCCCCCTAATCCCATAAACCAATGTAGAGTAGCATCATTTAATGCGGTTGGAAATAGTTTAATCTAGTAAGCATCTATAGTATAATCATAACTCCAACACAACACATCAAATTCAAAAAGGAATGTGCCTGGGTCTTTAGTAACTAATTCGTAGAAAATAAGTAATGTTTATGGAGGTATGTTCTTAAGAGTAGAAAATGAGTAATTACTAAATTATATATAGAATCAATGGAACTTGAAGGTTGGGACATCGATTTGAAAGATTGTGAAGTAGATTTTGAAGGATAAATTTGGTCCGCTCTTGAAGATCTAAATGAAACAAGGTTGCAAAATTTAAAATATGAATACATGCTAGAAAAATCAAAGAAGACAATAGATAAATTGAGGGAAAAAGATAAAGAATCAAAAGAAGAAATTCACAAACTAAAAGCTCAAATAGGAGGCAATGGATGTGAAATGAAAGCCAAAGTAGCTAAAGATATGATCTCAAATTTAAAATTCAAATTTGAAGAAGGAAAGAGGATTGAGGATTGCCTAAATATCAAGCTCAATGACAAAACTACCAAATGCTTAAAGCTTGAGGAAGAAATTGTATCCTTGAGAAAAGAACTTGAAAAAGAAAAAGAGAAAATTTAAAAAGGTCTAAAACTAAGAGGAGGTTCTAAAATTCTTAATGAATTGATTAACTCTCAAAAGCCATCCAAAGAGAAATTTGGACTTGGTTTTGAAAAAGGGAAAAGTCTTATGTTCGGTGCATCTACAAACCTGTATGATAACTTCAAAGTAGAAGGTAAGTTTAAAACAATGGAAGATAAATCCTGCACAAAAAATCCTAAGGATACATCCTCTAAAAATGCAAAGATAAATCAAGAAAGCATGAAAGGAGGTGGATTCGTTCTTGTCTTGAACAAGAAAAATAATTTCAAAAAACCTAGCCCTAAACAAACTACTCTTATCGGGTTCAATGGAAACTACTATGCATTTAATAAGCTTGATTGAATAAGATGGTTGAGTGCAAAAGAAAAATGAATCAGAACTCTTCCAGACCTTCAAGGTACAATACTATGAACACTCAATCTCTTTATGGTCAATGCTATGCTTGCAAAAAATTTGGCCACAAGGCTAATGAATGCAAAAATAAAATGGTAAGGAATAGTAATAATATGACTTCCAAATCCTTCTGTAATGTCACAGAATTGCACCTAAGGGGAATTCCACATTTTTACACTTTTTCCTAGCATTTATAACACCTTAGAGCATTAATGAAAAAAATACCATGAGTCAAAATTTCGTGCTTCTGACTCCATGTAGACTTGTGGCAGAGCAACAAAAGCATGATGACACGTTTCCCAAAAATCTAGGCTTTGGATGCCTGCATGATGCACAGACATCTACACATTGCACTAGCATCCTGACAGTTTTTCTGAGTTTGAAATAGGGAATCTAGAATCTTGACTCTCTCGACATGTGTCCTAGTAGTCAGATTTTGGATGTAACAACTCTTTTCTACCCTTGCATGCATCAAAAACACCTTGCTCTCATTTGGGGTTGGAAGTCATTCATTCAAGCTCTCCTAACATTTTTCTCCATCTTTGAGTTCTCTTCATCCTTGATAGTAACACTCTAAAAAACAAAGCCATGTCGAACTGAGGTCCTTCTAGTAGAAACAAATCTCAAGCAAGCACTCAACGGTGTGTCCATGTGCTCCAGAGAGGGTCTAGACTTGTGGGTAACACACTCTCTCTCTCTCTCACTTTTCTTTCGTACTTGTTTATTTACTATTTCGTGGTGCGGGTTCTACTCCTGAAGCAGGTTTTGCTTTCACCACACACTTTGTTTACTTCATTTGCACTCCTTTCCAACTTGGCTATCCATGGAGGTGGGAACACCAAAACAAGGGTCTAACTGAGGCAGACCCCTATACAGCCCCAACTTTTTCCCCTCATTCTTCTGTGTGTACGTTGCAAAGTAGAGCTTGGAGAGAAGACCCAAAAATCCAGTAAGAGGTAAGCTTTCTCCAAGTCCCCTTGTGTTTGTTATAGCTTCTAGTCTCCTATTTGGTTATTTCGTTCAGTACATCCTAGATATGAGCCTAGAAATGAAACTTGGTTTCGCTTGCTTGAGCTCTTGAGCCTTCTGCTGCTTAGGATGTCATCACGTCTTTTAGATGACAATGCACTGCACTGGAATCTTGAAATAGTGCTGCTATCTTTTGGCTGAGAGCTCACTCATCTGAGGAAAAAATCTCAGAGTTTCACTCTCTTAGGATCTAAAGTAGTTTCTTAGAAACATGACCTGGGTATACTTCTTTACCGTTTCATCAACCTGCTCATGCTAAGGTGTATAAGGGAAGTTTGTTCCCTGGTGATCTCTTGAGAACGAAGAGACTCGTGTGCAATGAATCCCTCTTATATCACATTTTGGTGAACTTGACGTGAAGACATCGGATCTATTTTCATGATGTTGCATGCTTATGATAATCCTTTTTTTGAGGAGGATTTTGATATGTTGGAAGATGCTCTAGATGACTTCTTGGAAGCACTCTCCCCTATTTGCAAATCTTCTGAACGAACTCCCCCTATAAGTTGAGGAGTTGGTAAATGTGGTTGTGGTCTCTATGGCTCCTCTGAGCCCTAAGAAACTCATCATTTACATGAACCCGAATGACTCATCCTCTAGGGAGAACTATTGTATCTATGAGATTTTGTGTTGTAGTGATTCATCAAACTTATATTCGAGGTTCATGAAAGCTACAAACTCCACTTCTTATAATGTTGTTGGGTACACATATAATACGAGGAGAAATAAGCAGAACTTGGATCAACAACATTCTGTTCTTGCATCACAACCCAAGTTCCCACTTCCTTACCACCTTCTCAACCAACCCTTCCTTTAGCACCTAAACCTACAATCAAAGCACTAGGTGATTATGATCTTGTTGAGAAACTTCATGTTACTCCGACTAAGATCTCACTTTGGGATTTGCTTCAGATTGCTCCAGTTTACCAAGGGATGCTTTAGGAAGCTTTACAAAATATTCTCTTGCTTGCCTTTGCTAGGCCTACATATTTTAATGTGTTGTTGGCTCATATTCAAGTGGATTCACCGAATATCACGTTCCATCGGCAAGAAATCCTGCCTCTGGATGTGCATAAACAAGCAGATTCCTTGATGATTATAATTAATGTTAATAATATTGGTATTAGGCATACTCTCATTGACATCGGTTCTACTCTCAATGTTTGTGGCATCGACCTATTACCTAAAATTAAAGTTGATTCATCTTCTTTAGCAACTTCTTCTTTATATATTCGTGGGTTTGATAATGCTAGCCGCCAAGCTCTAGGTACAATAATACTACCTTTGTAGCTAGGTCCCATTACATTACCTACATTGGTTTATGTGATGCTTGGCCTGTTATCGTGCAATCTTCTCTAGGGGAGACCCCAGATTCATGCTATGGGTGTTGTGACCTCTACTTTACACCGTTCTTTAAAGTTCATAGTAAATAATTGGGTGGTTACGGTTAAAGTGGATCCATAAGTTGTTCACCTTTGTGAGCTAGTGGCTATCAGTCATGCTTCAATCATATCCACTTTGAAGAATTGTATTCTATCCTTAATCACTGATGCTATGGAATGTTCTTCATCGATACCCTCTGTGGAGGTCATTCTCATAGTGAGTGTCATTAGAGATGAACCACCTAAAGTAGAGGAACCTAATTTTCCCCAGTCTTCCTCTTCTTCCTTTCAATCAAGTGCTTTCCTTGGTGATTATTGGGTCTCCTTGGAATTCTTTGAATTCTTTATCGCAGAATACAAGGCAAGCCCCTCTTGCATAGAATTTTTAGGTACTTCTGACACAAAGATGGATGATACTCTCTCTAGGGAAGAGAAGTGTGACCTTGTTCAGGAGACCACTCCTTCCTTTGTTGAGGAGAGTAATACCACTCCTGCAAAGGAGGTTACATTTGTGAACCTAGTAAAGAAGGTGGGAGCACTCCCATAGAGACATTTGACATCCATTGGTGGAATGAAATACTCTACGTAGAGCTGCCACCCCGTGAAGTTTTTCAAAATTGTTATGGGTTTGGATATGAACTTGCCTCTCAATATGACTATGGAAAAAAAGGCCTAGGGCGTATCAAACAAGGAATCCAATTCCCCATCCAGTTTAAGCCACAAAAGTGCTATCTAGGTTTGGGATGCTCTATTGAAAAGTCTAAGCAAAAACCTTGGCAGAGTGTTAACATGATTTTCACCGAGCCATTGAGCTTGGTCCATCTTGAATTGATAGAGGAGAGGGAGTAGGCCGAGAAAATACCTTTAGAAGTCTTCTCTTTGGATGAAGCACCGAAGGAATTCTAGGTGCCTATTCCCCATTTCCTTCTTTTCATCACAAGAGACGATTCTCGTATCGCCTACATAAACAAGCATACTTTGGAGTATCTGTCTTGAGTATTGACGAGGAAGACCCTCTATCTAACATTAGTAATGATGTTCCAATATCTCATCCTGAAGATCATAGTTATCTCCTTAAAGGAGATACTATTGAAGTCTCTATGGATCCTAAGTCCTCAAAAAAAGGAATTAAAATTGGGAAGTGTCTTTCTTCAGAGGAAGCAAATGAACATTTCGATCTCTTGCACTCTCATCTTGATATTTTCGCTTGGAAGTATGAGGATATGTCTAGTATTGATGAGTCTATAGTGGTTCACAATATCATCCTATATCTCGACGCCAAGCTAGTTAAGCAAAAAATCCAAAAGATCAATCCCAAGGTGGCATTGATGGTCAAAACTAAGATAAAAAGGCTGTTGAAAGCGGGCTTTATTCGTCTGATTGACTACTCCCCTTGGATATCAAATATATTCATTGTTAGTAAGCCTAATGTTCATATTCGTATATGTATTTACTTTCAAGATCTTAATAAGGCTTCTCCTAAGGATGATTTTTCGTTGCCTAATATAGATATGATTGTGGATTCGACTGCAGGCCATGCATTATTATCTTTTATGGATGGCTTCTTGCGTTACAATCAGATCCGTATTAACTCAGAAGATTAGTACAAGACAACCTTCACTACCCCTTGGGGTATTTTCTATTGTGTAGTCATTCCCTTTGGGTTGAAGAATGCGGGAGTGACTTACCAACGGGTGATGACCCTGATATTTCATGATTTTATCCATAAGATCTTAGAAGACTATGTTGACGACATCTTGGAAAAATTGATAACCCGTCAAGATAATGTGAAGAACCTTCATCTTATCTTTGAAAGGATTCAACTCTATAAGATGAGACTCAATCCCCATAAGTGCGTCTTTGGTGTGGATGCCAAAAAGCTTTGGGGTTCATAGTTTCTCACCATGGAATCGAGGTTGACACAAATAAAATTGATGCCATTGTTAACATGCCTCCATTGAGGAATATCATTTAGTTACAAAGTTTACAACATAATATTAAGGAAATTCATGGATGTATATCTCAATTGGCTGATCATACCCTTACTTTCACCTATTTATTGAAAAAATATGTTCGGTTCATGTGGGATGAGGAGTGCCAGAAAGCCTTTGAGTCAATCAAATCCTATTTCTCCAACCCTCTTGTATTGATGTCGGCTATGCAAGATAGACCCTTTTTGCTTTACCTTGCTAAGTCACCATATGCCTTGGCAGCTTTGCTGGCTCAATATGATGACGCGGGGAAAGAGAGAGCGGTCTACTACATTAGTTGCATTTTGGTCGATTACGAAACTCGTTATTCCTCCATGGAGAAATAATGCCTCACTCTTGTCTTCACTATGAAAAAGTTGAGACACTATCTTCTCCATGCTAAAACACATGTCATAATAAAAATGGATCTCTTAAAGCATCTATTATCCAGTGTTGACCTTGCTGGGAGATTAGTGAAATGGGTTATGTTGCTCTTTGAGTTTGATATAAATTTCATTGCTCAGAAGTCAATAAAGGGTCAAGCAGTTTCCGATGAATTGGAAGACACTCCCTCATCCCATTCCTTATAGGGGTTGGATTTGTTCCCAGATGAGAATATTTTTGTGGTTAATTGTGACCTTGAATGGAAAATGTATTTTGATGGATCGAGGTGTCAGACTAGTTTTGAAGTGGGTGTGGTCTTAATATCCCCCGAAGGTAAACCAGTCCCTTTATCCTTTCAATTAGATTTTCCTTGCACCAATAGCATCGTTGAGTATGAAACTCTTATTGCTAGATTGCATGCCGCGATTGCACTAAGAATCAAACATCTCCATATATTAGGTGATTCTAAGCTCGTTGTGAATCAGATTACGGGGACCTATCAAGCTAAACAAAGTAAGTTGTCCTGGTACCGAGACCTTAATTTTTCCTTACTTAATCGATTCTCCTCTTTCACAATAGACAGTGTCCCTAGGAGGGAAAATAGAAATGCCAATGCCATGGCAAGCACTACTTCCTTGGTACCTTTAGAAGAGGATACGAAAGAATACCACTTTGTGGTTCAGGTCCTGCAAACCCCTGTGGTTTCCGATCAACCTGAATTTGAATCCTTTATGTGCTATCATGTAGACTCAAGAGAATGGTTCTCTAGTATCTATAATTAATTAAAGACTAGAAGATTTCCCAACGATGAGATGAAAAATGGTCTCACTTGTATACGAAAGCTTTTAGCATGTTATGTCATTTTATCCAATGTTCTTTATCAAAAATCCTATAACGACTTGCTTCTTAGATGTATCACTAAAGCAGAAATACCCCTTGCCCTTAAGGAAGCCCATTCAGGTTTTGAGGGTAGACAGTTTGGTGGTAGATCCTTGGCAAGAAGATTGATACACATGGGGTACTATTGGAAAGTGATGGAACAAGATTCCTTTGATTTTGTTAAAAAGTGTCTTCAATGTCAACAACACAGTCGTCTTATTCACGCACCTACCCAAGAGTTACAAAATCAAACCTCTCCTTGGCGGTTCGCAAAGTGGGGATTGGATATTATTGGAAATATATCACCTCCTTCTTCCAAGGGACATACCTTTATTATTACTGCTACAGATTGCTTCACAAAATAGGTCGAAGCTATTCCACTCCAATCCACAAACGCTAAAGCTATCTGTAACTTTCTTATGAACAACATTATTTCTCATTTTGGATTGCTTGCTACACTTGTTTCTGGCATTGGCACACCATTCAAGAACAAGGAAGTAAATCAGTTCTTAGAGAAATTTCATATCCAATATAGATTTTCTATGCCATACTATCCGCAATCTAATGGCCAAGCATAAGTATCTAACAAAAATCTTGAGCTCATTCTTTGTAAAATAGTTAATAAGCACGGTAAAGATTGGAATATTCAATTAATGTATGCTTTGTGGGCCTATCACATGAGTGTCTGCATGATGATGAGAACAACATCATACAATCTCATGTATGGTGCTAAAGCCATCATGCCTTTAGAGTTGGAAATTCCGTCTTTATGAGTTTCCCTTAAAGGGTTAATTGACGATGAAACCTACTAGGTTAATCATTTGCATTAGCTAGAGATGCTTGACGAGTGCCGATTACAAGCCCTCAATCATCTTAAAGCTTATCAATGATCGTTATCAAGACAATATAATCAAAGTGTGCTTCCTAGGACCTTTAAACTTAGAGACTTGGTTCTCTATGAAAACCAAAGAAATGTAAATGTGTCACTTGATCCTAACTGGTTAGGCCCTTACATTGTGATCTTTGTGTATGGTTTGGGTGCCTATGGATTATCATCTATGGATGGAACACCTCTAAAAGAACCTATTAATGTGATGCATAATTTCCAATACTATGTGTAGTGTCCCATGTGTCATGTATGTGGTGTTCTCTCATTGAAAGGGTAGTAGCATTACGTATGTTAACATTGTTCACTAACACATTGTGAGATTTTTTGTGTTATGATGTAACCATGTATGTGTGTGTGTGTGAACAATATACATACATATGTCTTGCCATGCTATGTATCCATGCATCACATTACATATCTTAAGGAAATTAGATCATTATAATATTTAATTAACATAAAACCATATGTGTTTATTAAATCATATTAGCATCTAATGTGAACATACATCCATTTGAGCATGTAATATCCATAGCATCAACATACATGAAAATAAAAAGCATACACATCAAAATAAACAATGCCATGATGCTGAAACCAATATGTGTATATAAATATGCATGTATGTATCAAATTTCATGTACATGTATTGGGCTACTACTATAAAAAATGAGTGGTTGCTGAATATATGTCTATACAAAAGATTTACATATATATATATATGTGTATGTATCCCTCGCTACAAAAATGATGTACAAAATCAGGAGCCCCTATGGCTACGACACATGGCTCCCCAAGCTCTTTGACCTTGGCTACTGTTGCTGTGGTCTAGGGAGGGGCTGTATGATGGTCATAGAATGAGATTGATGTGAGTGTGATATAGACAGATCCATCAACATCCCCCTGACCTCTCCCTATAATGAGCATATCGTCATTCATGCCTATGTTAGCTCCTGTTGCAGTTGTTGAACATCTGCCATGATCATGGTTATTCGCTGCCTGTCGAGGTCATCGACATAGCTCTGTAGGGGGTCACACACTTTCTTAGTGGAATTAACCCTCCTCACTTCCACATCTCGTTCATTGAGCACCATCTATAACTCCCTCGATAGCTAGTCACATTGCCCTCGAATAGTGGTGAGCTCCGTAGTTAGCTAAATGATCTCTACTCCCCGCTCCTCATAAGTGGTCCTCAAGTGCGCTACCGACTCAAAAATGTGGGCATGACACCCCACAGACACTGGTTGGAAGGCTTCAAGGACCGTCCCATGGATCGGCATGACATGGGCCACCTCTGAAACACACCGAGCCATTAGCCCAGTCCATCCTTGTGCATCCTTTGCAACCACAAAAAGAAAAAGAGAAATCAGTATCACATGGCATATATGTATAATCATAAACAAAAAAAACTAAAAGTATAGAAACATAAACAACATGCTTTGTATATTGGGTCCCTTGGTTGCCATGTGAGATCAAGGTGAGGAGTAGCCTTGGGACTCGCACCACTGACATCGGTAGCCACCCTTGGAGTTTCCAAGGCTACTGTCGCTATGACCATGGGTGCAAGTGGCACTGATGAGATAGGGGTAGCTATTGGGGGGTTTGACCTCCTTTGTTGCCTCGACGTCTATGGTGTCACCTCCTCTTGCTGCGACCTCTCCTCCTCCTGCAACCTCTCCTCCTCATCGGCCTGCTTCTGCCCTCTCCATTTGCTCTATGGAGGTGAGGATGGCAAGTCCCCCTATGGACCAGGATCCCCTCTAGGGGAACCCTTGTCGAACACAAGAAGTGGATGATGCCTATCCCACCACCGTGTAAAGTCTGCAGCAACCCTAACATTATCTATCATCACTATGGGTGGTAGATCGTGGTCGGGCTCATCATCATCAGAAGGAACAAAATTGGTGATGGTGGGGTGGGGGTGATCCTCGGGTCTCGCTGCACTCTTATAAGCCCTAGTTTATGTGTTCACATTTGGTGGAATCATCTGTACATGACCATACTATCGCATGAATCGACTCCAGTAGTATGGTAATATAATGTAATTGTGGTGACCTACCAAAAAATGCTCCCGCTGTAGGTTCCTTAAGTGCCTGTTATCATCCACCCATCAAAAAAATTGGTAGGTCTCCATTTGACCCCATTTGCAGTAAGAGTGTCGAACTGTAAGCTCCAAAACTATAAATCGCCGAACCTCCACTGGCATATCATACCATACCAGTGGGTCATGGGGACGCGATATGGTCATCGTTGGGGAAAACTGACTGGCCTAGTGCACATGATGTGGGAAAAGGCCCACACCTACAAAAGTGTGCACATAGTAAGGCTACGGTACTCGTAATGGATGTACCAGCCTAGCTCCTGGTAGAGGTGCGCTAGCATGCTATGCCCCCAGGAAAAAACTATCTTACACTCCATCTCTCTGATTGTGTGGACAAGGGCCCCGTGTAGGTGTGAGCCTCGCATGTCTATCATGATTCAAAAAGCAACGGTCACGAATATCACCCAGTGTAGTAGTGGTGCAGTGATCCTTGCCTAGTCATACCAGTGCATGCAGATGTGCCCCGTTCCATCACCGTCGTCTGTCCATCCTCAGCAATAGAGGACTCCCTCTGTTCGCTCCTATGCTAATCGGGTATCATCTAGGGCCACCCGCTATCTACAGATGGGTAGTCTGAGGATCTGATAGACATCCTCGAGTGTGATAGTCATCTCCCTAGAGGGTAATTGGAAAGATAACATGGTGGCATCCCACTGCTCCATCAATATTGTAAGCATTCGCTCATGATAGCACATCTTTGACATGGTAAACACATGCCAGAGACTGACCCGCTCCAGGTGTGTGACCTCATTCTATGTGAGACGACCCCTCTTCCCATGAATGAGTTGGAAAGCTTGCCTTCTTGGATGCTCATGAATCTTCAGATACTCCTGCAAAAGTGATTTTTTTTTTAAGTCAAAACATTGAATTTCACTACAAAAATATTTTTTTTTTCTTCAAGACCTATGTGCTTTGTGTAGACGTCTACGCGTCGTGCATGCATCCCCATCCACCATGGATGCTTTGAGGATACTAGCGCATCCTCGAGATGCCAGTGCAAGATTGGGACCTTGGTGCACATTTTGGACGAAAACGCACATTTTGGATGTAAGCGCCCAAAATGGACGCATTTGCACCTTGTCGAATAAAAAAATGCTCAAAAAGGACCTTAAATCATGAAAAACGAGGCTTAGAGGCCTACCTAGTACACCTCACGAACCTTAGCGACATCGTCGCACAACTACTCCAGTCTAGGCACCTCGTACTTCCTCTTGCTCGACATTTTGCTAACTTTTCTCTCACAAGAGTCAACAATTTGCTTGCAGTGAATAGTGAAAATGATCCTTCTAGGACACCTAGGTATATATAGGTCTCCTGGGGCCCATTTTTCCTAGAGCTTGTGGCTCCCTAGTTTCTCCTAAATGTACCCCACCAAGTTGGGGGAAAACTTAGGAGGGGGCATATAGTCACCTCTTGATCATATTTTTCTTCTGAATCAACAACTTTTACTTGATCATTCTTCTCACCATTGTAGCTTCTTCTGATTTTTGAGGCTAACCTAAAATTTAAGTTTTGTAGGTTAAAGTCTTGAGCTATTTTTCATGACCATTCTATCATTGTTTGTTGAGCTCGGTTGTTGGGGGCACCATCGATACTTGTTAGCTCAACTTCAGTGGCCTCTAAAGGTCCCTTTTTCTTGGCACACAAACTCATAAAATTCAAAGTTCAGGGGAAATTTTTCTTCTCTACTTTAGTGAGGCCGATTTTTTTCCAAAATCGAGCCCACTAAAGTGGGGGAAAAATTTAATGTCGCAGAATTGCACCTAGGGGCAATTCCACATTTTTTCACTTTTGCCTAGCATTTATGACACCTTAGAGCATTAATGACAAAAATCCTATGAGTCAAAATTTTGTGATTCTGACTCCATGCGGACTTGTGGTAGAGAAACCAAAGCCCGGTGAGATTTTTGCAAAAAATCTAGGCTTTGGACACCTACGTGGCGCACTAGCGTCCTAACTGTTTTTTCGAGTTTGAAATAGGGAATCTAAAATCTTGAATCTCTTGACACATGTCCTAGTAGTCAGATTTTACAAGTAATAGCTCTTTTCCACCCTTGCATGTATTAAAAACACCTTCCTTTCTCTCATTTTAGGGTGGAAGTCATTCATTCAACCTCTCCTAACATTTTGCTCCATCTTTGAGTTCACTCATATGAGGCAGAAATCTCAGAGTTTCACTCTCTTAGGATCCGAAGTAGTTTTCTCAGAAACATAACTTGGGTATACTTCTTTACCATTTTTTCAACCTACTCATGCTAAGGTGTATAAGGGTAGTTTGTTCCCTAGTGACCTCTTGAGAATGAAGAGACCCGTGTGCAACAAATCCCTCTTATATCACATCTTCTATGGTTACTACTACACATGCAACAAGTTTGGCCATAGGGCTACTGACTGTAGATCTAATATGATAAGAAGCAATTTTTCTCCATAAGCTAGTATCATCTGCTACAATTACAATAAATCGAGACACATTGCAAGATTCTGCAAGGGAAATAATATAAGATCTTTTGCTCTGATCATTAATTAGTAGAAGAAGGAGATGAACAATTTTTTGGTAGAAGGAAGAAGAGAAGTGAAGAATGAATTTGTACCTCAACATGGTACAAATGATTCCTTCGGTAACGAAATAGAGTGTATTCACTTAGGGGGAGTTTTAATTGTAGATCTTGTGAAAACCGTGAAATGCATGAGATGTTGAAGCCTTTAGCATAATGGTAAAACATGACTTGAATTTGGTTATTCATGTTTTCGAAGAAAATACACCTATGAAAGTGTCCTGATAGATTATGGATCTTTGTGATATCACAAATTGTAAAAGCTACTAAGTGTTAAGAAGAAATAAAGACATTTATTGTGGAGCAACTAGGGTTTGTGTGAAGTATATTTAGTTCCTTTTTGGACCCAATTGATCTCATTCAAACTATTTCAATTGACAAAAAGAGCTAAGGAAGTGAAGAAGGTTTCCAACAAGTTACTTGTGTATACACCTAAAAATGGTCTGGAGAATATAATTAATTAAATATGATTTATTTGATTAATTAACCTTAATTTCATCTACTATTAAATAAATAGAAATATTTATTTATATAGTTCACATTTAATTCTTCTAATTCTTCTATTATTCCATCTTAACTAAATAAAAAAATTTAATACTTTGTTTTATTTAATTATCAAATTCTCCTATTAAAAATCACATCATTCTATCTTAATTAAATAAACAGGTTCACATACTTTGTTTCATTTAATTATTCATTTCTTCCATTTTAATTTAATAAATAGACTTCTATAGTTTGTTTTATTAAATTTAATATCTTATTTCTTCTTAAATTTGAATAAATCTAAATATTCAAATATATTCATATTTCTACAGCTCATCATATTTTACCTACCAAATTAGATATAAAACATCTAATTTAATTCAATTAGCATTCACGGGAAAGCTGTGGAGACAAATTGGAGACAAATTGGAAATTAATTTGTCAATCTCCTTCCTTTGATTCTTCCTATCCTCTGGCAAGATGTTTTCATGGGGAGAAACCATTCCCATGATCAGCTCAAGGTTCTCCATCTCTCACTTTTCAATCCTCCAGATCAAATCCAAGCCTTTGTTGTGCTGCCCCTTCACAAAATTGTTGTCATGAATCTATAAATACAACCTTCTTCTACAGGAAATGGACCTCGAATCCAAAATTTGTGCAATCTTACTCTGCAGAAATAGCAATCAAGCAATCAAGCATCTTAGCAATAACAATATCATTTAGCAATAACAATCATAGCATTTTAGAATCAATATTATGGTTGCATCATAGTTTACTATAACTTCCTTTATCAAATTTCATGTCAACATAGATTATAGTAGTTTCATCATATCATCTAGAAATCACCATATAGGATTAGATTATTGCATTTAGCATCATCTCATTCTCTATATTGGCATTTTAACAGTCACAATGCTTACCAAATCTGAGAGCCTCGTGACTTGATAAATCTTTAGAGATAGAGAACAATATGACGCTTTCAATAGATTCTTGCTTTAAACTAGTTTAATTGCTTTTGAATATTTGATATAATGTCTTATTAAGAAGTGTTTTTTGTTATTTTACTCATTACTTATTTCAAACTTACATTTTGGTGCCCACCATGGTGCTTTAAGCCCATGTTTTAACAATTTTTCTAAAAAGTGTTCGTATAGGATTTTGGCATGTTCTTTTAGAGCAACCGAGGGATTTTGTAGTTCATCCAACAAAAAATTTAGTGCTTCTGACTGTTTCAATGCATCTGACAAAAACTTTAGCGCTTCTGACTATTTTAGCGCTTCTGATTGTTTTAGTGCTTCCGACAAAAACTATAGGTCTTTGGAAGACTATTTTAGCGCATCGACCAAAAGCTCCCAACATGTTTGACTGTTACAGGTTCAAGTCTGTTTTAGTGCATTCGACAAATTCTGCAACGCTTTTGATAAATTTTGCAATGCTTTCAACAATTTCTGCAACACTTCTGATCAATTAAGTGGTGCTTATAACCTCTGTTATAGCGCATATGTAATTTCTTGTTTGGATCCGACACGACCGCGACTAGTAATTTCATTGATGTATTTGGATTAAAATGAACCAATCCTAGGGTAGTCATTTGGATTAAAATATATCAATCCTAGGGTAGTCATCATACATTTTTCTATTTTGATTAAAATTAACACCATGTCTTTTGTGAAGCAACATCTTCACATAGAATAGAAAAACTATCATTTGGGCTTTAAGAATTGAACATTTGTCTATTGTGATTGTGTGGTGATAGGCCTATGCTCTCCCCTTAACTGGGTGATCAAAATTCCAGACTCATCCTTTAATTTCATATATTTCATGCTTTATTAAATCCTTTAGAAGGCTTGTCGTAGTGGGAAAAAGTACTCACCCTACAGGAACGACCTGAGTGGGAACAACCAAAGCCAGGTTTTCTAACCCACTATAAAATAAAAGTAAATCTAGGGAAACCCACATTTACCAGAAGTGTGCAAGATAACCATCCCCAAAATATTTGTTCTAAAGATTGGGAGGTCTCCTAAGGGATTTTATCATTTTCCACTCTGAACAGAAACCCTATCTACAAACCATAGTGTAGAATCCAACTTGTTAGTTTCTAAACATTGTATTACTCAATGGTGCAAGGGGAGAGAAGAATCTGCCCCCAAGACACTCACCATATAATTTCCAACAATCGTTTTCTCAAGGGATCGAGAAATCTAACTTTGAGTATGTGCTTGGAAAAGGAAAAAACACTGGCGCCCTCTAGGGGGTGACACGATTGTGTGAGTCGTTGCAATTTTAAGATGTGGGTTGTTTGAGTATAACAATGACTTTTTGACCTTAAGAGTGAGTATGCTTGAAGTGTATTATTTGTCAAAAACCTTTGGAAATCAAGAAGGATCATGTTTGATTCTTAAACATACACTTATTGTTTAGATTCTAGGACTTAAAAACAACTGTTCTACAATTGTTTGTTGTGTTTTCAAATCATTAAATCAGATAAAGATCATCCAGAAGAACACAAAAAGTTTGAAAAGTCAATCTATGAAAACTTATGATTAGGGATTGGAAATCCACAAATTTTGTCAAGAAATCCCTTGCAAAAAGAGTCAAGAAACCAAAGAAACAACTTAGTTACAATTTTTTTTTGGAAAGAAGATGATTTTTATATCAAATTAGGAAAGTCTTGCTTCAACAAAGAACTTTCATCCATAGGTTTCATGATTTTGATAGGGGATATACAGATGATGTTTCCTTAGAACCTTTATATTCACAAGCTTATTTCCAAAGAAGAGCTCTTTCACAAAAGCATAATCATAGTCAACCTATTCGTCAATCTTCCATCCCACAACTAGCAATAGAGTATTCCAACATGCCAAATCAATTCTTACAGTAGAGAGAAAACTTGGGAACATTAGGCTTGTCATCCCAAAATTAGAGAGTTACCAGCAGAAATATCCTGTCAAAATACCGAAAACCCAAAAAATTACACCAAAAGGATCAGTCTCTTCACGAAGAAGAAAATTAGACAACACTGTGGAGTCCAAAAATAACACTTACATTGTCTGTTTTAGTGCATTTGCGCTATCTTTTAGCGCATCCATAGTTTAAATAGTGTATTTGCAATTTGTTTTAGCGCTTCTAACAAATTCTATAACGCATCTGCCGATTGTAACAAAAAAATTATGAGTGTTAGAAATTACCCATATCATAGCTTTTACACTGTCTATTTTTGCGCATCCATAATTTAAATAATGCATTTGCAATCTGTTTTAGTACTTATGACAAATTCTATAGCGCTTCTACCAACTATAACCAAAATTTTCTAGTATCAGGAAATTTACCAGTATAATAGCGCATCCACGATTTGTTTTAGCACATCTACCCTATTTCATAACACTTTTACCATATCTTTTAGCGCATAGGTAGTTTATTTTAGTGCTTTTACCCTCTATAATAGTGCATCCATTGAATGAAAAAAAATAGAGAGCTTGTAGAAACATCTGTTAGACTATTGACATCGGAAACTTGGGTTTTTACTAGACAAAAACATTTTCACAGGTCAGACAGTGTCTTAAACCTGAAACAAATAGAATATTACAACAATAATTAGATTTATAACTTGGTGTCATCAATAGAATATATCATTCTATTTGACTTTGTTAAAATCCTTTGACACTCATCCAAACACAAAAGATCAAAAGTTTAGTGAGAATAGAAAATACTTTTATGCCAATTTTAACAAGGTTACAAAGACAAAAACTTAGGGAAAAAGAAATAAAAAAATCAAATATCATGGCAGAAGAAAATCCCTTTCACAGATTCCACCAGAATGATGGAAATGAAATAACCCAAGAGGATGTCAATACATCACAACAAGATCCAAATTTCCACAAATTCATGGAAAAGGTTAGGATATGGAAAAATATTTTTTGATGCTAGCTGAGCTAGGTGCCAAACTTCCAAAAGACTTTGATGTCAATCGACTGAAGGAAACACCTAAAACAGCTGAAACTAAACCACACAACACACAAAACACATATCAAGTGGTTGCCTTAACATGTCAAATGCAAAACTTGCAATAACAACTTCAAGATATGCAAAAGGGAAACAAAAAGATGTACTCGTTACATGAAATTTGTCCTTACCTGTTTCATCCGAGTGTAGACATGATACCATTTCCAAGACATTGTGAATTCCCTAAATATGACAAATACAACAGAAAAATAGATCCAATTGACTATGTGAGGGAATTCAGAACAATGAGTTTAGAGTTTGCACAGGAGGACACTTATCTAATGAGGTTATTTCCAAGGAGCTTAGGAGTTCACTATATGGAATGGTTCTCCAAATTACAACTAGGGATTCGATCCTTTGAAGAACTTGTCAACAAATTTATCTCACAATTCTCCTTCAATATTCAATATGAAGTGACCATAAAGGATTTGTACAACATGAAACAAAAGAAGGGTGAGACATTCCTACCATTTCTACAACGTTGGAAAAAGTTGTTCGCTAGATATCCTCGATCTATACCTAAGAAGAAAAGATGGAATTATTTATTAAAGACTTAACTGATGACATGAGTTATAGACTAGAACTGCAATGGCCCCCGACATTTGAAAAAGTGATTGAGAACAGGCTTAAAATTGAAGAAGCCTTGGTTAAAAGAGGAGTGATTAAACATTACAATGATACATCAAACAATAAAAATTCCTCAAATCACTATGGCAATAATGATAAACCTAAATTTTGGAAGAAAAATAGAAATACTGGAAACAATGATGCTACAACTGACATGCAAAATATGAAACCGGTATTCAATTTGATGACAATGACTGTAAAAAGAAATCAAAATGATAACCAAAACATCAATCCAGGTACTAATGAAAACAACAACCCAAACAATGGAGAATCTTGACCACCATCATATCAAAGACAATCCAATCGACAAAGATTTACACCATCGGGACAAAAACTGGAATCAACAATGAGAGAGCTTATTGCAAATAGACTTATTACGGTCCTACTGGAAGCAAGAAATTGGGAGCCGAAAGTGAAACCACCTTGGTGGAATGATGCTGACTATTGCAACTTTCATAAAAATAAAGGACATAAAACAAATGACTGTATGCAATTAAAACATCTGATACAAAACTTGATTGATGCCAAGAAGGTGTTTGTCGAAGGACACCAAACAAACAATGATCACACTGCATTTACAAATCCTTTACCCATCTATGAAAAGGGAGAATCTTCTTCAAATAGTAAAGAAAAAAGTATAAAATATATTTATGACAACACCATTCATTGAATTTTTGAGGTTGAGAAAAATAATGATCAAACGGATAACATTAGCATCAATGACATCATATCCTTGAATGTGATCCCAAACATAAACACATCTGACAACCAAATAAATGTCATAAAAATCAGGGAAACACAATACTGTCAACTAGTTAATGTAACGACAAGGGGGCAATCCAAAGTGATATTGAAAGGAGTTTCATCTAAAACCACTACTCCGCCTTCAAATCAATACAACATAGTGGATCAACTACAAAAGATACTAGCACAAATATCCATATTGGAACTTCTTAAAATTTCACCATCACACAAGGAGGTTTTGGAATAGGCTCTAGTGGCCACTATGGTACCCAATAATTTGGATGCATGCCAATTTCAAGCTATGGTGGGACATCTGACCATGCTTCATTGTCTATCATTCTCTGAGCAAGATGATGTGTCCCTAAATCATCCACACAATGTGACCCTTCATATTGAAGTTTTAATCCATAAACATTGTGTCAAGCGTGTCTTAATAGATGGTGGAGCTGGATTAAATATTTGTACTTTAAAGCTGATTCATGCACTAGGTTACTCTGACAATGCTATTGATGCAAGAAGAAAGATCACAATAAAAGCCTATGATGAAGAAGAGAGATCTTCCAAGGGGTTGATTGTGTTACCAATTGTCAAGAATGTAGTTTGTCAAATGTTAGAAAAGGAGATAACATATAATATACTCTTGGGACATCTATGGATTCATGAAATGTAGGCAGTGCCATCAACCTATCATTAGTGTTTAAAATTTCCAGTCAATGGAAAAGAAATCACTTTATCAACTGATTACAATAATCCCTAGACTTGTAAGGTGCTTAAAGCAACTCAAGACAATTTGGTGCCCCATAACAAAGAAGCAAACACTTCTAGTTCATCCAGTGGGGAAAAGCAACTAAATTTTATATCCAAATGGGTTGAGAAAAAGGACCAGATAAAGGAAACAACTGTTGCTGACTTCACTTCATCAATCAATGAAGCTTGACTGGATTCTCTATCATAGCAATTCCGAGACAAGATCTAGTTAAAGGACAAAGGCATGGGAGAGTATTCCCTTGAGCAATCTTTATGTCTTTCCCAATTATTGCCATCTCCAAGAACATATGGCAACCATCAACATCAACACAACCATCATCAACACCTACCACAACTTTAAATGATAGATTTGTAAAGGTGGGTAATCTAGAGGAAGAATCTGAACACAAGGAAATTCTCAATTGGCTCTATAAAGATGAGGAAGCCTCCACATCAGGAAATATCAACATTAAAACATATCAGTATGGAAAAGGAAAGGCTATCTTAGAGAATTGGGAAAAGAAAAAATGGCATTATAGAACCCATTCAACCTCTCACACTTCAACCTAAAGACAAAATGAGATTATACTATATAGGGGAATCAAAAGAAGAAAACACTCATAGAGTTGTAGAAAGAGTCCTTCAAATACGAGATAGTTCTAAGATAGATTCTAATGAATATGAGTGGGACTCTTTATCATAAACATCATGCAGGGACATACAAATTGATGTTATAAAATAGTATGCACCTACACGCGAGGATGGACTAAGCTCAAGGACTAGAACCCTTGTATTTGGATCACAAAATATTGATGACTCAAGTGAGGGTGAAAAAATATCGAGTGAGATAGATGAATTGAAGGGAAGTACTATCATAGACCTTGAAATTACCATTGAAAATTTTGACAACATTGCTATCAAAACCTTTACTGCCATTGACCTTACCCAATCCAATGACTTCTTACCATTAATGCATCCTGAACATATAAACTGGGAACCTATTGAACCTATCAATATTCCTATCTTTGAGAATGATGATGCTATCATATATTACCTTTGTTGTGATGAACCTGGCACAAGTGCAAATCATAAATCTCATAATGATGCTCCAAGTTATGAGGGTGTCAAATCTTTCAGTTACAAAATTAAAAATAAGAATAATAGATCAAATGGTGAAAACCATTCAATGGCAGCATTAGATCTTGAAAAAGTAAAAATAAAGAATGTATCTAATGGTGAAAACCTCTATGAGGCATCAAAGGATGGAAGATTTGACACCCTTCTAGAACATTTTCATGAAATATCATCAGTGCTGGTGGAACCTACATAGTCAATCAATATTGGCACAAAAGAAAAGACAAAAATGCTACATCTGGAAGCATCAATGACAAAACAAGAAAGTCCAAAATTCATCAAGTTATTTGAAGAGCGACATATCAAATTTTCTTGGTCTTACTCTGATATGCTAGGGCTAGATCTAGATCTTCTGATGCATCATCTATCTTTACCATCCATAATCAAACTAGTCAAACAAAAACCAAGGAAAATGCATCCCCACATCGCATTGATGGTAAAAGCTAAGCTGAAAAAGTTGTTGGATGCAGAGTTCATCAAATCCATCGATTATGCTGAGTGGATTTCAAATATTGTACTTGTATCTAAACCAAACAATAGTATTAGAATATGCACAGATTTCAGAGATCTAAATAAGGCATGTCCAAAGGATGATTTTCCTTTACCAAACATTGACATTATTGTCAATTTAACAACAAGACATGCCATGTTTTTACCAATGGATGGCTTCTCAGGGTATAACCAAATCAAGATAGCACTTGAAGATCAAGAGAAGAGAGGCTTCACCTATCCTTGGGGCACATTCTATTGGAATGCCATGCCCTTTGGATTGAAAAATTCAGGTGCAACATATCAGTGTGCAATGACTACTATTTTTCATGACATGATGCATACTTTTATGGAAGATTACGTGGATGATATATTAGAAAAATCATACACTAGGGAAGGACATCTAGAGATTCTGGGAAAAATCTTTACAAGATTGAAAAAATTCAATGTCGGATTAAATCCAAAGAAGTGTGTGTTTGGGGTTACATCGACAAAACGCCTTAGATACATAGTTTCAAAAAAAGGCATAGAAGTGGATCAGACTAAAGTCAAAGAAATAATGGAAATGCCTTCGCCCAAGAATATCAATTAGCTACAGTCTCTACAAGACAAGTTACAATCAATCAGGAGTTTTATATCCCAATTGGTAGATTAAAGTCATCCATTCAATCATCTACTACATAAGAATGTCTCTTTCAAGTGGGATGAAGGATGTGAAACAAATTTTACTCAAATAAAGCAATATTTGATGTTGCCTCCCATACTCATACCACCTACAAAAGAGAGACCATTGTTATTATACATAGCAACAAATTATATTTCTTTAGGAGCTCTATTAGCACAAGATCCTGAAGGAAGGGAACATGCTATATACCATATAAATAGGACTCTGAATGGTTATGAAATAAGCTACACCTTCATCGAGAAAGCATGTTTGGCAGTGGTATTTGCTACCCAATAGTTGAGGCATTACATGTTGAACCACATGATTAAGCTCATTACAAAGATTGATCTGTTAAAATACTTACTTAGCAAGGTTGCTCTAACAGGGAGATTAGCCAAACGGGTCATGATCTTAAGTGAATTTGATATCCATTATGTGGATAGGAAAGCCATCAAAGGTCAAGTGATTGCCGATCAATTAGCTGAAGTTCCATTATCTGATGATCGTCCAATGAACATTGAGTTTCCTGATGCAGACATTCTAACTGTGACAACACAACCATGGAGGCTTTATTTTGATGGGTCATACACACAATGTGGGTTTGGTGCGGGCATCCTTTTTGTCACACCTCAAGGACATACAATCCCAAGGCCTTATAGACTCATGTTTTTGTGCACAAATAATGTAGCTGAGTATGAGGCTTTGATTATTGGTATCAAAGTGGCGGTTGAATGGAATATAATAGAACTGCACGTATATGGTGATTCACAACTAGTCATTTCTCAGGTAAATGATGAATATCAGAACAAGGATGAAAAACTGATGCCATACAAGAAGATGATAGATGAGTTCAAAAAGTAATTTGTAGATATCAAGTTTGAACAGATTCCTAGGGTAGAAAACAAAGTTGCAGATGCTATGGCTACAATTGCTTCTCTTTTACAATTGCTAGAAAAATGAGGTTGTTATGAGTTTATGGTAGAAAAAGTGTCTAGTCCTGCCTATGATAGCCCAAAATCTCAGACCATATGCCATTTAGTTGACGTTGAATCCTCCATTTATGGAAATACTTATACTTACTCGAAAGATAATATCATTCCTCTCGATCTTTCCAGAAACAAAAAATGCAACTTCATTCACTAATCCACATGACATACATTAATTGTTGACATACTATACCGTCGAGGTCTAGATGGTACTCTTATTCAGTGTCTTGAACATGAAGAGTCTAAGACAACTTTATGTGAGGTTCATGAAGGTATTTGTGGAACTCATTCAAGCGAACCAACCTTAGCAAAGAAACTCCTCCATTTGGGGTATTACTGGCCAAATATGGAGATGGAGTCCTATCATTTTGTTAAGAAGTGCCAAAAATGTCAAATACATGGTAACTTAATCCATGCATTGGGGCAAGAATTTCTCCCATTCACATCAACATGGCCTTTTTGTGAATGGGCACTGGACCTAGTACGAAAGATCAATCCGTCTTCATCCAATGGACACAAATTCATAATCACAACAACAAAGTACTTTACAAAATGGATAGAAGTGGTTCCTTTAATAACAATAACAGGAAAATAGATCTCATCTTTCATACTGAACTACCTCATCTGTAGATATGGAATTCCCCAATCCATAATAATAGACAATGGTAGACCTTTTAAGAACCAGGATGTGTAGGAATTGTGTGAAAAATTTCATATCCAACATCATTTCTCAACACCATACTACCCTCAAGGAAATGGCCAAGCAAAGGCCTCAAACATAACAATTCTGAAAATTTTGAAGAAAACGGTTAACGATGTTGGACGTGTTTGGCATGTTCAACTAAATCCTACATTATGGGCATATCGAACTAGCATAAGAACACCCACAAGAGCTACTCCATATGCATTGGTATATGGATCAGAAGCTATACTACTTGTATACATCTAAAAATGGTCTGGTGAATATAATTAATTAAATATGATTTATTTGATTAATTAACCTTTATTTCATCTACTATTAAACAAATAGAAATATTTATTTATATAGTTCATTTTAAATTCTTCAATCTTTATTCTATTATTTTCATCTTAGTTAAATAAATAAATTTCACTTTGTTTTAGTTAATTATCATAATTAAATTCATCTACTTAATAAAGAAATAGAAATATTTATTTATAGTTCATTCTCCTATTCTTCAATTTTAATTAAATATACAACTTCAATAGTTTGTGTTATTTATCACATTATTCAATCTTAATTAATTAAACAAGGTTAAATACTTTGTTGTTTAATTATCATATCCCTTCTATATTTATTTAATAAACAAATTCTATAGTTTGTTTTAATAAATTATTTATCCCCTTTTATTAATTTGAATAAAATCATAAATTATTCAAATAAAGGCATAAAGGGAAATTTCCTCTATTCACTCACCTACCAAATTAGATATCAAATATCCAATTTAATTCAACTGGTATTCATGGGAAAGCTGTGGAGACAAATTTGGAGGAAATCCTCTCAATCTCATTCCTTTGATTCTTCCTATCATTTGGCCTGATGTTTTCATGGGGAGAAACCATGCCCATAATCATCTCAAGGTTCTCAATCTCTCACCATTCAATTCTTTAGATTGAATCCAAGCCTTTACTGTGCTGCCCTGTCACAATGTGTTGCCGTAAATCTATATATACAACCTTTCTTCACAAGAAATCCATCCAGAATCTCTCATCTTTGTGAAAACTTACTTTGTAGGAATATCAATTAAGAAATTAAGCAATCAAGCAATCAAGCATCTTAGCATCATAGCAATCATAGCATCTGTAGAATCAATATCATGACTACATCATAGTTTTACTGTAGCTTCCATCCATTAGGTTTCATGTCAGCATAGATTATAGTGTGTTAATGCTTAATTGTAATCTAAATGAAAACATAAAACACTAAATAAAACCTTAAACTAAATAAATTTAAATTAAATTTAAACAAACAAAATCTTTAGTGCCGTCCCATTTTTCTCTATCCACAGAGATTCTTTTGAAGCTTTTTGGCTCTCAGATTGTGTAAGCTTCTCCAAATGGCTGCTGCAGAACGAGTATGCAAAGGAAAACTATTCTATATGTTGGTGAAGATGGAATTGTTGATACAGATATGGACAGGGGCTGTGATTATGCACAGGGGCTGTGAATGATATGTATCATGGTTCTATTGCTATTGCTATGATTCTATGCTATTGCTATGAAAATGCTCTATGAATGCTCGGAATACTATGCAATTTGCCTATAGTTTACTTGCTTAAAATTCTATATATTTTTGGAGCTCCCGACAGCTGTATTTATAGATTTTTTGCAAGCTCCATCCCGGCTGGCAAGAATCTATGGCTATGAATTTGTCTGGTAAATTTGAATGGTGAGAGATTGAGAGGTTGAGAAGAAAATGGGGGAGGTTGAGAGGTTGGAGAGAAGAATGGAATCCTGTCTTCAACCCACGGGAACAAGCCTGCACAGAAACAGAGAAATTTAATTTTCTGTTTTGGCAGTTTGTTTCCCGGGAGTTGAAGATAAATCCCCAAATTAAATAAATAAAATTTATTTAATTTCATTTATTGCTTTTGATATTTGATTTTTGATTTTTGAAAACTATAGAAGAATTAATTAAATATTTTGTAATATTTAATTGTGATATGACTTTAAAAGATTTTTGAAATATTTAGAAAAATTTAATTAAATATTTTTGGAAATATTTAATTATGAATAGATTTATGAATTGAATTTAGAAATGATTTTAAGAATGAATAATTGAATTAGAGGAAATAATTAAATATTTTGGAATATTTAATTATAAATGATATTTAGAAGAAGAATAATAATTTAATCTTTATTTGAATAAAATATTCAAACGAAGATTATTGATAATTAATATAAATAAATCGTAATGTTTATTTAATTAATTAAGAATGAATACGAAAAGATGATTAAATAAACTTATTTATTTAATCGAAATGAAAGAATGAAGAAATACAAATAAATTATTTAAATTTATTTATATGCAGATAGAATTTTGAAGATTTTAATTAAATATTAAAAATATTTAATTGATTACCAGACAATGTGATGTGACCATTTTAAGGTGTATACATTTTGCCCCTCTTTGAAGTGATGTGTTTTACGCATTACTTCAAAGAATTTTGAAATTTTCCCCAGATGTTGACTGTCGAAATGTTGATAGATATATGCCCCCGTGAACGATGAATTGATTTTTGAATGTTTTCGTGAATTTTTTTTGATTTTTTATGATGATTTTTTTTTTTTTTTTATGATTTTTTGAAGATGTCGATTCATCGTTCGAAACTTATGATTTGAAGAAATTGATCCGAAGAGATATGAAATGAAAATTTGATGAAGAAATTGCCCCTGCTATGTAAAAATATGATAAAAATGCCCCAATTTTACCATTATATAGGTTAAAAATGTCATTTTCCATGTCATTTTCAATTTTAACCTAGTAAAATTTGCAAATATTGAGCTCTGAGTTGATAATTATGGCACTTCCAGTTCACTTGCACCGTTTCAAGCGTATCCGACGTCATCAGCGGCCGGCGCACTACGGACCTCCGGTATGTGTCTCATAAATCCTTGTCTGTCAAAAATTTTGTTTTGCGCACGTTTTTAATGTTTAAATTCAAAAATTTGAGTTTTAGCGCTCTTAATATTTTTCATAGCGCAATCAATAATTTTCGTAGCGCGTTTAATACTGTAGCGCTCTTAAGGCGTATCGTAGCGCATTTGACAATTTTCATAGCGCATATAATATTATAGCGCCCGTGATAGATTTCATAGCGCCTTTGATGATTTTCATAGCGCCTTTGATATCATAGCGCACCTGAGATGTTTTATAGCGCTCTTAACAAATCTTGTAGCGCAAAATTTTCCATAGCGTTGTTGATAGAAATCATAGCGCCATTAATTGATTCTGTAGCGCAAAAATTTCCTTAGCGCTGATAAAGAATTTTGTAGCGCCTACAACTAGTTCTGTAGCGCTTTTTGTTCCACATGATAAATTTGTTTCCCAAGTTGTTGGAGAACAAATAGTAGCTGATAAATTTGCTTTTAAAGTTGTTAAAAACAAATAGGATAGATAAGTTTTCTCCTAAAGTTGTTAGAAATAAACTTGATGTTGATTATTTGCGTTCCATGATGATGAAAAACAAATAGTTTGATTGATTTGTTTGCTTCTAAGATTGTTAAAAACAAACATGATTTTGATATTATTCGCATTTCATAATGATAATGAAAAACAAATAGTTTGATTGATTCATTTTGGATTGATACGTTAAGATGATTTGATATTGATGTTGTTTTGATGATGTATGTGAACAGGAGAGACTAGGTGTCTTGCAGTTACGAGAGACTTTCCCGAGCACATGGTCATTGATTCCACATTTATTACAGTCTAATAGAGATGTGATTGATGCTTGTGGTTTGACTTCATTGCTTGATATGCCCGAGGTTCGCCTCAACAGGGCTCTATTGACAGCACTTGCAGAGCGGTGGCATAGCGACACCAACACCTTTCATTTACCGACCGACGAGATTACAGTGACTCCCGAGGACGTATATCGCATCCTACAGATCCCAGTGATGGGAGAGATAGTTGTGTTTGACAGACGAGAGGCTGGAGGTACTCTTGCTTTGAGACGGATATTTAGAGATGATCAGATTGCCGGATATTTCATCCCATGGGGTGAGATCACAGATACTTATCCACCACTACCAGCTGTACTTGCAGGATTCATTGGAGGTGTGTTGTGCCCCAACCATAGGTCGAAGGGATTCGCGATCGGATGGGGTCGTGTCTTAGAGAGAATGGTGATGCAGGGGACACGGTATGCATGGGGTACCTGTATGCTAGCCCACCTATATGACGAGCTACATCACATCGTATATGGTAGAGGCCGGAGTTTTGCTGTTGGATGCTCATTACTATAGATATGGGCATGGGAGCATTTTGCAGTGTTACATCCATTGACTCATGGAGAGCGACCAGCTGGTCGAGCATACAGATGGAGATATGCACATATTATTGTTTAGCCTAGACTAGGCAAACTAGTGTATTGGCAGCGGCTTTTAGATAGTTTGGACACAGTATGCTGGAGGCCATATTTGGATTGTGAGCCATGGCCAGAGGATGCGAGGGAGATGCCTTTTGTATGCACTTCCAGATTTTTGATTGGACGGACCACATGGATCTTGGAGAGATTTCTTGCTGGACATGTATTGCGACAGTTTGGTCGGATTCAGGGTATGCCTGTTGGTTCAGCTATTTATGCACGGCGACAGTCAGAGCTTGCAGTGTGGGGCCCACGGATCTCTTATGATGCAGCGGTGGTAGAGTTCACCAGTTTAGGAGCACAAATGTGGGATTACCAGGTGGATGTTCTTGATGCAGGAGCGACACTAGAGTATGTACAGTATGTTCTACAACATCCACCTCCACGCATGTTTGATCCTGATGAGGCCATTGCTCCTATCATTGGACAGAGACGTCGACAGAGAGACTCAGAGTCAGGTGATGACGATTCAGAGGACAGTGATGATGAGGAGGGTAGTGGAGATGATGACTCAGATGGAGATGATGGTGGTGATGGTAGGGGTGGCAGGAGAGGCGGCAGGAGAGGTGGTAGAGGAGGTAGGGCAGGCAGAGGTGGACCACGGATGAGGCATACTGACCCATCCCCGTCGGTGGATCCGGCGATAGCGAGTCATATATCTTCTCTACAACCAGTCAGAGCTTGCGGCTGACTATCACAGGCACAAGCCTTGATTTCACGTTGAGGGTCAGGGTGATCGCACTAGAGAAGAGAAAGCTAGCGGGGGTGACAGCCTGCTTGAGATAGCCTGAGAGAGTGGCAGGTAGCACTTTTCCAGGTGATATGATGAGAGAGGTTACGAGGGCTACTCGAGAGGCAGAGTTTTATTGGACTAGATATCATGATGCAGTCCCAGCTGAGCAGAGAGAGAGAGCTACACTCAGTCACGATCTACTCATGGTTGCTCTCGTACTACCAGCAAGGGTGTGACACAACCATTACCTCCTAGAGGGCCACCGGGGTCAGGCGGAGCAGGTCCATCAGGGGCAGGTGATACAGGTCCATCAGGGGCAGGTGGTACAGGTCCTAGGCCAGCTCCATCACAGGATAGCTTGGCCTAGTGCATTGTATATGATTTCTTTCATGATATTCTGTTGAGACATTTTGTATACACCGTGAGATGATCACATTTTTGATGATATTATATCATTTGTAGTTTGACATCCTTGTACATTTTGACATTCATTTTTGAAATATATGAAATGCAGAGATGATTTTATATGATACATGATGTATATATATGATGTGTACTATATGATGTTTTCATGATTTATGATATTTATATACATGATGGTATGAGATTAAATTTATTTGATGAATGAATGTATGACATATATGATGTATGTATGTTTTGATTTTATGATTTTCTTAATGCAAATATATGTAAAATGTATGAAACAATGTTTTGTGAATGTCAAAATATACTCAGTCATATTTGAAAAGATATAAATCTTTGATTCTTTGCCCGCTTTTTAGAAATCTATAAATGCAAAATGCAGATTCTAACATGAATGCAATCTATACTAACCATCCAGGACATTCATACAATATTTCCATTTGGAGAGCTTATGTGTGCTTTTTGTATCATCATAGAGCTTTGAAATGTTGAAAGTTAATACAAGCATCAAAGGGTATGTTAGCACCAGTGATGACCTGAGTATTGCTTTCATGATTTTTAATATAGCAAGTTAATACAAGCATCTAGGTATAATTGAACCAAGATGATTTGAGTATTGCTTGCATAAACAGACAAGAGTTAATCCTTTTCCCATGCAAATTCCAAAATTTCATCCATGATCCATAGTAGAGCATGTCTCGCGACCAATTTGCATAGTACTAATGATTTCCTCACAAACAGAAGACAAAGAAAAATCATACTCCTTCCTTGCTTTTCTAGTTCAGTACATCATCGAATTACTCCAGAGATATGATAGAAAATCAAACAACCATTCAAATCCTGCTTAAGGCATTTCAAACATTTATTCATATTAAGATCATCCAATTTGGTTATCATCATTGATATTCTCATTTGGATAGTTGTTTGGATCATGTTGTTTCGATTTTCATTGGCATGAATATGTTTGTGATCGATTTGATACGACAATGTTTGTTGTGTCTTGTCAAACTGTTTTATGTCTATTTTGGAATATTCTGAAAGCTCATTGCCCCTCTCTTGTATGTTTCTGCGTTTTTCCCCCAGTGTAAACACAACCTAAAGATAAAAGATATGTACAAATTCATCAAGCCATGATGAAACCTAAAGATTCCAACCACATGATATGGATAATGAAAGATATTTACAGATGATAGACGTGGATGAATGATGCCTAAAGTGAAAACAAGACATAAGCTAATAAATGAAGGAGCCCATGTTGATCACAAGTAGCGCTTGTTTACCAAGTTTTCACCACTTATTTTTATTGCACTTTTTCAAGATTTTTTTGATTTTTTTCAAGACTTTTTATGATTTTTTTGATTTTTTCAGGACTTTTTATGATTTTTTTGATTTTTTCAGGACTTTTTATGCATAGAACTTCTTGAGATGAATACTATTGATTGGTTCTTCAAACAGGTTCCCCTCTGATGTGGATAACTGATATGCTCCAGAACCATATGCTGCTATAATAACAAATGGACCAAGACAATTAGGTTCAAATTTGCCTTTCTTTTCTCTATCTTGCTGATTACGTGGATTTTCCCTCAAAACTAAGTCACCCACTTGAAATGCCCGTGGTTTAACTCTATGGTTATAACTATGAGACATGACTTGTTGATAACCTTTCAAGTGATCAGCTGCATGTTGGCGTCTTTCATCTAACAGTTCGAGTTCTTGAAGGAGAAACTCGGTAGTCTTCATCACTTATCAATCCCTTAAGTGAAACCCTAAGCGAAGGTATTTCAACTTCCAATGGTAAGATCGCTTCTGCTCCATAGACTAAAGTATATGGTGTAGCTCCTGTTGGTGTGCGAATACTAGTTCTATATGCCCACAAAGCTGGGTTGAGTTGAACATGCCAATCACGTCCAGCATCATTTACTGTCTTCTTCAATATCTTCAAAATGGTTTTGTTAGAAGCTTCTGCTTGACCATTACCCTGTGGATAATAAGGTGTAGAGAGCCTGTGTTGGATATGAAATCTTTCACAAAGTTCATCAACATCCTGATTCTTAAAAGGTCTTCCATTATCGGTAACAATAGAATTAGGAATTCCATATCTACAAATAATGTAATTCAGGATAAATGAAGATATCTGTTTACCAGTCACTGTTGTTAGAGGAACAGCTTCAATCCATTTTGTAAAATACTCAGTAGCTGTGATGATAAACTTATGACCATTTGACGATGAAGGATGTATTTTACCAACAAGATCTAATCCCCACTGAGAAAAAGGCCATGTTGAAATAAAAGGCTGCAATTCTTGTGCAGGTGCATGAATAAGATTCCCATGGATCTGGCATTTAGAACACTTCTTAACAAAAGTAAAAGAATCTTGCTCCATGGTAGGCCAATAGTATCCCATTCTGACAAGTTTCTTCGCTAAGGTCAAACCACTTGAATGAGTTCCACAAATACCACCGTGAACCTCTTGTAAGGCTTTTTCAGATTCGTCACGTTCAAGACATCTAAGGAGTGTACCATCAAGACCACGTCTATAAAGGATATTGGCAATTAAGGTATAACGGGATGATTGGCGTATGAAATTCCGTTTTTGGTTGTGGGATAAATCTAAAGGCAAGATGTTATCTTTCAAATAGGTATAAGTTTTGCCATATAAAGTTGAATCAGAACCAGTCAAATGACATATAACTTGGTTTTCAGGATTATCATATGCAGGAGAAAACAATTGTTCCACCAAGAATTCATACTTGGTTTGATCTTCTGATATTTGTAATAAAGAAGCAATGGTAGCCATTGCATCTGCAGCTTTATTGTCAATTCTTGATATTTGTGAAAATTTGATTGACACAAAATATTTCTTATAATCATCCACCATGTTTTTGTATGGTAGCAACTTATCATCTTTGGTTTGATAATCATCATTAATTTGATTAATGATAAGTTGTGAATCACCATAAACTTCCAGCTCTGTAATCTACCATTCCAAAGCTATCTTTAATCCTATGAGTAATGCCTCATATTCTACTATGTTATTTGTGCAAGGAAACATCAACCGATATGATCGTGAGATGGTATGTCCTTCAGGTGTAACAAAAAGAATCCCTGCCCCCGAGCCATATTGTCTATAAGATCCATCAAAGTACAATGCCCACGGTCTCTGAATTGTTGTTGTAAAGACATCTGCATCAGGAAACTCAATATGCATTGGATTGTCTTCTTGTAAAGGAGCTTCAGCTAACTGATCTACAATGACTTGTCATTTAATTGCTTTTCGATCTACATAGTGAATATCAAACTCACTTAAGATCATTACCCATTTTGCAAGTCTTCCTGTTAAAGTGGCTCTACTTAATAGGTATTTCAATGGATCTATCTTTGTTATCAGCTTAACTGTATGAGTCAACATATAATGTCGCCACTTTTGAGAAGCAAACACTACTGCAAGACAGGCTTTTTCAATGAAACTGTAGTTTAACTCATGTCTTGTTAAGGTTCTGCTGATATAATATATAGCCCTTTCTTTACCTGTAGAGTCTTCTTGTGCTAGCAATGCACCCAAAGATACTTCTGTTGCTGAAATATAGAGTATAAGCGGCTCTCCTGGAATAGGTGGAATTAGAACTGGTGGATGTGTAAGATATTGCTTAATCTGATTGAATGCTGCTTCACATTTGTCATCCCATTTAAATGGAACATTTTTATGCAATAAATGTGTGAATGGCAAGCTTTTGTCTGCCAGTTGAGCTATAAACCTTCTGATGGACTGTAATCTTCCTTGCAAGGATCTTAATTGACTGATATTTCATGGTGGAGGCATGTCCATTATAGCTTGTACCTTTTCTGAATCAACTTCTATACCCTTTTCTGAAACAATGTACCCTAATAGGAAGATTTTTCGAACAGATTTGGCAAGTAATCACCTTCCACCGAATGTATGCATCATATCATGAAAAATAGTTGTCATTGCTCTTTGATGAGTAGCTCGACGTTCTTTAGCGCAGAATGGCATTACATTCCAAATGGAACACCTAGGGACGTGGTATTTGTTTTATCTTTGATCTTAAGTTGCAATTTTTATCTGGTTGTATCCGAGAATCCATCATTAATGAATACATTTGCATGACCGGTAGTTAGGATCAACAATCAGGAAGTCTATGTTGAAATGAAAGAAAAGATATCTTTAGGGCATGCTTTATTTAAATCCCTGAAATGCAACAATTCGATCTTCCATCAGCTTTGAAAGCGGCGGTACAATGCTGAAATCCATTCTGCATGAATGGTTGAGATGGATCCAAACATCCTAAAAGCTTCTTTAATTCTTCCTTGATTAATAGTACAACATGTGGATGCATCTTTAGGCTTTGCTTGCTACGGGGTTTGTCCAGGGTTTGATAGTGTGATGCCGTGCTCAGTTAGGATCTAACCACGGCATATCTGACATATGACCAAACAAAGTTAATTGATTATCCTTCAAAAGAATTACATGAATTTACGGACTTCTTCAGCTGACCAATACCGTGCTGCAATTTGCGAAACTTTTGGCTGCTGCTATGTTGATTGGTTACGTTCCAGTTCCAATCAAAATAGAATCTTTCATGATAATACTTAGGAAAAGAGTGTCAGGAACTTCTCATCTTGTTCCTTCGAAAGGTTTTCACTGTCAGATTCGCTCTTTATTTTGTTTTGATCTATCACTGCCTTTTTCGGTTTTCACCAATAGATCCATCTTTTATTTCATTTATTTTGCAGCTAAGAGACTTGACACTCTCCTTGTCAAAATCATGAGTATAAGATTCTTGAATGAAACAATTGTTTTCTTCATTTGAGGAACAAAGGAAAGTTATAACATCTTCATCATTACTAAATGTAGGAATATGGATAGGTGCGTCAATGTCCCAATCTATAAGTTCTGGATAAACTAAAGGCATAGGATCATTAGGTTGGGTAAGGTCTTGAATTGTCAAAGTCATGATATGGTTGTCATCCTCATGGTAGACAAGGTCTGTGATGGTATTCTCCTGTTGATTATCAATCTCGTTAGAATTTGATTCTTCCTCACTTGAGTCATGATCGCTTTGTAAAACATAATCGAGTGGAGGCCTTGAACCTTCTCCTTGTATAAGAACAGGTGCATATTTATGTATAGTATCAATTTGTTTATCCCTCCAGAATTCATCATTATAAATGGTGTCCCATTCATATTCATTTGAATCAGTATCTGAACTATTTTGCAATTGGAAAACTGATTCATGAGATTTATCTGACACAGATTCTCCTTTATGAACTAATGATGTCTGCTGTGAAGTAAGTTCTTCTTTATCTTTACCATATCCAAGTCCTATTTTATCACTTGAATGCTTTGAAATAGGCTGAATTGGTTCCACAATTCCTTCTCTTCGTTTCCCTATAGGACCATTCCCTTCATAACCCATCTTTTGCATGATAGCGTACCCTTTACCATATTGTTCTTTAGGCAAATTAATGTGTAAGAGAGATTCATCTTCATCTTTGTATAGCCAATTTAGGATATCCCTATCTTCAGCTTCTTCTTCAGTGGTATTAGCTCTAATGAATTTTCCATCAAACTTTGTGATTGGCACAGAAGTTTGAGATGTAGAAGCAGTCGCAATCTTTTGATTTGATAAAGTTGGTAAACCATGTGATCTTGGAGAAGGAGGTAAAGTAGAAAGAGATAGTGAATATTCACCTACCCCTTTGTCTTTAAACTTTAACTTTGTATCAAGATTCTTTGTCAATTCTTGCAATTGGACTTGTATATTGGAAGAAGAAACAGCAAGAGCTTCTCTATTGTGTGGCACAAAGACATCTTGACTCACCCTAAGATTGGAACAAGTTTGGGTACTATTGTAATTAGCTTGTATAGTTATTTCTTGTCCATCATATGGAAACTTGATACATTGATGATATGTTGATGGTACGGCTTGCATATCATGGATCCACGGACGACCCAAAAGTATGTTATAAGACAGATCTTGATCTAGAACCTGACAAAAAGTATTCTTCACAACAGGTCCCACTCTGATAGGTAGCAATATTAATCCCTTAGAAGCTCTTTCTTCATCATCATATGCCTTAATGGTTATCTTCCTTCGTGAATCAATTTCATTTTCTGAAATTCCTAAGGCATTTATCAATTTTAAGGTACAAATATTCAAACCGGCTCCTCCATCTATTAAGACACGTCTAATTCGATGTTTATGGATCATGACTTCAAGATAGAGTGAGGAATTATGTGGATGTGTCATAGAAGCATCATCTTTATCGGAAAATGAAAGACAAGTGGGGGAAGACAAATGTCCCACCATGGCTTGAAATCTGTTTGCATCTAGATCAGTATCAACAGTTGTGTTCACAAGCGCTTCTTCTAAAATATTTTTGTGTATAGGGGATATTTTAAGAAGTTCAAGAATAGAAATTTGAGCTGATTTTTTTCTCAATTGATCAACCATATTATACTGAGTTGGAGAAGAAATAGTTGTTTTAGATGAACTTCCTTTTAAAACAACCTTTGCTTGACCTCTTGTTGTTACATTAACCTGTTGATATTCTTGTTTTCCTTTAATTTTGATAACATTAATCTGATTATCATCTGTGTGAATATGGCGGATTATATTGTCTTCAACATTATGCATGCTTTTGGCTTTGGTATCCGATGTTTCCCCCTTTTGGTAGTTTGGTAAAGGATCTTTGAATGCTTGATGATCATCATTGCTATGATGTCCCTCAATTGTAATAGTACCATTGTCAATTAAATCTTGTACTAGATTTTTCAAAGCTTGACAATTGTTTGTTCTATGACCTTTACATCGATGATAATTGCAATAATATGAGTCATTCCATGATGGTGGTTTAACTCGTGGCTCATAATCTCTTTGTGGTGGTAAAGTGATAACCTTATTATCAAGAAGTTCCTTGAGAGCAGATTCAAGAGATTGACCCAAAGCAGTAAAAGTTCGTCGGTTGGAAAAGAATGAAGGTCTAGACAGATTTGATATTTGGGCATTGCCAAGATTATTATTCAAATTACCACGATTTTGATTGGTATTTTGATTGGTCATGTTCTCTTGCTTGGAAATTTGTCCTTGTTGATTGTTGTTTCCTTGTTGAATTGTATTTCCTTGTGAATTGTTTCTTGGAGCACTTGATAGATTGAAAATGGATGGTCTTGTTCATAAATTATTTGCATCCACTATACCATCATTAACAACATTTTTGTTTCTATTCCAAAACCTTGTTTTATCGTTGTTTTGATTTGATGTACTTGGATTATCAAGTTTTATCACTCCCCTTTTAACCAAGGCCCCTTCAATCGTGATTGCATTTTCAATCAGTTTTTCAAAGTTATGAGGACAATGAAGGTTAAGCCTATAGCTTAATTCTGGATCAAGACTATTGATAAAAATATCCATCTTTTCCTTTTCAGGAATAGGACGAGAATATCGTGCAAATAACCTTCTCCATCTTTGTAAAAATGTAGTAAAGGGTTCTCCTACTTTTTGTTTTACTTTACAAAGATCAAGCAGTGTTATTTGATGTTGAATATTGTAGGAGTATTGTGAGATAAACTGATTTATCAACTCCTCAAAAGTTTTGATAGGTGGAGTGATTTTTGAAAGCCACTCCATGGATTGTACACCTAGACTTCGTGGAAATAATCGCATCAAGTAAGTATCATCATAGGCGAATTCAAGACTCATGTTTCGGAAATCCCTAACATGGTCTATGGGATCAGTTTTTTTTTTTTTTTTATCATACTTAGGAATTTCGCAATGTTTTGGAAATGGAATCATTTGAAGACTCCTATCAAATGGATAAGGAGATATGTCTTCCAAAACATATTTCTTTGTTGTACCTCCTTGCATTTCCTTTATTTTCCCTTGTGATTCTTTTATCTGTTGGTTAAGAGCACTAAAGTCATTAGGAGGATTTTCAGGATTTTGTTTAATCCCCTCTATGTCAAAGGTGTGAGGCAACTTAGCTCCTTGATTAGCTAATGAAAGGAAGTATTTTTCTTTGTTACGTTCTAGGATTCTTTCCATAAGAGTATGGAATTGAGGATCTTGTTCTGCTTCTTGAAGCTTTTCTTCCGTTAACTCATCAAGATTAAATGTTTCCTCTTCTTTTTCATTTCGGTCACCCATTTTGCTCGTTGTAGTTTCTCCCTCATCTTTTTCCATTTGTTTTTGAGATCTTGTGAGAACAGGCATAGATTTTACTCAAAATTTTACTTACTTTTGATCAAAAGAGTGAAATAGTGCAATTGATGTGGTATGTATGAAAGTCAGAATAGAATGAAAATTCTATGACTTATACGAAATTTTCTAATCTTGTAGCTTGTGTTGTTCCCTAAGTGAAAGGATAAAAATCCTGTTAGTGGGAATATAAGCAAAAGATCAAGAAAATGATGATTTTTGCACTTTATGAAGTTTTGATCATGGCTTTGTAAAAAGATGGATTTTGTGATAGATGCCTAATGTATTCTAAGTTCTCTATTGTAAGATTTGATTTGGACGAGTAGAGTATTCGATTGCTGGTTGGGGAATATAACTAAAATGGATGCGTTGACTATGGTTATGCCTTTGAGAAAGGGCTCTTCTTTGAAAATAAGCTTGTGAATACAAGGGCTCTATGGCATAATCATCTGAAAGACCTCTAACACAATCATGATACCTATGAAGAAAAGTTCTATATTTAAGTAAAATTTTTTGACTTTGATATAAGAATTGTTGTTTCTTCAATAATTTCTTGTGGTTGAGAGGTTTCTTTGGCTTCTTAATCCTTTTGGAAACAGATTTCTTTACAAATTTTGTAGATTTCCAATCTCGTCACATGAGATTGATCAATATGATAATGAGTGTTTTGGATGATCTTTATCTAAATTAATGTAATGAAAACACATCAAACAAATTTAAAACAGTTGTTTTAAGTCCTATGCTAAACATCAAGTGTGTAACCAAAATGTTTTTCAAAAATTGTTTTAATAGGTTTTACACATGACAAGCACTTCAAACAGACTCACTCTTAGTTCTCAAGTAGGTCATCATAGCAATCAACAACCCACATCTTAAAACTGCATCGACTCACACAGCCGTGTCACCCCCGAAAGGGCGCCCGTGTTTTTGTCTTTTCCAGGTGCGTACTCAGAGTGACGGAAGTGGATACCGGATCCCCTGAGCAAACAATCCTTGGCAGTTATATGGTGAGTATCTTGGGGGTAGATTCTTCCCTCCCCTGTACTGTGATTGAAACAATGTTCGGAAACTGACTCGGTTAGTTACTACACTAGGTTCGTAGTAAGGATTTCCGTTCGGTGCGGCAAATGATAGACTCCCTCAAGAGACCTCCCTACCTTTAGAACAAAGGCTTTGGGGATGGTTATCAATGCACACTACCGTCAAAAGAGGGTTTCCCCAATTTTGCTTTAAATTTTATAGTGGGGTGGAATAGCCTAGCTTTGGCTTGAACCCACTTGAGTCGTTCCTCTTGGGTGAGTACTTTTTCCCACAAGAGCAGGCTCTCTACAAGGTTTTAACAAAGCTGTAAAATACATAAAAAGAAATAGGTGAGTTTGGCATTTTGATCACCCAGTTAAGGGGAGAGCATAGGCCTATCACCGAGAACAAAGCAAACACTAGGTTCAATTATTAAGCACCAAATGGAAATTTTCTAAACTAAGTGAAGATGTTGCTTCACATAAACAAAAAATTCATTTTAAGCCTAAATTGAAAAATGAAGTGTCTATCCTAGGATTGCTCTATTTTATACTTTAGATGACTACCCTAGGATTGGTTAATTTATGCTTTAGATGACTACCCTAGGATTGATAAATTTTATGCTTTAGATTATTCTACCCTAGGTTGATAATTTTTTTAATTAATAGCTGTCAGCGGTACGTGAGGTCAGTTGAACTAAACTACGATTACAGTTACGGTCAGTCTTCCATTTGTAACAAAACATATTATAGGCTACAATACCTGCCGTCCGCAGGCTGACAATACTTATCCGCAGGCGTTGCAATAAATATCCGCAGGCGCTCTTGATACATCCGCAGGTGCCTGCAATAAAATCCGCAGTACAATACCGCTATCACGGACGCTGAAATACTACGTCCACCCGAACCTTTAACGGTAGTCCGCGAGGCGTATTTGAAATAACCGTCCGCAATGAAATAGTAGTCATGGGGCTAGCGCGGAGTCTTCCGGCGTTAATGCGTCTGGCTATTATGGCGTTTTTCGTCATTAATCCAGTCCAAAGCTGCAAAAGATGTTAAGGAAAAGAGCCCCACGGTGGGTGCCAAAATGTGGTGTATGCTTGGTGTAGTCTAAGTAGAAACATAAAACACTAAGGTAGAGGCAGCAAACTAAAGAAATTTAGAATTAAATTTAAACAAACCAAAGATCTTTTGGGTGTAGATTATTTTCTCTATCCACGGAGATTCTTTTGAAAACTTTTGGCTCTCAGTTATTGTGACTTCTCAAATGGTAGCTGTGAGCAAGGTATGGAAAACTAAATACATATATATTTAGTGAGATGGAATTGTTATTCTGAGGATATGGGCCATTTGTGATTACATACCTGGTATGAATGATATGTATCATGGTTCTATTGTTATTGCTATGATTCTATGCTATTGCTATGAAAATGCTCTATGAATGCTGGGAACACTATGCAATTTGCCTATAGTTTACTTGCTTAAAATTCTATACTTTTGGAGCTCAGTGTATTTATAAGATATTTTCGCGAGGGCTCCATCCCGTGGCAAGAATCTCTGACTATGAATTTGTGGTAAATTTGGATAATTTGAAGTTGAGGTTGAGAAGAAATGGGAGGTTGAGGGTTGGAGAGAATGGAATCACATGTCTTCAACCACGGGGAACAAGCACACTGCAGTGAGAGAAATTGGTACTACGTTTTCATGAGTTTGTTTCAGGAGTTGAAGATAAATCCCAAATTAAATAAATAAAATTTTATTTAATTTAATTTAATACATTTTTGATTTTTTGATTTTTGATTTTTGAAAACTATAGAAGAATTAATTAAATATTTTGTAATATTTAATTATGATATGACTTTAGAAGAATATGAAATATTTAGAAGAATTTAATTAAATATTTTTGGAAATATTTAATTAAGAATAAATTTATGAATTGAATTTAGAAATGATTTTAAGAATGAATAATTAAATTAGAGGAAATAATTAAATATTTTGGAATATTTAATTATAAATGATATTTAGAAGAAAAATAATAATTTAATCTTTATTTGAATAAAATATTCAAACGAAGATTATTGATAATTAATATAAATAAATCGTAATGTTTATTTAATTAATTAAAGAATGAATCTGAAAAGATGATTAAATAAACTTATTTAATGGAAATGAAGAATGAAGAAATACAAATAAATTATTTAAATTTATTTATATGCAGATAGAATTTTGAAGATTTTAATTAAATATTAAAAATATTTAATTAATTACCAGACAATGTGATGTGACCATTTTAAGGTGTATACATATAGTAGCATCAATATCATCTAGCAATCATCATACAGGATTACATCATTGCATTTAGCATCACTCCATCCTCTAGATTGACATTTTAACAGTCACAGTGTTTACCAAATCTAAGAGCCCTATGTGATTTGATAAATCTTTGGAGATAGGAAACAATGAGACGCTTTCAAGTTTTATGTGCTTTAAATTAGTTAATTGCTTTTAAATCTTGATATAATGTTTCATTAAGAAGTGTTTTTAGCTATTTTACTCATTACTTATTCCACACTTACATTTTGGTACCCATTGTGGGGCTTTAACCCCATATTTTAACAATTTTTCTGAAAAGTGTTCATACAAGATATAGGCGTGTTTTCTTTTAGTGCGATCAAGGGATTCTGCAGCAGCTCCACCAAAATTTTTAGGGCTTCTGCAATTTGTTTTAGTGCTTCTACCAAAATTTTTAGTGCTTTTACAATCTATTTTAGCACTTCCACCCAAAGCTCTTAGAAAGGTTGACTGTTCTAGGTCCAATTTTGTTTTAGCAATTATGCTAAATTCTACAGTGCTTATACCAAATTTTGTAGCGCTTCTTCCAAATGCTGCAGTGCTTTTGATGAATAAAACCATGCTTCTACAATTTTTTTTAGTGCTTATGTAATTCTTGTCTGGATTCGACGCGACTGCGGCAAAAAAATTATTTTGACGCATTTGGACTAAAAAGAACCAATCCTAGGGTAGTCATTTGGTTTAAAATATATCAATCCTAGGGTAGTCATTTTGGTTTAAAATATATCAATCCTAGGGTAGTCATCATACATTTTCTATATCAGTTAAAATTAACATCACAACTCTTGTGAAGTAATATCTTCACCTAGAATAGAAAATTGTCGTTTGGGCTCTAAAAATTGAACAATTGATTACTGTGATTGTGTGGTGATAGACATATGCTCTCTCCTTAATTGGGTGATCAAAATACCAAACTCATCCTTTATTTTTATGCATTTTTATGCTTTATTAAATCCTTTAGAAGGTCTGTCGTAGTGGGAAAAAGTACTCACCCTATGGGAATGACCTAAGTGGGAACACCTAAAGCCAAGGATTCCAACCCACTATAATAAAGAAGTGAGTTTTTGATGAAAGTCCAACTCGATGGTAGTGTGCAAGATAACCATCCCCAAAGCCTTTGTTCTAAAGGTTGGGAGGTCTCCTGAGGGAGTTTATCATTTTCCGCACTGCACAGAAACCCTATCTATGAACCATAGTGTAGAATCTAGCTGAGTCATTAACTAGACATTGTAATACTTGCAGTGCAGGGGGAGGGAAGAATCTTCCCCCAAGACACTCACCATATAATTTCCAAGGACTGTTTGCTCAAGGGACTAAGAAATCTAACTTTGAGTATGCACTTGGAAAAGAAAAAAACACAGGCGCCCTCTAGGGGGTGACACAACTGTGAGTCGACACAATTTTAAGATGTGGGTTGTTGAGTATAACTATGACCTTTTGACCTTAAGAGCGAGTCTTTCTGAAGTGTACTTTTGTTAAACAAACTAGTGAAAATAGGACCATGCGTGGTTCTTGAACATACACTTATTGTTTAGATTCTATGTCTTAAAAAACAATTGTTCTACAATTGCTTACTGTGTTTTTGAAATCATTAACTCAAATAAAGATCATCTAGAAGAACAAAAAATAATCAAACAAAAAATAAAAAGGTGAAATTTATGATTAGGGATTGGAAATCCACAACATTTGTCAAGAAATCCCTCACAAAAAGAGTCAAGAAACCAAAGAAACAAATTAGTTACAAGAAACTTTTGGAAAGAAGATGATTTTTATATCAAAGTAGGAAAGTCTTGCTTCAACATAGAACTTTCATCCATAGGTTTCATGATTTTTCTAGGGGATATACTGATGATTATGTTTTAGAGCCTTTGTATTCACAAGCTTACTTCCAAAGAAGAGCTCTTTCACAAAAACATAATCATAGTCAACCTATTCGTTAGTCTTCCATCCCACAACCAACAATAGAATATTCCAACTAGCCTGATCAATTCTTATAGTAGAGAAAACTTGGAAACATTACAATTGTCATCCAAAATCAAAAAATTACTAGCAGAGATGTCCTACCAAAAATCTCAAAAATTACACCAAGAAAATTCGTCTCTTCACGGAAGGGGAAATTAGACTACACTATGGAAACCCAAAGTAGCACTTGCACACTTTGTTTTAGCACTTCTGAATTATATTTTAGCACATCCATAGCTAAAATAAGACTTCTGCAGTCTGTTTGAGTACTTCTACCAAATTCTACAACGCATCTACCAACAATAACCAAAATTACTAGTGTCAGAATTTACCAATCTTTTAGTGTGTCTATAGTTTGTTTTAACACTTCTACCTTGTTTTACAGTGCTTTTACCATAACTTTTAGCACTTCTACAGCCTGTTTTAGTGCTTATTACCTCTGTATCAGTGCTTACACAAAAAAAATATAGAGAGCTTTTGGAAACATCTGTCAAATTTGTTGACATCAGAAACTTAGGTTTTTATCAGAAAGCAACACTTTTACAGTCCAAACAGTGTCTTGAACTTGAAACAAATAGGTTCTTAGAAGTCAAATTTCTTTTAACTTAAACCCAGATCTTGTAAACTACAAATTTTCCAATTATCAAAACAAAAAATCTTGATTATTGAGTTAAGTTTCCTCATTAGGATTTTGACATCCTATCATCATGAAACAAAACTCAATAATCAAATTTTTAAACTTAGTCACATCAATAGAATACATCATTCTATTTGACTTTGTTAAAATCCAATTGACACTAATCCAAACACATAAGATCCAATTTTTAGTGAAACAAAAAATACCTGTATGCCAATCCTGACAAGGTTACAAAGACAAAAACTTTGAGAAAAGGAACTCAAAACACCAAACATTATGGCAGAAGAAAACCCTTTTTCCTGATTTCATCAAAATGATCCCAATGAGATAACCCAAGAGGATTTACAAACCACCCAACAAGATCCAAATTTCCATAAATTCATGGAAAAGGTCTTAGAACAAGATATGGAAAAATACCTCTTGATGTTAGCAGAATTGGGTGCAAAAATTTTGAAAGATTTCGACATCAATCGATTAAAGGAAACACCTAGAACAACTGAAACAAAACCACACAACACGCAAGACACATATCAAGTGGTTGCTCTAACCGCTCAAATTGCAAACCTTATAACAAAAAATCCAAGGTATGCAAAAGGGAACCAAAAAGAGGTATTCATTACAAGACATTTGTCATTATCCCTTTCATCTGAGTGTTGACATGATACCCTTCACTAGGCATTGCAAGTTCCCCAAATATGACAAGTACAATGGAAAAACGGATCCAATTGACCATGTGAGGGAATTCAGAACAATGAGCCTCGAATTTGCACAAGAGGATACTTATGTAATGAGGTTATTTCCTAGGAGTTTAGGAGCACATTGTATGGAATGGTTCTCCAAATCATAACCAGGGATTCGATCCTTTGAAGAACTTATCAACAGATTTATCACATAGTTCTCCTTCAACATTCAACATGATGTAACCATAAAAGATTTGTACAACATGAAACAAAAGAAGGGAGAGACATTCCTATCATTCTTACAATGTTGGTGAAAGTTGTTTGCTAGACATCCTAAATCTATAGTTGAAGAGGAAAAGATTGAATTATTTATCAACAACTTAAATGATGACATGAGTTATAGACTGGATCTACAATGTCCCCCGAAATTTGAAAAGGTGATTGAGAACGAGCTTAAAATTGAAGAAGCCTTAGTCAAAAGAGGAGTGATTAAACATTACAATGATGCATCAAACAACAAAAAATACTCAAATCACTATGGAAACAATGATAAGCCTAAATTTTGGCAGAAAAACAGAACTACTGGAAACAATGATGCTACAACTAGCACACAATACGAAACCAATATTCAATTTGATAGAAACACCTATGAAAACAAATCAGAATGAAACTAGAACAACAATCAAGGTACCACTCAAAATAATAACCCAAATAATGGAGAATCTCAGCCACCACCATATCAAAGACAATCCAATCGATGAAGATTTACACCATTAGAACAAACATTGGAATCAACAATGAGAGAGCTTATTGCAAATAGACTTATTACTCTACTAGAAGCATGAAATTGGGAGCTGAAAGTGAAACCATCTTGGTGGAACGATGCTGACTATTGCAACTTTCATAAAAATAAAGGACATAAAACAAATGATTGTATGCAATTAAAACACTTGATATGAGACTTTATTGAAGCAAAGAAGGTGTTTGTTGAAGGTCAAACAAACAACGATCATAGTGTGTTTACAAATCCTTTAACCAACTACAAAAAATGAGAATCTTCTTCAAATAATAAAGGAAAAAGTGTAAACTATATCTATGACACCACCATTCTTTGAATTTTTGAAGTTGAGAAAAATAATGTCATTGATAATCAAACAGATACATAAGCATCAATGACACTATATCCTTGAATGTGATTCCAAACATAAATACATCCAACAACCAAATCAACGTCATAAAAATCAGGGAAACAAAAGACTATCAACTGGTCAATGCAACAACTAGGGGGTAGTCCAAAGTGATATTGAAAGGAGTTTCACCTAAAATCACTACTCCCCGATCACATCAATACAACATTGTGGATCAACTACAAAAGATACTTGCATAGATATCCATACTAGAACTTCTTAAAATTTGACCATCACATAAAGAGGTTCTAGAACAAGCTTTGGTAGCCACTATGATACCCAATAATTTGGACGTCTGTTAATTTAAAGCTATGGTGGGACATCTGACTACACCTCATTGTCTATCATTCTCTAAACAAGATGATGTGTCACTAAATCACCCACACAATGCAACCTTACATATAGAGGTTCTAATCCATAAACATCGTGTCAAGCGTGTCTTAATAGATGGTGGAGCTAGATTAAATATTTGTACTTTAAAACTAATTCGTGCACTAGGCTATTTTGACAATGCCATTGATTCTAGAAGAAAGATAACAATAAAAGCATATGATGAAGATGAAAGGTCTTCCAAGGGGCTCATTGTACTACCAATTCAAGTGGGACCGATTTTCAAAAATATTGTTTGCCAAGTGTTAGACAAGGAGCTAACATATAACATACTCTTGGGATGTCCATGGATTCATGAAATGCAAGCGGTACCTTTGACATATCATCAATATTTGAAATTTCCTGTCAATGGACAAGAGGTCACAATTTCAGCTGACAACAATAATCCTCGGACTTGTAACATGATTAAGGAAAATCAAGACACTCTGATACCCCACTATGCGAACCCCTGTCCTAGTACCTGCAAAACAACAAGAATAAACAAATTAAACAAGAGATTGCAAGTTAAAACAAGGATTCCCCACGAAATCTATTTGCAAACTTGAAATTAGGAAAGAAAACAATGAAGAAAACAATAAGAAAAACAAAATAGATTAAATCCTAATTTAAATGTGCAAACTCATGATCCCATGGGGGAATTGGTGCTAATTTGATGTGAAAATTGGCCCTTTCCCAATTCATAGGATGCAATCTTGATATATTGATGATGATTGATCCACTTTGTTGATGAAAGATGAGAGCTCCAAGCCAAAATCTGCAAAAACCTAGCTAAGAAGTCAATGGTGATGGATGAAAATAGCTAAATATTTTAGCATAACAACTTTGCATAATTTGTGGATGATCAAATGAGGATATGAGCTCTTTATTTATAGAATGCCAAGATGGATGAATGTCCAAATTTGAGCAATGTGGGACTAACATTCATCCAATGGCATGATGCCACTTGCAAATCTATGAATGGATGGAAGATGTGCAAGATTTGGGAATGTGTCAATAAATGCATATTTTGAATTTCAAATTTTGTTGAAATGACTTACAAGAGGGAAGGGAAATTGCAATAAATTCCACTTGGCTCAAGACAAAGGACATGTAAGATGAAGTTATTGCTTTGTTGGATGTACATGTTGACTTGGAATTTTTGAATTCAAATTGAGAGAATATTCCAAAAGATGCCTTGTGAGGAAAATAGAGATTTAATAAATGAATTAAATCTATTTTCATGTGCAACTTGAAAAATCTAGAGGATGGGACATGAGATGAGATTAAATTAATCAAGGGTTAATTAATTTAATGAGAGGTGTTAGATGATGTGACTTATTTGACTCAAATTTATGGATTTATTTAAATTAGATAAGAGAGGAATATGGTAAGAGATTAATTAAATAAGGATTTTGATTTATTTAATTAAAAAGGATGGTATCAGATTAAATCAAATAAGGTTTTAATTTATTTAATTTGATGGACATACTTTAGAGATTTAATCAAATAAAATTAATTATTTAATTAAATAGGGATAATTAGATCAGATGGATTTATTTAATTAACAAAAGAGATTGACTTAATTAGATAAAATAATTTATTCAATTAAGGGATGAACGTTGATGAATTTAATCAGATAAAAAGATTTGATTAAATGGTTAGACCGAGGGATGATTCAGGAAGAAATGATGTTAGTAGGTTGGGATCAAGTGCACAATGTCAATTAGTATATTTTACGTGTCTACATTTTTCCCCTCTTTGAATCAATGCACTCATTGCGTTGGTTCAAAGAATAAACGATCTCGATCAAAGCCAAAACTTCATTATTAAAAAATTTCCCCACTACTACATGGCGAGAGAAAACATGCCATTATAATGCCCCCTCGAGAGATTGGATGAAAATTTCAAATTTTTGGGTGGTCTCACGAAAAAAGATGACAAAGTACTTGACAAGTCCGAAAGGGCTCTCAGGGGCTAAAAACGTGTCTAAACACAATAAAATGATGCAAGACAGGACTCAAGTGGACAGAAACAGGTTTGAGGTCCAGAACCCTAGCAGGGCAGCTAATTAGGGTGAAGAAACCCTAATTTCTAGGCTTAAAAGGGGCCTGAGGGTCACTTTCAAGTCATTTTCAAACATCTCCAGTAGTGATCTCGAGATTTGAGCTCAGACCTCCTGACTATTATGGCGCAACGACAGCTTCCTCTGCACATTTCTGATCTAGTTCAGACGTACCAACAACCACCAGGCATCGGGGCACCAGTAAATGGTCTTTACCTGAGCTTCATTTTCATTTATTGCTTCAATTAATGCCTTTAAAGGGTTGGTTCGTCTGCAGCGGCGCTATATAGCGCTGCTCAGAAGTCAAATTGTGCCGCTCGGTGTTAAAATAGCGTCGCTGCGGTGTAGTTTGGAGTTTAGAAACTCCAACGCTGAGCTCGGGGCCGACGGGTGGATTTGCAAAGTGTGACGCAGCGACGTTAATTTTCCCAAAGTGCGCCATTGAATGATAAATTGCACCGCGACGGTGTGATTTTGCTGTTTTAGGGCCTAGCATCAGAGTTTGATTAGAAATCAAACTGTGACGCCATCACAAGTTGCATCGTTGGGAAGGTTCTTTGCACGCTTGGTGAAGAATTTTTTAATTTGTTAACATGATGACCTTGCTTGATGCAGGATGTGGCAAGGGAGCTCTACTCTCAGGAGCACAGGTCATGGGACCTGGCTGGCTACTTGTAGGACCTGAGCGATAGGGACCAGAATTGACTCCGGATGGCGGGGTTATGGCATATTACGTATGCGGCACCCATTCATACTTACTTAGGGATGCTGTCAGCACTGGCTGAGAGATGGTACAGCGAGACTTCTTCACTCCATCTTCCTACTGGTGAGGCCATCGTCACCCTAGAGGACATTTGGCAGATTTTGAGATTGCCTATTCATGATCGCCGAGCGATCTTCGACATGGATGAGGGGCGAGAGGCTTGCTTCAGAGTCCTTGCCACCAACGAGATTGTGTTTTGCGAGGAGCAGATAGAGCTTGAGTGACACAGGATCCTGGCACCTCCCTACCGCTAGGTGATTGCGGCCATCATTTCGGGTCTCGTCGCCCCTTACAGACGAGGGTGATATTTAAATCCCAGCTGGGGGTATTGTTGGGAGTGGATGGTTCGAGATAGGCCAATTTGTTTTGCTTGGGGGCTTGTTCTTCTAGCTTCACTTTACATAGACCTCCATGAGTACGTGTACATGGACGATAGAGCGCTGGGAGCAGGGGTGACCCTACTTCATGTTTGGGCATGGGAGCACATTGCTGTGCTTTGGCCATGCATTGTTTCAGTTCTGATGGGGCCAGACGATCCCCTCGTGTGCCGATACAGAGGCGGTGTGTCGTTTAAACACATCGATGAGCATGGGATCCCTTGCTGGAGGAGGGTCTTGGACGAGATGCAGGTTTTTACCTGGCAACCCTACCTTGGTCGGCCCGGATGGGCTGATGATGCCGATCATATATTCTACTGCTGCTAGGACCGTTACATGCAGGGGCGGGAGCATACCATGCTTGAGAGGTACTTGCTTGGGTGTGTGCAACATCAATTCGGGGAGCCGCAGGATTGGCCGGATGATGATTACGTAGCCATCTTCGCCCGTACCATGACACAGGTTTCATGGGGGCGGTACATTCCTGCTTCGGAGGTAGTTGACAATTTTTGACAGCTGGTAGCCCGGCCATAGGCTTATAATCAGGGGCTTGTCGATCCAGGCACTACTCAGGCCTATAGGGATTGGTTTCAGCCTCCTCTTCGGTTGACGATACCAAGTGCAGTTCCGTATTTTCAGAGAGTCAAAGGAAAAGGGGGAGGATGAGGATGGAGAGCTGAGATTTGATAGGACCTGCCATTCATGCCTCCAGTATAGCCATATCAGGGAGATGTGCACATGCAGGACCAGCAGTAGGTGCCACCAGTCCCACCACCATGAGCTGAGGGTGAGGATCAGCCTCATGTGCAGCCTTAGGTACAACCACAGGTACAGCCAGCGGGGCAGGTGGATGTTTGAGATGCACTGATTGCATAGTTACAGGCCCAGGTCCAGGCCGTGATAGCCGAGAGAGATCAAGCGAGGGCTGAGAGAGAGTAGCTCAGGGCTGAGAGGGATCAGGCTATACAACAGAGATAGGTTGCAGAGCTACAGGCAACCACTGAGCTAGGCAGGAGACAACAACTAGAGAGCATGACAACCTCCTCCTCCCAGAGTACAGTGCCAGTTCGATCCTACAGGGATGTCGTATGAGAGGCAGAGTATTATTGGAGGTTTTACCATGAGGCCGTACCTCTAGTAGAGTAGGTCCTAGAGTACTTAGAGCGGGCCGGTCACAGACTAGCAGAGGGTCATGGTGACAGACGCGAGGGAAATATCCACAGGGACAGAGCTTGATCGAGATGTTGTGATACTTTTTTGTGCCTTATGGGATCATTTTTGATAGCTCGATGGGCCTTTTGTACCGATTGACATATATGTACATTGATCTGATTTATTCTTTGTACTATGACAGTTTCGTTATTGATGATATATATATGAGCCGATGATGATTTTGATGTGATGCAATGTGTTCTCTTGATTTATGCATGTATGATTCTATTTCTATATGTTGTGCAATGATGTTATATGATGCTTATATGATGTTATTTATGGATGCCTTTATTTCTGATGATGTATGCATTGTGATTATGATTAACAGATCTATATTATGTCGCCTTATGGTATGAAAATGCATTTATGTGATGTGCAATGATGTTGTCTATATGATGATCTATTTATGTTGATGCAAATGGAATGATCTAATATGTGATATGGATTTATTGATATGTAAACTGATATGATCTATGGTGTTCATGTGAAATGATATGTGACTTATGTTTATAAATGATTATGGATGCATATATGCTTTGTATGTGATATAATGAATTATGTATGTTTATGCTTATGTTTTATTGCAATGAATGGTTTATGATGCTATTTATGAGATGACATGGATGATGTAATATGAATGTGATGGTCGTGATATGATGCAAATGAGATGGTGTAATGCAAATGAGATGGTTTTATGAGGTGATTAGAATAAAAAATGTTATTATCCTAAACATTTTGAATGATGATGCAATGTATGTGATATGATGTAATGATATGATAATGTTTTATGCAAGATGAACCAAATGTGTGACATGACTATTTGTTTATGATTATGCAGTACACGAATGGTTATGAAATGCAAATGAATGTTTATGCAGTGATTCATATAACGCAATGCGATGCAATGTAATGGATAGAATGTGATGAAATGGATGCACCTATCTATGAAGAATGCCTATGATAACCTGTTTATATGATGATTTAAAATGCAATGCATGTCTTTCCTATATGATATGTTGATGTCATATGTTAATGATTTTGTGAATGCAGGATTGATGACGATGATGGTGATAATGATGAACTGTCATAGTACCTTGTTAGTGCAGTTAGCAAGGAAAGAAGAAGTCATTTCAACAAGACACAAGATGACGCAAATTCCAATGATGATGATGATGATTGCTTGCCAAGGAATTGGGATTTTCAAAGGGCCAAATTTTCTTATTTTTTTGATAACGCACGTGGTACGATGCATCAAGGAATAGGAAACTAGGATGACGTTTTACCTAGTGTGATGGACTTTGACTTGACAAGTAGATAGGAATATTCTTGTTCACACCTGACATACAAAAACCTTGTTAGGATGTATTTCAGAAGTTTCAAACACCTTGAACCAAAACACGGAAATGTAAACCTATCCATGCAATAGTCAACAAGTTGCCCTAGACCTCCTCCATACATATCTAACAAAGCAAGTATTCACTGAGGTTATATTACAAGAACATCCAACAAGCATAACAAACAAAAGATAATGATCGTTGCCCCATTCCTATTTCTCTAAATCCTCTGTTTGGGATATCATTGAGAAGTCCTTGGAATGAGTGCAATAAGATAAGTCAAAAGATAAAGACAAAGTAAACAAACAAGCTGATGTTCTTCAATACTGCTAACCAAAAGGGAATGTGTTTTTAAGGATAAGAACCAAAACTATTACCAAAAGATAATTCCCATTGTAGGAAGGATACATCCTAGGACATGTTAGTGGATGGTGACACGTCATTTCATTTATCCAAAGTGCTCTTTCTGATAAATGATGCCCATTGTAGGAAGGATACATCCTAGGACATGATGTTATCAGATGATTGATATGGGACCAATGGATGATGGACTATCGACACAAAGAATTGACCAACTTGTTTATGTACTGACTTAAACCTGAGACTTGACATTTTTTGAGTTTTACTTTTAACCTGCTAAACTTGTTTCTAATTGTTTCACCAAAGGTTGAGGATGACGATCAATTTATTATGGATAGTGTTATTGCGGGTGCAAGGGAGATGAGGTGGATGAATTTTTTTCAAATATTTGGATGTTTTTGGAGTTTTACAATGTTTTGAGGCTGTTTTTGGTATTTTTTGAGATTTTGCAAATGTTTTGATTTTTGAATTTTTTCAATGTTTTGGGATTTTTTGAGATTTTGACCAAGAGATTAACCTAAAGACCTATCCTAGGGGCCTTGGGGGCTAATCAACAGATTAGCCTTTCCTATGTTATACACGTAGAGACCATGTAGTTCGACTGATGACTTGACCGATTTATAGACATGATGAAATGTCAGTTTATTATGATAGACTCTTAAAGGACTGACCTAAGTGTCTCAGGGGATGATCAAAGATCAACCTTGCCTACATTCAAACTCAGAGATAACGTAGTTCAAAAAGATGACTTTGTTTTTTGACTTTTTGACTGACTTTTTGACTTGTTTTGGGATTTTGATTATTTTTTTGATGTTTTTTGATTTTCTGATGTTTTGATGTTTTTGGATTTTCTGATTTGAGGACTTTAAGATCATACACAAATCGATCGATAAAAACATGCCCCCAACGTGATGCAATAGACTACTCCAATAAAGGCAGGACAAACCGACCTTAAGGATGGGCCGAGTAGTACTAGGACGGATCATGATATGAAAACAAGACCAAGCTATGGTGCAGATGCGAGTGGATGAGTGATGGATGGAGACCTAGATGTGATGGATGATGGATGGATGATGCAAAACAAGCCATAAAGATCCTGGTGGATGGGAAGTGCTTATTTACACAAGGTGCCTGTTTGCTAGGTTTTCACCAAGGTACTTGTCCAAAGTGCCACCGAAGTGGTTTTCACTAGAGGACGATTTTTTCTCTTTACTATTTTTGATCATTTTTCTATTTTTTTTAATTTTTTGCTTTTTTGCTTTTTTGTTGTTGTTACCAAGACGCCTGTTTGCCAGGTTTTCACTAAAGTAACCATTTTTTTAGGACATTTTCTAAATTTTTTGGATTTTTTGGTTCTATACCTTGAAAGATTTAGGCATAAAACTTTTTGAGATGAGAGCTATTCATGGGATCTTGCAGAGGTTCCCCTTTGGGTGTTGATAACTGATATGCCCCTGACTTATAACTTGCTGTGATGATGAATGGTCCCAACCAATTGGGTTCAAACTTGCCTTTGCTGCTTGGGTTTGGAACATTTTTCTATTTTCTTTTAAGACCAGTTCTCTGACTTGGAAAGTCCTGCTTCTGATTTTCTTATTGTAACTCCTTTTGAGTCTATTATGATAGACTTGTAAATGATTTAAAGCATCTATCCGTCACTCATCCAGTAGCTCCAGCTCATTCAATCTTGACACTCGGTAGTCTTCATTTGTGATGAGGTTTTGCAGTGATATCCTAAGTGATGGGAGCTCGATCTCAATGGGGAGTACGATTTCTGATCCGTAGACCAGGGAGAAGGGGGTGGCTCCGGTGGGTGTGCGAATACTAGTTCGATAGGCCCAGAGGGCGGGATTAAGCTGCAAATGCCAGTCACGACCTGTGTCATTAACTATTTTCTTGAGGATTTTTAAATGGTTTTGTTTGTAGCTTCTGCTTGGCCATTGCCTTGGGAATAGTATGGGGTGGAGAAGTGATGTTGGATTTTGAATTTCTCGCATAAGTCACAGACATCCTAATTTTTGAATGGTGTCCCATTATCTGAGATAATGGCTTGTGGAACACCATAGCGACAAATGAGATAGTTCAGGATGAACTTAGAAATCTACTTCCCAGTTATATAGGTCATGGGTATGGCTTCCACCCACTTAGTAAAGTATTTCATTGCGGTTATGATGAATTTGTGCCTATTAGATGAGGTGGGTGTGATTTTGCCAATAAGATCAAGTCCCCACTACGAAAAGGGCCATGGTGTGACAATAGGATGAAGCTCTTGAGCTGGAGCATGGATGAGGTCCCCATGCTGCTGACATTGTAGACATCTTCTAGCATAGTCATGTGCCTCTCGTTCCATTGTGGGACAATAATACTCCATCCTCAGTAGTTTCTTAGCTATGGTCATTCCACTCGAGTGTGAACCACAGATATCGTTATGTACTTTAGTTAAAGCAGTCAATGCCTCCTTAGCGTTTAAGCAGTGTAGTAGGGTTCCTTCTATACTCCTACGATATAGGGTATCTCCTAGGATGACAATTATGGATGCCTTTTTGACAAAGGTTCATTTTAGGTTTGATGGTAGGTCAGCGGGTATGACTCCTATACGAAGGTATGTGTAAATGTCATGATACCAAGGATCACCGGGACTGATGATTTTGCACACATATTCTGATTTTGGTACCTCAAATGTGGGTATGAGAAGCTGCTCAATCAGGAATTCATATTTTGGAACATTGTTGGGGATGTCCAGTAGGGACCCAATTGTTGCCATGGCGTCTGCTGCTCTATTGTTGTCTCTAGGTATCTGCTCAAATGTAATTTCGATGAAGGATTCTTTGAGAGTCTTGACCAATTTCTTGTATGGAGTGAGCTTGTCGTCCTTGTTCTGGTATTCATCGTTCACTTGATTTATGATCAATTGAGAGTCTTCGTACACTTTGAGAACTATGATGTTCCATTGCACTGCTATTCTGAGACCTATGGTCAAAGCCTCGTATTCTATGATATTATTAGTGCAAGCAAATGCCAGTTTATAGGACCTTGGTATGCAATCCCCTTGTGGGGTGATGAAGAAGACACCAGCTCCTGATCCATGTTGTGTGTATGAGCCATCAAAGTATAGTTTCCAGTGGTTAGCTATGTTGAGATTGAAAATGGATTCATCTAGAAACTCCGAGACAAGAGGGTTCTTAGAATAGATTTGTGCTTCTGCCAGTTGGTCTGCGATGACTTGGCCCTTGATTGCTTTCCTCTCCACATATTCAATGTCATATTTTGATAATATCATCACCCATTTTTCCATTCTTCCTGTGAGAATTGCTTTTGATAGTAGATATTTGAGGGGATCTATTTTGGCAATGAGCTCTATCTTGTGTGCCAACAAGTAATGTCTGAATTTTTGTGATGCAAACACTACTGTGAGACATGCTTTCTCGATTAATGAATAGTTTAGCTCATGACCAACCATTGTCTTGCTGATGTAGTAGATAGCCTTTTCCGTTCCATTTTCATCATGCTGAGCTAGAAGAGCTCCAAGGGCTACTACTATTGCTGACACGTATAAGATCAATGGTTTCTTTGGGATGGGTGGCATTAGGACTGGTGGTGTTAGTAGATATTTTTGATTTTGTTAAATTCCTCTTCACACTTGGTATCCAATTTGTACACTACTCCCTTGTGGAGTAGGTGAGAATATGGGTTCTATTTGTCCGCCAATTGTGCTATGAATTGTCAGATGGATTGAAGTCTGCCTTGGAGGCCTCTCAATTGTTTTAATGTCTTTGGTGCTTCCATTTCAAGGATTGCTTTTACCTTTGCTAGATCAACCTCGATACCCCTCATTGATACTATATATCCTAGCAATTTACCTGATTGTATGCCAAAGACGCACTTCTTGGGATTTAGTCTAACTTTGTACTCCTCAAGCCTGTCAAAAATAGCACTTAAGGTTGCTATGTGGTCTTTTCTTTTTCTGTATTTTGCTAGGATATTGTCGACATAGTCTTCAACCATCTTATGGATCATGTCATGGAATATCAATGTCATGGCCCTTTGGTATGTTGCTCCTGCGTTCTTTAGGCCGAATGGCAACATGTTTCAGCAGTAAGTCCCCCATGGACAAGTGAAAGCTATCTTATGTTGATCCTCTTTTGCTATCATGATTTGATTGTATCCTAAAAATCTGTCCATTAGTGACAACATTTCATGTCCCGCTGTCATGTCTACTATCATGTCGATGTTGGGAAGCGGGAAGTCATCTTTTGGACATGCCTTGTTCAAATCCCTGAAGTCTGTGCAGATTCTAATGGCTCCGTCAAGATTTGAAATAGGTACCAACTTTGATACCCATTTTGGGTAATCGACTGGTCGAATGAATCCTGTGTTTAATAGCTTTTTTAGCTCCATTTTGACTAGTAAGGCAACCTGAGGATACATTTTTTGAAGCTTTTGTCTAACAGGATTTGCTTCTAGATATACTACTAAGTGGTGGACTATGGTTTCTGGATCAAGGCCTGGCATGTCAGCATAACTCCATTAAAAGTTTATCTGTCTTTCCCTTAGGAAGGCTGCTAGGAGTTCTTGTTCTTTTGATAATAGTGACTCTGCGTAGAATGTGATATGTGGGGTCTCCTTTGTTCCTAGGTTGACCGGATTGCATTTTTCTGCCAAGACTGCTAACTTTTCTTAATGAAGAGATCTTAAAGGAAGATTGAATCCCCCATCCTCGGGTGCCTCAGAGAGGTTTTCACCGTTGGATATGTCCTTTCTTTTGAATTTTTTCTGGTTAGAGAGTGTCACAGTGTGGTTTTCACTCAAAGAATTTGATATTATTCTTAATTTCTCACTTTTGGGACTAAAGGATTCAATTGTTTCCCCATAGTAGGCATGCGTGTCCAACTCTATTATGAACCCTGCTTTGTGATCCCCATTTGGAATGTTATCCTACAGTCCCATGAATTCTAAGAGCACCTCATCATTTTCAAATGTATTGAGAACTGGTGGTCCTCGTTAGTCCTAGTCAATGAGTTGGGGATATACTAGGCGAATCTCATGATTTTGTTGGTCTGGTTCAAAGGATAGGGTACTAATCATGCAAAGAGTGGTATCTTCAAATAGCCTAGGTAGATTGATCATGGTATCCTTGTCATCACTACTATTATAAATTTCGGTCATAAAGTTATGTATGTCTCTACCTGTGGATATTGGTAAGCGCACTTTTGCTGTTGTTGGCTGAGGAGGATTATTGACCGTTCTAACCAGAGGACTTCAACCACATATGGTTATACTCAGAGGGATACATCGAAGGCCAAGATTTGTTATCGGTCGCGTCTCCAAAATGATAGGTGTTATAAGCCCATTGTCATTTTGTCCCAATCTTTGATTTTTGTCGTAGCCCATTGTAAGCATCATTTGTAGACCCTTGCTTCTTTCATCCATTGGTAAATTAGCTGCTGGTCTTTCATCTTGATATAGCATATGTGATGGATCTTCCTCAATAACCTCCTGGCCAAGGTCTCCCCAACTTGTGAATTTGGGATAGTCTTCAGGAGACATTTGTGATGTGGAAGCTTGATTTTCTTGTGGACATCCCCGTGATCTAGGAGATTGTGGTAACTATCCTACCACAAAAGCATTGTTAGGGAGCTTGTAGCTTCCACAACCATCATCTTGGATGATGAGCTTGATGTCAGAGATGGTGGGAATGGCGAGAGTGGCGGGTGTCTTTGTCGCATAAATGAATGTGAGAGTGGCGGGATCGATGTATGGTGTGGATGGGCCCTCATCATTTTATGGCACTTGGGGGATTTTGTAATACTTTTCTTCAAGATTTTTGCAATAGGAGAAGGGTTCAGGATCTCCATGGATGGTAACTTCTTGTTCGTTATGTGTAAATTTCACACATTGGTGGAAAGTTGATGCTACTGCTTTCATTGCATGAATCCATGGACATCCTAGGAGGATATTATATGGAAATTCGAGGTCCAAGACCTGACAAGTGGTTTCCATAATGGAAGGCCCTACTTGAATAGGGAGTTTGATTGTGCCTTGAGACACTCTTTCTTGGGCATCATATGCTCTTATCGTGATACCCTTTCCTTTGTCAATGGAATCTTCTGATATTTTCAACTGCTTGATGAGGCTGAGTGAACATATATTCAAACCCACACCTCCATCTACTAGGACCATTTTGATTTTGCTCTTATGTACTATGGCTTCCAAGTGAAGCACATGGTTGTGAGATGGTTGAGCGGGGAAATCCTAGTTAGAGAATGTAAGAAGATTAGGCATAATGATATTTCTGACCATAGCTTGGAATTGTTCCTCATCAAGGTTTGCGGGGACAGTGGATGAGGCCAATGCTTCTTCAAGGATTTTCCTATGGGAAAATGAGATTTTTAGCAACTCCATGATGGAGATTTGTGCTGGCATTCTCTTGAGTTGATCTAGGACATTATAGCCATTAGGAACAGATCTAGATGCAGGGGCTCTGTTTGGCTGGGATGATCCTGTGATGGTTACTTTGCCGCCTCTTGTGGTGACTCCACAATCTTCGGCATAAGCGCCCTTGATGGTGATGACCATGCAATTTTCATCTAGGGAGGTGATGACTATTTCATACACATGATTTACGTTTGAGTGGATGCCTTTCCCTTTATCATTTTTATTCCCTTTGTTGCCATGATTCGGCATCAGATTTGTATATATCTTAAGATCTTGATTTCCTATAGGTTGTTCCATGTTTATGATTCTTTTATCGATGAGATCTTGAATTATGTTCTTTAATCTCATGCAACTGTTTATGGTATGCCCTTTGATTTTATGGAACTCACAAAGTTGATTCTCATTGTACCAAGGAGGTTTCACATCCGGTTCTTGGTAATTCTCAAAGGTAGGAGCCTTGATGAGTTTTTTGTCTATTAGCTTTTTCATGATGTCTTCAAGTGGTTCCCCCAAAGTGGTGTACTTTTGCTTGGGATAACTCTTGTGTTGAGGTGGTCCTCTTTGCTCATTGAGATTATTGATTGTTGGATTGTTGTTTGGTTGGTGTGTTATGTGATGATTGCTTTGGTGTTGTGTTTGGATTTGTGGTGCAGGTGTATGTTGGCGAGAAGCACTAACGACCACCTTGGCATCAACAATGCCATAATTAGTAATGTTTTTGTTCCTTACCCATGTGCAAGGTTTATCATTGTAATTGGATGGTGGGCAGTTGTTTTGTTGCTTGGGATATGATGTCGATTCTGCGAGTTGAGTTATAAGGGCTCTTTCGATGCCGAGCGCCTTGGGGATCAATTGATCATATGTGGTGATGCCCTGAACCTTGAGATGAAATTCCAAGAAGCCTTCAAGGTTGGCTATGATATTGCAAACTTGTTGTTCTTCTGGCATCTCTGATTGGCCTTGGATCGCCATCATTTTAGGAATGAAGCAAAAGATTCACCCTTTCCTTATTTTAGAGCTGAGAGTTCTTCTAGACTAACATCCATTGCAATGTTGCATGCATAATTTTTTTAATGAATGCATCCATAATTTCTTGGAATGTTCTAATTTCTAAAGGTAAGCAAGAGAACCATTCCATAGCATGGCCTACCAAGCTCCTAGGAAATAGTCACATTAGATAAGTATCGTCATATGCGACTTCCATGCAATGTACCTGGAATTCCCTGATTTGATCTTCAAGGTTTCCAGTCCCTCAATATTTGTCAAATTTGGGGATTTCAAATCCCTTGGGGAATGGTTTCATCACTAGGTTCTGTCAAATGGATACAAACACAAGTTGCTTGGTGTTTTTGTTGTTCGCCTTGATTGAAGATTGAGCACTTATTGCGAGAGCAACTTGATTTGTGTCGTTACATAATTTTGCGGATCAGGGGGTGGGATGAAAGTGTTTTGGGGTGCTTAAATCATGGGTTGGATGGGTGGGTTGGTCAGTGTGTTGTTTGATGGTATCTGTATGTTCTGTCGAGCTAGGTAGGCTTCGACCTGTTGTTGTATGAACAATGCCCATTGTTGATCTTGTTGTTGTTGTGCTAAGATTTGTGCTTGTTGTTGTGCTTGTTGCTATTCCAACAACACTTGTTGTTGTACTTGCTATTTGTTCCAACAACGCTTGTTGTTGGGCTGTCCATTCTGCTACTTCTTACTGCTCTTGATACTGCTTTATTGCTTGTTGATATGCTTGCAATTGCGCTGCTTGTCTTTGTGCAAGAAGTTGTGCTTGTGCTTGCACTTGTTGTGCTTGATATTGGGCATTTGCCTGAGCTTGAGCTTGCATTGCTTGTTGTTGTAATAGAGCTTGTGCTTGAGCAGTCTTTTGTGCTTGCAATGCTTGTGTGGCTTGTTGTTGTTGTTGCAATAAAGCTTGGGCTTGTTGTGCTTGTAATGTGGCTTGTGCTGCTTGGGCGGCTTGCACAGCTTGAGTGGCTAGTTGTGTGGCTTTTTGTTTTTTCACTTGTTGGAATCCTCTTTGAAAAGCAGCTTGTAATGCCACATTGTATTGGCTTGATGTGGTGGAAGTTGGTGGTGGGGGTGGTGGTGGATTTGGAATAGTGTTTGATGATGTCGTGTTGGTGTTTTGAGTGATGGATGGTTCCGTTGATGTGGTTGGTCTTTGAGAGACCATGCTTTGTGTTGTTAAGAGGGTGTTTGATGATGTTGTAATTGCTTATGCATTTTTGTCTGTTGTTGCGATATCAATGACAAATTTTGAGCGTTTGGAATAATGCTTTGATTGATATTTGGGATTGATTGATACTCGGTAGAGGGGGAAGCCCTAAACTAAGGAGTGATGTGGATGATGATGGTAATGGTGGAAGAGGTGGAAATGTAAGGGGTGTGAGTCCTTGCGAAAATGTTGTGGTGTCAAAAATGCCCCCTGGTCCAAACATGTCTCCTTCTTCTTGCGAATTTGTGAGGAGAGGAGTTTGAGGTGTTGCACAAAAAAATGTTGATGCTGGATCATGATGGAAAGTGAGAGGAACATTCTTATGTAATGGGTTTTCGAGTATGTTTTGTTCCAAGGTGGTATTTGCATCCAAGTTTTGATTATTAACAAGGGGGTGTGCTTTAATAGCATTGAGAAATGCATTTCCCTTGTTAACATTGGGTTGGGTTGGAGCAAAAGATGTCATGATTTGCGGAATGTTTTGGGTGATGTTTTGGGATGGTGTAGATGAGATAGATGAGATGGGAGGAAAATATGTCTCGACTATGGTACTTGCGTCAAAATCTGAAGGTAGTTTGGCCCCTTGTTTTGCTCATTCAAGCATGTATAACGAAGGGTTAAGCCTCATCATGATATTGATGATTCTATGGTTGTCCGGATTTTGGAGCATTTCAGTTATTTCTTCGTGAGACATCCCAAAGGTAAGATCCTCTCCTTGGGTTTCTTCTTGGGGATTTTGGGATGATGAGATGGTCAAAGGATTGCTTGATTCAGCGAGATTTATTTCAATATTTGTTTGGCTAAGATCACTTGAAGCGGGTGTTTCTTTGTTGGCTTCCATGCTCTTCTTGTATTGAGATCTAGTTTGAACCATAAAACAAGGATCAATTTTTTTAAGAATGGGAGATGAATCTCTTGGTTCTTTGGATTGATCTTTACTTTATGTCCAAAGTAGAATTTTTTTTTAGGCTATCTTAAGGATCGAAAGGTGATATGATGATGTGAGGGATGGATGATATGGATGTTATGGTCTTTTGATAAATCTTGATGGGAGATGCTAGGATTTTGGGACTTTTGGATATGTTTCGGATTTTGATTTGGGATTTTTCCTTGATCTTGATTGGTTTTGATTGTTTTGATTTTGAACAAAAAGACCCTAAGATGTTGGATGATTATCTAAGAGATAGCTTTGTTCAAAGGATGATGATTTGAATATGTGTAGGGAGAAGGATGCATCTACCCACACCTATTCAAACAAGATGATAGTTTCACTAAGCATATGAAGAAGGATTCATCCACATATACTAAGCTAAACAAGATGATTTTGATAACTTTGACTAAGCACATGAAAAATGATGTATTTACATATATCTAGCCAAAGGTGATTTTGATAAAGTTTTCAAGGATTTAGTCTCAAGGATTTTGATGATTTTGATTTTTCCAAGAGGCCTAGCATTAAGGATGATTTCAAGATTTTCCAATTGTGATTGTGAGATGATGTTTGTTTTGAAGGATGGATGAAAAATATTTTGATTTTCCTTTGATCCTAAGATGAACCTAAAAAAGACACTTTGTTTGCCTAGACCTAGGTATTGAAGAACATGCAAATGCTTCCTAGAGACCTTTATAACCAAAGAATGATTCAATTTGGACATACACTTTCAGATTTCCAACCAATGACCTTTGCTTTGGACTTTTTCAAGAATCGTGAGGCTTCAACACACATGAAAGTTTATTTTTCTTCACTTTCCTTAATGGCTTCATTTGACCAAAAACACTTTCTTTGATTAAGTTTTCAAACTAAGATGTCCAATGTCTTAATTTATTCAAACCCCACAAGATATGTTATGTGGAAATTCGATGAAATTAAGGAAAATATTTTCCTATTGTTTACTTAAGTAGACAAGTCGAGATGTAATCCAATGTTTAGAAACCTCTAAGGATGTAAGTCCCAAGGGCAAGCAATAACATATGGATTGAGTCAATTGTATTTGTCTCCAAAAGGGTTTGAAATTTGGATGATGATGTAAGTGTTTGTTTTCAAGGTATTTTTCATTAAGCAATGCATTTTGTAACCCAAAAATAAGTACAATCCTATGGATGTGTAAGACAATATTTGTTGGATTCCCACTTGGATGAGTCCAGCTACACTTATCTCTAGCGAATGGTTAGATGCTTGACCCCACTGGCTCCCTCCACGACACTCACTTATATGGGGCAGCCAAGCATCAACACCCATGAAACTCCCATGGCATGTTTTCCATTTCTACTAAAAGACCGTAAAAGTGTGGGGTGGCTTCAGAACGACCGTTCTTGCACCAACAAATAGATTAAAGGATTTTGGAAAATTCTAGCACATGGGTTTTAATAAGGACTTTCTGTTCGTGGAGATTGACCCATACGACAAGAGTCCCCTTTTGGATCCATCTTGTCGGAATCAACCGCATGATATTGGCGTTTACTCCAATACCCACATTTATATCCCGGTTGGAAATACTTTTGGCTTTAGAGTGTTACTGGTTGAGTCATTCCCTTGGGTGAGTTTTTTTTCCCCAAGGCAGGCCCTCTAGGATAAACAAAAGTGAGTAAAGACAAAATCCATAACTCGATCAATCTTTGATGGAAACAAAGAGAGAGAATATACGTGATAATGCCCCCACCCACACTCACACAAGATGTTGTTCAATTTTAAACCCAAATCGAAGTGTGGAGGTGATTGCTTTGTCTCAACCTAAGACCATGAAAAAGGCCTTTTGATTCTCAAGATTGCTATAAAGCGCGAGAGAAGCGCATACATCCTTTTTCAATGATGTTAGTTCATGTAAGCCTTCATGAAAAACAAAGTTGCACTTGTTCTTTTTAAATCCACAAAGCAAAATGTGAGTTCTTTTTAAGCACCAAAAGACAAGTGAGAGACATTTTGTTCAATTTTTAACCAGAAAAAAACTTTAGTATGTTGTGGTCCTAATGTTCATTTTAGCCTTTTGTAAGAAATTGAAAGATTCTTTTTAAACCCAAACAAAAATTAGTGTTCTAAGAAAGAAAAGAACAATTTCGTGAAAAAGTGTTAAGCAAACACTAAAGTGTTTAAAAACACTTTAAATTTGTAAGATATCATCATCATCTTTCTTCTTCTTTCATTTTCAATTCCAATCTACAAGAGAGAAAACTAGTCAGATTTTGGAAAATACAGAGATTAAAAAGAAGAAAACAAAAGACAAATTGATCATTAATCGAAAAGCACGTGCTGAAATTAAATTTCCCCTTTTTATCCCCTTCTAGCGTCGCAACTCGTAACTGAGTCGCAATTTTATTTCCAAGCTATGCTCTCACAGCGCCACTTGCCAGTCAACGCCGCTCTGTGTCGAGACAAAGAGCTCAACTGCGTCGCACTTTTCGCCCGGTGTCGCAGTTTTCTTCCAGCATCGAAGTTTGATATTTTTGAAATTTTTTGTGAGTTAACGAGTCCAGCGACAGAGTTTAAAATTCAAATTTTCTGGGTGGGAAGAGTCCAACATCACACTTTGAGTTTCCTGCAGTGCTATATAGTGACACTGAAGAGAAATTGGTGCGAAAATAGTGACGTTGAGCTCCCAGCGTTGGAATTTTTTGTGTATGAGCAAAGAACGAATTTTTTTGGGAAAAAAGTGATAAAGAATGATATCCAGCCCTCCTTCTAGCACCAAATGTGCGAACCCCTATCCTAGTACCTGCAAAACAACAAGAATAAACAAGTTAAACAAGAGATTGCAAGTTAAAACAAGGATTCCCCATGAAATCTATTTGTAAACTTGAAATTAGGAAAGAAAACAATGAAGAACACAATAAGAAAAACAAAATAGATTAAATCCTAATTTAAATGTGCAAACTCATGATCCCATGGGGGAATTGGTGCCAATTTGATGTGAAAATTGGCCCTTTCCCAATACCTAAGATGCAAGCTTGATATGTTGATGATGATTGATCCACTTTGTTGATGAAAGATGAGAGCTCCAAGCCAAAATCTGCAAAAACCTAGCTAAGAAGTCAATGGCGATGGATGAAAATGGCTAAATATTTTAGCATAACAACTTTGCATAATTTGTGGATGATCAAATGAGGATATGAGCTCTTTATTTATAGAATGACAAGATGGATGAATGTCCAAATTTGAGCAATGTGGGACTAACATTCATCCAATGGCATGATTCCACTTGCAAATCTATGAATGGATGGAAGATGTGCAAGATTTGGGGAATGTGTCAATAAATGCATATTTTGAATTTCAAATTTTGTTGAAATGACTTGCAAGAGGGAAGGGAAATTGCAATAAATTCCACTTGGCTCAAGACAAAGGACATGTAAGATGAAGTTATTGCCTTGTAGGATGTACATGTTGACTTGGAATTTTTGAATTCAAATTGAGAGAATATTTCAAAAGATGCCTTGTGAGGAAAATAGAGATTTAATAAATGAATTAAATCTATTTTCATGTGCAACTTGCAAAATCTAGAGGATGGGACATGAGATGAGATTAAATTAATCAAGGGTTAATTAATTTAATGAGAGGTGTTAAATGATGTGACTTATTTGACTCAAATTTATGGATTTATTTAAATTAGATAAGAGAGGAATATGGTAAGAGATTAATTAAATAAGGATTTTGATTTATTTAATTAAAAGGGATGGTATCAAATTAAATCAAATAAGGTTTTAATTTATTTAATTTAATGGACATACTTTAGAGATTTAATCAAATAAAATTAATTATTTAATTAAATAGGGATAATTAGATCAGATAGATTGATTTAATTAACAAAAGAGATTGACTTAATTAGATAAAATGATTTATTCAATTAAGGGATGAACGTTGATGAATTTAATCAGATAAGGAGATTTGATTAAATGGTTAGACTGAGGGATGATTCAGGAAGAAATGATGTTAGTAGGTCGGGATCAAGTGCACAACGTCAATCAGTATATTTTACGTGTCTACACCCAAAATAGAGAAGCTAGCACATCTACTTCATCCAGTGGTGAAAAGCAACTCAATTTTATATCCAAATGGGTTGAGAAGAAGGACCAAGCAAAGGAAACAACTATTGCTGACTCAACTATATCAAATAATGAAGGACCCTTGAACACTCTATCATAGCAATTTATAGAAAATATACAGTTAAAGGACATAGGCATGGGAGAATATTCCCTTGAGCAATCTTTGTGTCTTTCACAATTTCTACCATCCCCAAAATCATATGGACAACCCAAAACAAATACACAACGATCATCACAACCTGCCACGGTTTTGGGTGAAAGGTTTGTAAAAGCAGGCACCTTAGAAGATGAATTAGAAGACAAAGCCATTCTCAATTGGCTATATAAAGATGAAGAAGCCTCAAGATAAACAAATATCAGCATAAGAACAAATCAGTATTGGAAAGGAAAGGATATCTTAGAGAAAATGGGCTATGAAGGGAAAGGACCAATTGGCAAGAGAAAAGATAGTATTATAGAACCTAATCAGCCTCTAACACTTTAGCCTAAAGACAATAAGATTAGGCTATACTGGGGAATCAAAAGAAGAAGTAACTCAAAAAGTGGCAAAAAGGATTCTATAAATGAGGGAAGGCTCTGAAATAGATTCAAATGAGTATGAATGGGATCATTTATCTACAACATCATACATTAACAAAAAAAATTGATGTCATCAAAGCATATACACCCGGACGAGAGGAGGGACAAAGTTCAGGAACAAGACCACTTGTATTGGAATCACCAAATATTGATGACTCAAGTGAGGACGAACAAACATTGAGTGAACTAGACAACTCAGAGGAGGGTAATATCATAGACCTCGACCTTCCCATTAACAACTTTGACCACCTGGCTATTGGAACACTCACATCTGTCGACCTTACTCAACCTGATGACTTACTACCTTTGAGGCATCCTGAACTTATTGACTAGGAACCCACCAAACCTATTCACATACCAGTGTTTTCAAATGATGATGCCATCATAAATTTTCTTTGCACTAGTGAACTTGATACAAGTTCTACCCATAACACTCATAACAACACTTCAAATCAGGAGGGTGTGAAATCTTCCAGTTGCAAAAATGACAACAGGAAAAATAGATCTAATGGTGAAAACCATTCCGTGGCACCATTAGATTTAGAAAAAGAAAAAATAAAGAATGTATCTAACAGTGAAAACCTTTATGAGGCATTGAAAGATGGGAGATTTGACACCCTTCCAGAGCATTACCATGACAAATCATCAGTACTGGTGGAACCAACACAATCCATAAATCTTGGAACAATTGAAAAGGAAAATATTCTACATCTGGCAGCACCTATGACAGAACGAGAGAAGCCTGAATTTACCAAATTCTTTGAAAAGCGGCATATCAATTTTTCTTGGAATTATTCTAAGATGCTAGGATTAGATCCTAATCTCTTGATGCATCATCTATCTCTACCAACTGAAATCAAACCAATCAAGCAAAAATTGAGAAAAATGCATCCACACATTGCCCTAATGGTAAAAGCAGAGCTAAAGAAGTTGTTGGATGCAGGATTTATTAGGTCTATCGATTATGCTGAGTGGATTTCAAATATTGTGCTTGTATCTAAATTGGATAATAGCATTAGGATATGCACAAATTTTAGAGATCTAAATAAGGCATGCCCAAAAGATGATTTTCCTCTACCATGCATTGACATAATTGTGGATCTAACGACAAACCATGCCATGTTGTCATTAATGGATGGTTTCTCAGGGTATAACCAAATAAAGATAGCACCTGAAGATTAGGAAAATATGACATTCACTTGTCCTTGGGGTACATTATGTTGGAATGCCACGCCCTTCAGGTTGAAAAATGCAGGTGCAAAATATCAGCAGGTGATGACCACTATTTTTTATGACATGATGCATACTTTCATGGAAGACTATGTGGATGACATCTTAGAAAAATCATACACCAGAGAAGGACATCTAGAGATCCTCGGTAAATTTTTTACTAGACTGGAAAATTTCAATGTTAGATTGAACCCTAAGAAATGTGTGTTTGGGGTAACATCAACAAAACTCCTTGGATACATAGTGTCAGAAAAAGGAATCAAAGTGGATATGGCTAAGGTCAAAGCAATAATGGAGATGTCGCTGCCTAAAAATATCAGTCAATTATGGTCTCTGCAAGGCAGGCTACAATCCATTAGGAGATTTATCTCCCAATTGGTGGAAAAAAGCCACCCATTCAATCAGCTACTTCATAAGAATGTCTCATTCAGGTGGGATCATGAATGTGAAACAACTTTTAACCAGATAAAGCACTATTTGATGTCGCCTCCAATAATCATGCCACCTATAGTAGTGAGACCTTTGTTACTATATATTGCAACAACTGACATTTCTTTAGGAGCTCTCTTAGCACAAGAAGATTTTGAGGGAAAGGAACAAGCTATTTACTACATCAACAATACTCTCAATGGTTATGAAATAAATTACACATTCATAGAAAAAGCTTGTTTGGAAGTGGTATTTGCAACCCAACAATTGCGACACTACATGTTGAATCATACAGTCAGAATCATCACAAAAATAGACCCATTAAAATATCTACTCAGCAAAGTGGCTCTAACAAGGAAACTAGTAAAATGGGCCATGACCTTAAGTGAGTTTGACATCTAGTATGTAGATCAAAAAGCCATCAAAGGATAGGTGATAGCTGATCAATTAGTTGAAGCTTTGTTACAGGATAATCATCCAATGAGCATTGAATTTCTGGATGCATACATTCTCAATATTACCACACAACAATGGAGACTTTATTTTGATGGATCATACACACAAAGAGGGTCTGGTGTGGGAATTCTATTTGTTACACCTCAGGGACACACCATCCCAAGGTTTTATAGACTAATGTTTCCATGTACCAATAATGTGGCTGAGTATGAGGCATTGATTATCAACAACAAAGTGGCTATTGAATGGAACATCACAACAATACAAGTGTATGGGGAATCATAGCTTGTCATCTATCAAGTAAATGACGAGTATTAGAGAAAGGATGAAAAAATCATGCCATATAAGAAAATGATAGATGATCTTAAAAAGTACTTTGTGGAGATCAAGTTCGAACAAATACCAAGGGTAGAGAACAAAGTTGTGGATGCTATGGCAACAATTGCTTCCCTCTTGCAATTACTAGAAAAGCAAGGTCATTATGAGTTTATGGTAGAACAAGTATCTAACCCTGCCTACGATAATCCTGAATCATAGACCATATGTCAAATAGCCAACATTCAAAACTCACTATATGGAGAGATCTCTACTTACCTCAAGGATAATATCCTTCCTCCTGATCTTTCTAGAAACCAAAAGCATAAATTCATTCACCAATCGGCTTGACATACATTGATTGTTGATATCCTTTATTGTTGAGGTCTAGATGGTACTCTTCTTCAATGTCTAGAACACAGTGAATTTGAATCAGCCTTACGTGAGGTTCACGAAGGTATTTGTGGAACTCATTTAAGTGGACCAACCCTAGAAAAGAAACTCCTTTGTTTGGGGTATTACTGGCCGAACATGGAAAAGGAGTCTTATCAATTTGTTAAGAAATGTCAGAAATGTTAGATCCATGGTAATCTAATCCATGCGCCAACACAAGAATTACACCCATTTACATCAACATGGCCCTTTTTTCAGTGGGGACTGGACCTGGTAGGAAAGATAAACCCATCTTCATCCAATGGACACAAGTTCATAATCACAACAACAAAATACTTTACAAAATGGATAGAAGTAGTTCCTTTAACAACAATCACTAGAAAATAGATCTCGTCTTTCATACTAAACTACATAATTTGTCGGTATGGAATATCTCGATCCATTGTTACAGACAATGGAAGACCATTTAAGAACTAGAACATCTATGAATTGTGTGGAAAATTTCATATCCAACATCATTTCTCAACACCATACTATCCTTAGGGAAATGGCCAAGCAAAGACCTCAAAAAGGACAATTCTAAAAATAGTAAAGAAAACGGTTAATGATGTTGGATGTGATTGGCATGCTCAGCTAAATCCTGCATTATGGGCCTACAGAACCAGCATCAGCCAATAGGAGCTACACCATATGCCTTAGTATATGGATGAGAGGCCATTATACCTATTGAGGTAGAAATACCATCACTCTGTGTCTCACTGAAGGGTATCATTATAGATGAGGATTATAGAATGTCTAGACTACAAGAACTGGAATTGTTGGATGAACATCATCAACAAGCTATTAATCATTTGAAAGCATACCAATAGAGAATGTCCAGGAGCTACAATCATAGGGTAAAGCCTAGATTCTTTCAGGTTGGTGACTTGTTCCTAAAATAAAACCCTAGAAATCAGTAGGATAGAGAAAAGAAAGGGAAGTTTGAATCTAATTGGTTAGATCCCTTTGTCATCATATCAATTTATGGATTAGGAGCATATCAATTTTCTACACTTGAAGGGGATATGTTTGATGAACCAATCAACAATATCCATCTCATAAAATTCTATGCTTGAATCACCTAGTGCACAAATTAGTTTCTAAAAAATGGTTACCTTGATGAAAATTTGGCAAACAGGCATCTTGGTGACATGAAAATACAAAAAAATAAAAAAAATGATAAAAATACAAAAAAATAAAAAACATAAAAATACAAAAAATCAAAAAGACTAAAAAGGTGCAATAAAAAAATGTGGTAAAAACCTAGAAATGGGCTCTATTTGTGAATTAACTAGCTTTTCCATCTATTGGACGCATGTCATGGTCGTTATTTTCACCATCATTTTTACATCCATTATCATATCATTATGAATGGTCATGTCTCACCCTAGCTTGGGGGAAACATCTCAACCTCACTGGGCGCAATAAATCTCAACCCTAACCAAATTGACAAACAATAGGAAGACAAACAAAACAAAAAAAATGATCGAAACACAACCTAACATGAAACATAACATGAAACATCAATCACCATTAGAAGCACATTGGACATCCATAATCACAACGAAAAATCCAAATACAAGTCAAAAAGTCAAAAACATGAGTCTGTGTCAATCGAACTACGTGGTCTTTGCGTGTATAATGTAGGCAAGGATAATCTTTGATCAACCCCTAAGGCCCCTAAGATAGGTCTTTAGATTAGGTCTTTGGTCAAAAATCTCGAAAAATCACAAAAACATCATAAAATCAGGATGGATGATCTAATCTGAATAATGGTAGAAATACTTTAAGCAAAGGGTGGATATGTTGTACTTTGATCATTATTATCATTTATTTGGAGCAAATCGATGATGTATTAAACTAGAGAAGCTATGAAGAAGAATGGTATTTTTCTTTATCTGTTGTTTGTGAATTAATCATAATTACTGTGTGAATTGTTGCGGGAAGTGCTCTACAAAGTATCATAGATGAAATTCCAATTCACATAGGAAAGTGGTAAATTCTTTCTGTTTACGCAAGAAATTCTTATATTATCTCGGTTTAATTATGCCTAGTTGCTTGTGTTCACTTGCAATATCAAAAATCATGGAAGTAGTACTCAGGTCATCATTGGTCTACATTATACCATTGACGCTTATACTCACTTTCAAAATTTTAAAAGCTCTATGATGATACAAAGAAAAAGTACTGTTAGAATGCCAATATTTGCATGATAAAATTAGATTGCATTCATAATAGTTTTACATCTGCAGAGTGTTTGTTACAAAAGCTCGTAAAGGATTCAAATTAATGATAATTTTTTCTCATAATAGATTGAGTATACTTGACATTTACAAAAACATCATCATTATCATGTAGTTGCATCATCATTTTCATTTGCATACATTAGGAAGCATTTAATTATCATTTCATGCATTTGAATCAATTTGTTTTTGCATTGATCATATCATATTTCTCATATTACATGTCATAAAATTGCATAAGAAACTCTCAAAAATAATAAATTTCTATAGTTTCATATCATACATCATTTTTATCCACTTATTACATCATGTCATTACATTTCCATATCACATATCATAAACATATCATACATCATATCATACATCATAGCCATTTTCATCCACTTATTACACCATATAAGTGCATTTTCATTCACATATATATTCAACATACCATTATCATAACCATTTTCATCCACTTATTGCATAATATATTTTCATTTATAGAAGAATAAAAGTGCACGTACTACATCATATATCATATATATATATATCATTTAGAACATCATAGCCATAATCATGCATAAAAGGAACATTATCATATACTTTCGAAATACATATCATCATACATTTATTTCATCCATATACATCATGCATCCTTACATCATGCATCCTTACATCATGCATCCATACATCATGCATCCATACATCATCATTATGCACATCATAAATAGAACATCTTAAATCATAACTATCATCATGAATATAAAACTGCATCCATAACATCATAATAAAAGGATCATCACATGACATATAAAACATAGAAAGTAAATGAATCCATCATAGAATAACCATACAACACATGATAGATCGATAAAAACTACTACATATCATATAGATCTCGAAACCATAAATGTCAAGTATACAATGATGTCTGAAATGAAGAGAGATATATCATAAAACAAATAAAATGGCTGTAATCGGAATGTACATCATCAACTCAAAATAAAATGGAGAAATCACATCATGAAGACTATGCAGTGCTAGCTCCTGATGGTGCAGGCATCTTTGGGCCAGTACCTCCTCCACCACCAGAAGTACCGAAATCTCTTGGGTCTCTATGAAGAGGCTGAGTCACACCCACACTGATAGTCCGGAATGAGTCCCGCTTGATCGAGATTGCGTGTAGCTAACTCGCTGCTCGAAGGGAATTGCATCATGAAATTTCCCTCTATAGTACTCGACCTCTCAACCAACACAAATAACCTCTACCATGTAATGTGCTAAAGTGGTACCATCTGCTAATCTTTGCACTCTCTTGACCTGACCTTGAGCCTGCTCTGCAACCCATCTGATTGTATTCCTTTCAGCTGTCAATGCTATGATCTGCGTCTGCACTATAGCCAACCACACCTATACTGATGCTAAAGCTTGAGTCTATGACAATAAACCCTAAACCTGAACAAGCTAAGCCTGTATGGTCTCTAACTGCACCTGAAGGCTCACAATCTGCATCTGCTCTGAGGGATCTGCCACTGCTTGCCTCTTACGAGGCACAATATGCATCATGTACTCCTCTAAACCAGGACCTGACCCACCAACACCTGATACACCTGCATCTGATCCACCTAGACTATCCCCAGTGCTATCACCACTACTGCTTTCTTCATCTCTACTATCTCTACTTCCATCACTCTCATCGCTCCTGCTCTCCACCTCCTCACCACAAATATCCTCCTCACCACCTACATCCTCCTCACCACCACTATCGGTGTCAGTGTGCAAAAAAAATCTCCTTCTTAGTAGTTAATGGTGTTGGCTCATCAGGAATCATAATGCATGGAAATTGATGTAAGACTAGATGCTCTACATAATCTACTATCATTGGTGGCTCCACAATATCTAGTTAGATCTCCCACACAAGAGGTTGTAAAGCCTGAAACTCTTGCACTACCACATCATATTGCAACCCATGCCCCCAACCTGTAGAATCCAACTGTTGTTGAGCATAGTGGGCAACACCCTGTGGAATACCCTGAACGATGCCATACTAACGAAGCACTCATCTTAGCAGAAATCTCTCCAACACCCACCATGTATTCTTGATCAAAATGAAAGACTGACATAAGAATGGTAACTGCATGTCGTCATCATCCCAATGCTCACAATCCAAATAGGGACGCTAGGTAACAGTCTCCATATCATCTATAAATCTGTGCCAATGATCTAACTTACCCAATCTAGGATGAGTAAGTCAACCTACATATATGTACACATAAGGCCACCTGGCAAGATGTTGCCTCACCATCACTGGCCACATGATAGTAATATGCTCCCACACCCACACTTGAAGTAAAGTGGCATCGACCGATAAAATCCGACCTCTAAGGTACACCAATGAATGCAAATCATGATAAAGGTGGGCAAGCATGCACATGCCCCAAGTGTATCTAGTCTTATGCACGACCATAATCTCAAGCACATGACCCCAATCAATAGAGAATCCCTTTGACCTATGATTAGGAAAAAGGAATGCTCCGATGAATCTAGCCAGTACTATCGACAAAGTGGCATATGCGTCAACCATCTCACGCCACAAAATCTACAATCCAACAATCCTATCATCCAGAAACACCCTCCAAAGAGCATCCATACCACCTTGCTTTGATGAATCATATACAACAATATCCCCGACAATTGGTATCTACAGAATCCTCTAGACATCCTTTGGGGTGACTGTGATCTCACTGATAGCTAGGTGGAAGGTGTTGTGCTCGATGTGCCACCTCTCTGCTAATGCTGTCAAGAGACCCTAATTAATCCTAATATGGGGCATATCAAGTAGAGAGGAAAATCCACAAAATGTAATGATAGCTGTCTCAGGCTGGGCCAACTATCTTAGGCTAGGCCAATTGTCGTATCAACTCAAATGTCTAAGGAAATCACTATCTAATCTAGAGGTTCGCTAACACCTCCTATCATCATGAAATATTCAAAGTTAGTACTCTTTTGTCAAAAATCATCAAAACATCAAATATCCTATCAAACCTAATGAGCTATTGGTGAGACTTTTGATTAAATCTCGTGAGAAAACATCATTGAACCTCACCGGTCAATCAACAAACATCATTGAACCTCACCTATCATGAGGTCAATACATCAAGTCTTATTCCTCGCCTATCATGAGGATAATTATCATCAAATCAATCATCAAACCTCACCTATCATGAGGTTGACATCATATACTTGATTAGGATCATCAATCATATCAAACCAACGACTGACATGATAAAAATTTGACAAATCAAGGAAAAATTTGAGAAATTTTATCAATCTGACTTAGAAGCACTAAAACAGAGTTTCAAAGCGCTAAAACATCAAAAGCGCCATTTCATCAATCATAAGCGCCATTTCATTGGAAGCGCTATTTAATTGAGGTAAAACACTAAACTATTGAGTCAAAGCACTAAACAAGTGAAAGCACTAAAATAAAAGGTAAAAATGCTAATCTACTAAAAGCGCTAAAAAAAAAAATCCAAAGCGCTAAACTATCTATCCTAGGCACCACAACATTGGAAGCACTAAAAAATCCTACCTAAGCGCTAAAACGTTGGAAGCGCTAGAACAAAAAGCAAAAGCGCTACTGTGGCATGTAAAAGCGCTAAAGAAACTAAAAATTTCAAACTTGAAAAAAATGCATGAAAAACGTTTGAGGAAATCACACAAACCAAGGGAGTTAACGGGTATGTACCAGAGATCCATAGATGGCTAGGTGGTGGTGATGTTGCGCGCGCATGAAACGGTGAGTATGGTAGGGAATCGACATCCTGCTCCAAATTGCACAAATTGCTATCTCTCAAATTTTCAAAACTCAAATGCACAAATGAGTTTGAAAATGACCTTTTTGACCTTTTATAGGTTATTTTTGGTGGGATTTTTATGGGGTTAATTAATTTTTTTAGAAAGATTAATTCAAATTCATCTAGGGGAAATATTCTATATTCTTTATCGGAGATAAATTATTTCACCATCAAATCATCATTGAATCATCATCAAATCATTGAAAAACTATAAAAATAAAAAATTTCAAAAAAATAAAAGAAATAAAAAATTCATCAATTTATCTCCCGAGGGGGCATATATTCATCATTACTTGAAAAATCAATGTTTGGGGCATACTAAATTTTTTTCATCGATACTAGTAGTAGTAGAAATTTTTTCTTTGAAGTAATGTGTAAACACATCACTTCAAAGAGGGGCAAAATGTATACACCTAAAAATGGTCTGGCGAATATAATTAATTAAATATGATTTATTTGATTAATTAACCTTTATTTCATCTACTATTAAACAAATAGAAATATTTATTTATATAGTTCATCTTAAATTCTTCAATCTTTATTCTATTATTTTTTGTCTTAATTAAATAAATGAATTTCACTTTGTTTTATTTAATTATCATAATTAAATACATCTACTTAATAAATAGATAGAAATATTTAGTTATAGTTCATTCTCCTATTCTTCAATTTTAATTAAATATACAACTTCAATAGTTTGTGTTATTTATCACATTATTCAATCTTAATTAATTAAACAAGGTTAAATACTTTGTTGTTTAATTATCATATCCCTTCTATATTTATTTAATAAACACATTCTATAGTTTGTTTTATTAAATTATTTATCCGCTTTTACCAATTTGAATAAAATCATAAATTATTCAAATAAAGGCATAAAGGGAAATTTCCTCTATTCACTCACATACCAAATTAGATATCAAATATCCAATTTAATTCAACTAGTATTCACAGGAAAGCTGTGGAGATAAATTTGCAGGCAATCCTCTAAATCTCATTCCTCTGAGTCTTCCTATCATCTGGCCCTGATGTTTTCATGGGGAGAAACCATTCCCATAATCAACTCAAGCTTCTCAATCTCTCACCATTCAATTCTTCATATTGAATCCAAGCCTTTACTATGCCGCCCCATCACAATGTGCTGTCGTAAATCTATATACAACCTTTCTTTACAAGAAATCCATCTAGAATCTCTCATCTTTGTGCAAACTTACTCTGGAAGAATAAAAATTAAGCAATTAAGCAATCAAGGAATCAAGCATCTTAGCATCAAAGTAATCATAGCATCTATAGAATCAATATCATGACTGCATCATAGTTTTATTGTAGCTTCCATCCATCAGGTTTCATGTCAACATAGATTACAGTAGCACCAATATCATCTAGAAATCATCATACAATATTACATCATTGCATTTAGCATCACTCCATTATCTAGATTGGAATTTTAACAGTCACAGTGCTTACCAAATCTGAGAGCCCTCTGTGATTTGATAAATCTTTGGAGATAGGAAACAATGAGACACTTTCAAGTTTTTTGTGCTTTAAATTAGTTAATTTCTTTTAAATCTTGATATAATGTTTCATTAAGAAGTTTTTTTAGTTGTTTTACTCATTAATTATTCCACACTTACACTACCCATTGAGGTTGAGATTCCATCACTCCGTGTATCATTGAAAGGTATCATTCCATATAAAGATTATAGGGTTTCTAGGCTACAAGAGTCATAACTATTGGATGAATGTCATCAACAAGTTGTGAACCATCTGATGACATATCAATAGAGGATGTCTAGAAGCTACAATCAAAGGGTAAAGCCTAGAGTCTTTCAAGTTGTGGATTTGGTCCTAAAAGAAAACCCTAGAAATTAGCAAGATAGAGAAAAGAAAGGGAAGTTTAAACCTAACTGGCTAGGTCCCTTTGTCATCATACCAGTTTATGGATTTGGAGCCTATCAACTATCTACACCTGAAGGGGATATGTTCAATGAACCTATCAACAGTATCCATCTTAGAAAGCTCTACACCTGAATCACCTAGTGCATGAGTCAAGTTATGAAAATGGTTACCTTGATGAAAACCTAGCAAACATGCGTCTTGGTGACAAAAAAATACAAAAAAATCAAAAAACATAAAAATACAAAAAAATCAAAAAGATTGAAAAAGTGCAATAAAAACATGTAGTGAAAACCTAGAAACAGGTGCTATTTGTGATTTAAACCAACTATTCCATCTATTATAGGCATGACATGGTCATTCACTTTCACCATCATTTTCCATCATTATCATATTATTTGTGAGTGGTCATGTCCCACCCTAGCTTGGGGGCAAAATCCTGACCTCACTAGGGGCAATCAATATTGAGCTTAACCAAATAGGTAAACAACAAGAAGACAAACACAACAAAAACAATGATCGAAACAAAACCCAACATGAAACATCAATCACCATCAAAAACACATTAGACATCCATACCACAATAGAAAATCCAAAAAAAATACAAGTCAAAAGTCAGTCTCCAAAAGTAAAAAATAGAATTTGTTTCGGTCAAACTACATGGTCTATGCGTGTATAACGTAGGCAAGACTAATCTTTGATCAGCCCCCGAGGCCCCTAGGATAGGTCTTTAGGAGAGGTTTTTGGTCAAAATCTCAAAAATCACAAAAACATCATAAAATCAAAATGGATGATCTAATCTAAACAATGGTTGAAATATTTTAAGTAAAGGTTGGATATGTTGTAATTTCATCTTTGTTATCATTTCTTTGGAGCAACTCGATGATGTATTAAACTAGAGAAGCTAGGAAGGAGAATGGTATTTTTCTTTGTCTATTGTCTATGAATTAATCATAATTACTATGTGAATTTTCGTCAGAAGTGCTCTACAAAGTATCATGGATGACATTCCAATTCACATAGGAAAGTGACTAATTCTTATTTGTTTATGCAAGAAATGCTCAGGTCATCTTGGTTTAATTATACCTAGATGCTTGTGTTCACTTGCAATATCAAAATATCAAAAATCAAGAAAGTAGTACTCAAGTCCTTATGGTGTAAATTATACCATTGATGATTGTACTCACTTTCAACATTTTAAAAGCTCTATGATGATACAAAGCACAATAAAAGTACTGTTAAGATGCCAATGTTTGCATAAAGATTTGCATGGTAAAAATAGATTGCATTCATAATAGTTTTACATCTGTAGAATATTTGTTACATAGAAGGGTTACCAATTCCAAACAAAGATATATTTTTCTCATAATGGATTGAGTATACTTGACATTAACAAAAACATCATAATTATCATGTAGTTGCATCATCATTTTCATTGCATACATATATAAAGAATTTATTTTATCATTTCATCATTGATACATTTAAATCAAATAATTTGCATTGATCATATCATATTTTTCATATCACACATCATAAAATTACGTAAGAAATTCTCAAAAATAAATCTCTATAGTTGCATTTGATTCATCCATTAAATCATATCATATATCATATATTCAAAATACCATTATATTCATCATTTTTCATTCACTTATTACATCATATATTTGCATTTATCACAAGAATAAAAGTGCACACATCCCATTTACATTGCACATCATATATCATTTAAACCATCACATACATTATGATGCATATGGGCACATAATCATATAATTTAGAATTACATATCATCATGCATATATTTCATGCATCCATGTAACATCCATACATATATCATACATCCATACATCATCATTATGCACATCATAAATAGAACATCATAAATCATAGCATATCATCATGATTATAAAACTGCATCCATAATATCATAATATAAGGATCATCACATGACATATAGAACATAGAAAATAAATGCATCCATCATAGAATCATATAGAACACATGATAGATCAATAAAATCCACTGCATATCATATAGATCTCAAAATCATAATGTCAAGTATACAATGATGTCTGAAATGAAGAAAGATATATCATAAAAATGGGTTGTAATCAGAGTATACATCACATCTCAAAATATAACAGAGGGTGCAATCATGAAACTAGGTTTTGTTGGCTCCAAACGGTGCAGGCATCTTAGGACTAGTCCCTCCACCACCACTAGATGTACTAGGATCTCTCGGGTCTCTTAGAAGAGGCTATGTCACAACCACACTGACAGTCCTAGTATGAGTCCTACCTGATCAGGACTACCCATAGCTCACTCTCCGCTCTAAAGGGATGGCATTATATAATTTACCTCTATAATAATCTACCTCCTGACCAACATAGACAACCTATCACATATAATTTGCTACAGTGGTACCATCCTCCAATCTTTGCAATCTCTCAGCTGCAGCCTGAGCCCCGACTACAGTAAATCTAGTGGCATCCCTCTCAGCTGTCAATGATGTAATATGAGCTTGACCCCCCTATAGTTTGTCTAATGGCATCCTTCTTGACTGTCAATGATGTAATTTGTGCCTGAGCCACATCCAACTGAGCTTGTACCTATGTTAGGGCCTGTACATGAGCCTAAGCCTATGCCTACATTTGTGCCTATGTTTTTGTCAATAAACCCTAGGCCTAAGTTAGTTGACCCTATAAAGTCTGTACCTGTACTTGTAGACTCGCTATCTGGGTCTATTGTTTCTGCACATGTTGCTCTGTAGGATCTACAATTTCTTGCCTCTTGCAAGGCATCATATACTCCTCTAAAGCTGCACCTAACCCATTGGCTACATCTGGTCCTCCACCTCCATACCCCTCATCATCATCACTGCTATCCTCCTCATCACCACTACCCTCAACATCTATCGCCTCCTCCTCACCAACCTCCTCTCTCCTCCATCAGTGATGATGTACAACAGTAACCTCCTCCTCAGTAGGGAATGGTACTGACTCATCAGGAATGGTAATATGTGGAAATGGATGTAGCACCAGATACTTGGCATAATCGACTGTAACCGGTGGCTCAACAATATCCGAACGGATCTCCCAAACAAGAGGTTGTAGAGTTTGAAACTCTTGCACAATAGCATCATAGGAAAGGCCAAGTCCCGAATCTATAGAATCTAACTATCGACGAGCATAATGGGCAACACCCTGGGGACAATACCATAATGACGAAGCACTAGTCTAAGCATAAATCTCTCCAAAATCCAACGAGTCTGACCAATCAAAATAAACGCTTGACAGAAAAATGGCAACTGAACGTCATCATCATCCCAGCCCTCACAATCTAAATATGGATGCCATGTCACAGTCTCCATATTATCCAATACTCTACGCCAATGATCCAACTTACCCAATCTAGGCTGAGTAAGTTTACCTGCATATATATGAACATAAGGTTGTTGGGTGGGTCACTACTTCACCATTACTGGATGCATGACAACAATATGCTCCCACACCCACACTTGTAGTAGAGTAACTCTGGATGATAAACTCTGACCTCCAGTGTAAACAATTGAATGCAAATCATGATACAGATGGGCAAGCATACACATGCCCCAAGCATATCTTGTCCATTGCACAATCATGCTCTCCAACACACGACCCCAACCAATAGCAAATCCCTTTGACCTGTGATCAGGACAAAGGAAGCCTCCAATGAAGCCAACAAGTATTGTAGGCAAAGTGGCATATGCATCTACCATCTCACGCCACAAAAACCAATATGCAACAATGGTATCATCCTGAAACACTCTTCGAAGAGCATCGGTCCCATCCTGCTCTCATGAATCATAGACAACAATATCACCGACAACAGGTATTTGCATAATCTGTCAAACATCCTCAAGGGTGACTATAATCTTGCCAGTTGCTAGGTGGAAGGTATTATGCTTGCTATGCCACCTCTCTGCTAGGGCAGTTAGGAGACCTCGATTAATCCTAATCTGGGGCATCTCCAATAAGGAGGACAATCCACAACGTACAATAATTTTCATCTTAGGCTGAGCTAGCTATGGTATCAAATTAAAAGTATGAGGAAATTGCTCTCTAATCTAGAGGTTTGTCAAAGCCTCCTATCATCATGAAATGTTCAAAGTCAGTACTCTTTGTCAAAACATCAAACATCAATTATCCTATCAAACCTAATTAGCTCTTGGTGAGACTTTTGATTAAATATCATGAGTGAACATCACTGAACCTTGCCTATCATGAGGTCAATACATCAAATCAATCTTACCTATCATGAGGTTTATCGATCAAACCATAATTATTCCTCACCTATCATGAGGATAATTATCATCAATCAAACATCGGACCTCACCTATCATGAAGATAATTATAATCAATCAAACATTAGACCTCACCTATCATGAGGTTGAACATCATCTACTTGATCAACATCATCAATCATATCAAACCAACGACTGACATGATAAAAAATTGACAAAATTAATGACAACTTTGACAAACTTTATCAATCTTACATGGAAGAGCTAAAACAGAGTTTCTATGCGCTATAATATCAAAAGCACCATTAAAACACTTAAAAGCGCTAAAACAGGAGCTCAAAGAGCTAAATCATCAGAAGCACCATTTCATTAGTCAAATGAGCTAATACAGGTAGTCAAAGTGCCATTTTTGTAAAAGCGCTAAAATATAAAACAAAAGCACTAAACTACAGGGCAAACACGCTAAACTAGTGAAAGCGCTAAAACAAAGAGTGAAAGAGCTAAAATTCCTATACTAGGCGCTAAAACATTGAAAGCACTAATTTACCCTACCTAAGTGCTACATCGTTAAATGCGCTAAAATAGATGTCAAAAGTGCTACATCGGCATTCAAAAGTGCTAAAAGAAATGGAAAATTTCAAAACCAAAAAAATGCATGAAAAATGAAAATGCACGAAAGGCGAGGAGGTTAACGGATACGTACTAGAGGTTCGTAGGTGGTCGGGTAGTTGTGTCGTCACACACGCTCAAACTAGTGAATGTGGTAAGGGATTAGCATCTTGCTCAATTTGCTCTCTCTCACAAATTTTTCAAAACTTAATTGCACAAATGAGTTTGAAAATGACCTTTTTGACCTTTTATAGGTTATTTAAGGTGGGGTTTTTGTGGGATTAATTAATTTTTTCAAAGGAGATTAGTTCAAATTCATCATAGGGGCAAAAGTCTACATTCTTAATTGGGAGATAAATTATTTCAACATCGAATTTTCACCAAATCATCATAGAATCATCGAAAAATCATAAAAAAATGAAAAATCTAAAAAATTCAAAAAAAATAAAAAATTCATCAATTTATCTCCTGAGGGGGCATATATTCATCAGCACCTGAAAATCAACATTTGGGGCATACTAATTTTTTTTTGTCAATACTACCAGCAGTAGCAAAATTTTATTTGAAGCAATGCGTAAACACATCACTTCAAAGAGGGGCAAAATGTATACACCTAAAAATTGTCTAGAGAATATAATTAATTAAATATGATTTATTTGATTAATTAACCTTAATTTCATCTATTATTAAATAAATAGAAATATTTATTTATATAGTTCACATTTAATTCTTCTAATTCTTCTATTATTCCATCTTAATTAAATAAACAAATTTAATACTTTGTTTTATTTAATTATCAAATTCTCCTATTAAAAATCACATCATTCTATCTTAATTAAATAAACAGGTTCACATACTTTGTTTCATTTAATTATTCATTTCTTCCAATTTTAATTTAATAAATAGACTTCTATAGTTTGTTTTATTAAATTTAATATCTTATTTCTTCCTAAATTTGAATAAATCTAAATATTCAAATATATTCATATTTCTACAGCTCATCATATTTTAACTACCAAATTATATATAAAACATCTAATTTAATTCAACTGGCATTCACGGGAAAGCTGTAGAGACAAATTGGAGACAATTTGGAAATCAATTTGTCAATCTCCTTCCTTTGATTCTTCCTATCCTCTGGCAAGATGTTTTCATGGGGAGAAACCATTCCCATGATCAGCTCAAAGTTCTTCATCTCTCACCATTCAATCCTCCAGATCAAATCTAGGCCTTTGTTATGCTGCCCCTTCACAAAATTGCTGTAATGAATCTATAAATACAACCTTCTTCTACAGGAAATGGACCTCGAATCCCAACTTTGTGCAATCTTACTCTGCAGAAATAACAATCAAGCAATCAAGCATCTTAGCAATAGAAATACCATTTAGCAATAGCAATCATGGCATTTTAGAAACAATATTATGGCTACATCATAGTTTATTGTAGCTTCCTTTATCAAATTTCATGGACCAACATAGATTACAAAAGTTTTATCATATCATCTAGAAATCATCATATAGGATTAGATTATTGCATTTAGCATCATCTCATTCTCTAGATTGGCATTTTAATAGTCACAATGCTTACCAAATTTGAGAGCCCCGTGACTTGATAAATCTTTAGAGATAGAGAACAATATGATGCTTTTAGTAGATTCTTGCTTTAAACTAGTTTAATTGCTTTTGAATCTTTGATATAATGTCTTATTAAGAAGTGTTTTTAGTTATTTTACTCATTACTTATTTCACACTTACAACTTGTAAACCCTAACTATGACTTTCACATGTATTTATCTAGTTTTTCTTATAAAACCTTGTATTTGAAGTAAGTAATATCATGGCTACACCTGTTGCCATTGATGTTGTGGAGAAACCAATGCCAAAATTCAAGAAACATTCATATATATCAACTGTGACCAATAAGGATGGTGCATTCTCTCATGTTCCAATCAATATGATCCATTCTGAAGATGTTCACATCTACATTCACTCTCAACTAAGTGAGTATAATCATTTGCAAGTGAAATAATTCAGATACAATTATATCTTTGATGATGATTTTTAGCTCAAACCATAATACACAAATGTTGAAGAAAAAGTCTTAGATGTATGGAAGGGTTTTCCCAACTTTTTCTTTGAAGATGAATGGGTTAGAATTGATTTAAGCTAGATTCATGAAGATATCTTCTAGATTGATCAACCCCACCTAATTACCAAATATGATATCAAGGTTGTGATTGGATTGTGCTAGCATTGAAATATGTGAAGAATGAAGAAGTTATGAAACTTATAGGAGCTAAGTTTGATAAAAGAACCCTAATTGTGGATAATATCATTAACCCAGGGGTCTGATATGTCACGATGGGTATTGCATACAAAATTTACTATACAAATAGAGAAGGATCAGCTACTACCACCACCATCTATACTACTCATCAGATGGCAAAGGAAAATATTATGATCTCTTGCGGTAGCAATTGTTAGAAAATTTGCACAAAACTAAGGAGTCACGCTACAAATTTTGGCATGGTACCTTAATAATTTTTGTTATGTTCTATTTCATGAAATAATTTCCTGGTTTTGAGAATATGATCTGAAAAAAGAATATTCCTATTGCACATCAAATAAAGAATCATATGCATAGATTTTTGGATACCCAACAATGTAATACATTGTTATGTGGTTTCTTCAAAACATTTCAAAATGAAATGCAAAAGTGTATGTGTAGGATCACGATGGGCCAAAAGTGGCAATATGATGGGTATGTGGCTGATGACTTTTTTTTACCCAAAATTGATGAAATGAAAAGGGTTTTTAAAGGAGATTATAGATTTCCACCAATATAAATTATGCTTTACTTTGAATTTAATAAGTAATTATTATTCATTTTCTATTTGAATTACAACTAAAGTCCTGATTGATAGGCTGATTGAAAAAAATCTATAGCTTTCAAATGGTATCACATTTTTTGAATCCAAAATATCGTCACATTCTATGATTTTCATACTATAGGATTAAAAAAAGAAAAATTGAATTTCATAAAGGTTTGACCAAATTAAGGTGGTCAGACATACGAGTTTTTTATATTTTATAAAAGTTGTAATAAAAAAATCATAATTAATTATGTATTTGGAAAAAAATTACAAAAAAAATGTATCACATAGGACATGAGTCATCTACTTATATATAAAATATTATAAAAAATATAAACATTTTATTGTGGTTAGGGTGGTCAGACAGACACCTACTTCTTATTTTTTCCCTAAAATTTAAGTACTCTGCATTGAAATTTCAAAGTTTCACCACATATATATATATATTTAAACAAACCTAGTATTTTAGAAACTACATTCAATTTGCTACAGATTCTATTCTTACATACTTTTGAAATAATATACATAACTTATTCAAATTTTTACGTCAAGTTTCCTAACTCTAATTTTTCTAAATTTTTTGCCACTTAAAGGCCTATTTTTTCCATGATTATCCTGCACATACCCAAAAGAGAGATAGAATACCCTCACAGATTGTGAAAAATTACAAGAATGAAATCACCTTCATGGTAGAAAGATAATTGCTATATGGAAGTGGTTGAACCAAGGACTTCATGGATAACAATATTTTCCTATGAGATTCTTGAAGAAAACTAGATTGCATAAGCTGATATTTTGCTCAACAAAACTAAAGATCATTTTGTTGCAAGGTTTGACACATATGATGAAATAACCAACAATAAATCAAGGAAAGGGTAGAAAAAAATGTGAAGAATGTGGGAAAGATGGTGTCTAAGCTGAAAAAGATGTTTGGCACTCATGAGGGTTTTGTAGAAGCACCTCAAGCCACCACTACTACACCAATGCCTAGAAGGAAAAGTAGATATACTTCTACCACTACCACAAATTTCAAACTTGCTCAAACACCTCCTAGTAGAAGAAGAGCTGCTACAAATGTGTCAAAAAAAAAAAGGTTATAGGAAAGAAGAAGCCAAGAACTAAGCAAAAGGATACAAGGGAAAAGATCAAACTAGTAAATGTGGATGATGATGAAGAAGATAGAAGAGATGAAGTCCTATGTATTGAAGAGGAGGAAGAAGAATTAAAAATAACAAGAAGAAATATCCATGAAAAAGAAATTGAAAAGAAAACAATAGAGTCTCCTCCAGAAACATCTAAATATGTTCCTTCACAATTTGAGGCTACTATCAATGCAATTGTACAATATGATGCACTGTAAGAGGTTACCACTCTGTATGATGAGGTGTCCCCTGTTGACAAGACCATAATTGAAAAGGAAATCATCATATATATGAAATTTTTTAATATGGCACTAAATGAGATTATTGATCAACTTTTGGCAAGCTTGGTAGATGTGCTGAGTAACAAAAGGAATGAAGTTGTTGTAGAAGAAGCAAGGATGAGACAAAATGCATTAGAAAAGGCCAGTGTATCCATCTCTCATGAAGAAAGGGTCAAATAATCTTAGTATCAAGCACAAGAATTTAGAATCAAACAAAGAATAAATACTTTAATGGGGGATTAAAGAAGAAATAAAGAGGACGGAGAAAGAAATTGAAGGACAACAAAAATTCTAGAAGGATTGAAGAATGCCGAAATCATTTGTGATCAGGCTCCTTCAGATACTTCCAATATGCCTGATGTGTCTATTCATGACACAAATTCATTAGCTTTTAAGGGAAATGTAACTGAAGGTAATGTAAATGTCAAACAAAATGAGGAAACAATTTCTCTAGAGAATAAAATTGCACAAGGTATAGTTGTAAAAAGTAAAGGGAGTGTCTCTCCTTTGGGGAACACTAATTTTGGTGAGGAAAATAATGTTCCCCCTCCAAAATGTTTAAGAAATGTTAAGAAAAAGAAAGAGGGTAATCCTGAAAATGATCAGAATGGTGAAGGAAGGTGAGAAGCAAAATGCTTATGTGGATATTGGTTAAGGATCTTCATCATTGGATTCTTTCAAAGAACTATTAGAAATGAAAATATAGTTTCTATCGTTAGTGACTCCCCAAATCCTGCACATTCCTACTCAAGAAGGACAAATAGACCTATCCAATATTTCTCCCTCCATAAGTTACAAATTTGGTGATGTTCTACATACCTTTGCAAGGAAAGAAAGTCTACAAGAACATGTGAAGAAAAGTGAATTGATTGATGAAGCTATGAAAATTGTTTAGGAAGACTTAACTGAGATAAATATTGATGCTTCCCTATCTCCAAATAAAAAGTTGAAGCTACTAATGGATTTCTTTAAGGATCATTCTTCATACATTGAGCAAAAGGTAGAGCAAGAAGCTTTGAGAAAGATAAAAGATAAGAAAATAGTTAAAGCTTCTGATTGGTGTGCTAATGCACACAATAAATTGTAAGAAAACATAAAAGTGTTTAAGGATTGTGCGAATGAAGCAACAATGATTTATCAATTTTGTTTAAAATGGCCAAGCTCCACCAAAGATATCAAAGGGCAGATTGACTCTATTGAGTCACATATTACACAATTGGTTGAAACATGACTTATCAAAAGATATGGATGGATCTACTAAGGCACAAATTGAAAATCTTCATGTATAGTTGACATTGGTTCTAGATTAGAGAGAAAAATTAAAGAAATAGTTTGGTTTTCTAAGAGAAGCAGTCAATGTGTGGCTTGCATCATTGTTTGTACTATTGGTAAAGTAGTGGAAGTGGGCCAAAAAATGACGACTCCTAGTAAAATGAGTGAGGCCAAGGAAATGTGCATAGAATTTTAATGTTAAAATCATATTCTTGCCTCAACAAAAGTAGATTGTACTACAACTATGGAGTAACTAAAGGCAACTCACAAGAATATTCTACCTTCCAAAGAAGCTGCAAAAGGGTAAGTAAGAAAATTGTGACTTTGTATAGTTTTGCCGATACTTTTTGTATCTTTTTGGTTTTTATTGAAGATATATAGCATCAGTTTTGTGGTATCTCCATCTCAAGGGGGTTTATAGTAAGGGGGAGCCCATACATTTTTAAGATGTTATAAATAACAAATATCATGCCCTTTTCCCTTGATGTCAAAGGGGCATATAAGAATATGTGTATTGCCATCAAAGACAAAGGGGGGGAATTTTCGCAATAAGTGTTTTCATTGATGTCAACCCAATATGGGCTATCATTGATGTCAGATGTGAAGTTGAAGTATGTACATACTTCGGAGATTGTTGTTGCATAGTTGGTGTATGTTGAGGCAAGTCTGTAGAGAAGTATAAGGAAGAATGTTAATCTAGATGTGGTGTGAAGAATGATACACATGTCCTGATGTATCTACAACATGTTTTAATTGATGTCATTTTAGTTTAATGTACTACACATAGAGATAAGGTGCAAAATATTATCTAAGGCATTTATACTGCATACTCTAAGACAAAGTCATGGTATTTTGGTTAGCATCTTTCTGTTCAACAGGAATTAGTCTTGCGATTTAGATGATATGTAGGTCAAGCTATGAAAGTACCATATCTAAGAAATCAAGTCCTCACACCTTCTACAGTGCGAGCTACAAGTAATAGTATTCCGGTCTTCACTCTGACAATACAATGTGTTGAAATTGGTGTATTTAAAGACTCCACATTCCTTTAGAAGTATTGGCCTTGAAGTTTTGTAGAAATGATCAATAATTTTAAATGTACACTACTATGAAATTTTAGGTGTTTTGATGGTTCACAAAACTAGTTTCAAATAACAAATTGGTAAAGTTTGTCTGGGATGCCCTGTTCTTGTATATTCAGTGGTTTTATCCTCTTGCACCAACATATGGTGATCAATTTATTTAGGAGAAGGTTGAGGAGATATTGTGCATGAACTACAATGATTGCATCCTAACCCACATGGTGTTTTTGATCTCTCCTCAATGGTGCAATGTTGTGCCGATGGTAGTTTTTGTGGTATTATCATTATTTGGGCCAACATACTTGTTTCCTCCATAAATGATTGATCTTGAATAATTAATCTTGTTTTGGAGAAATTGTTGTCATGAAATTAGGTCTTGAAATACCGTGTGTTGGTCCACAACATGTTTTCTTTCATATTGTATACATTTTGGAGCTGACTCATGCAATATCATTTGTTTTATATAAAAGACATATTAGTGTCGATGTATTTGTGGAAATGAGTTGTTGTAGAGGATATATAAAGAAGAACAAATCATTTGTGATGGTGATGGTGTACAAAGATAATATGAATTAAGTAGAATGAAAAGGATGAAGTGTGTGAAGTTAGTGTGAAAGATTAATTGTGTGAAAAATGGACTACAACATCAACATAAGCTAGATGCTTCTTCCATATCAATTCAAGTTCTTATCTTTATTATAATGTCTTGTGTCTTGCTCTAAGACAACGAGTCTCATCAAGTCTTTTTGTATCTTTCTCTAATATTTTTCATATTAGTTTGCAAGTCCATAGGTAGTGAGCCTTAACAACATTGTAATTCTTGTTACTAGTGAACTACATATATTGTGAGTTAATCCTCATTGGGTTTTCCATGTAAAAATCTTGGTGTCTTTGTGTGATGCATGTGTTCTCTTCTTCCATTTTCAGTTTTTATGATGTGTTGTTAATTTGTAAATGGAAATGATAAAGTTTTTAGTTATGTTGATTCACCCCCCTCTCAGGACAACATTGCGTTCAACAAGATCTCATCTCCTCTTTTATGCCTTACTCATACTTTCTAGTTTTTACCTACATTGCTTCTTCATAAATTTTTGGTTGATCAAAATCAGTTAGTAATACATAATATAATGAAGGAGAGTATTATTTATGGGGTCTAATTATCATGGTAGATCTTCTTGCATGATTTTTAGGCACTTGTTGGTATTCTTGTTGTTGAACATTATGATTTTATAGCGCCTTTGGAACTACATTTTTTGGGATTTCATCAAGCATTGTATATTTTGTGTTTTCCTTTTCCTTTTTCTTTCCTTGCAACTGATCTTTATACATGAATTTCTCATTGAATATCACATCTCTACTCTTAATGATTGTGACTTTCATAATGCCATAAGAGAAAACCAAAATCATGATTTTGCTTCAAGATTTTTTATATTTTATATATTTATATGGATAATTCTTCACAATTGAAAGCTTTTAGAAATTAGTAGGTTAACTTTTTACCTATCCATGCATCCTTTTGGAATACCACCATCTAGTGATCTTGAAGGTTCTCTATTCATTAAGTAAACAATAGTATCTACAACATTTACCCAAAATTATACTATAAATATTGCATGCAATCTCATAATCCTTGCATGTTCCATGATTATCCTATTCATTGTCTCTCACACACCATTTTCTTGTGGTGTTCTTGGAATCGTCTTCTATCTGTCACGACGCCTATTTTTTTTGTAGCTAATTTATAATCCAATATTACTATTTAAATTAAATGTTAGTTAAGGTTAATTTTTCTTTAAATTAAATGTTAGTTAAGGTTAATTTTTTTTAGAGGACATAACAATATTTTAAAATCATTTATTGATTTTATTCAAAATTAGAATTAATATTTTTTGTTTTGTAGTTAATTGAAAAGAATAAAATAAACAGGTATTTATTTGATTGTTTTTATTATTTGTATTTTTCAATGTTTAATTAAATTGATTTATAGTGAAATAAAAATGTAAGGAAATAAAAGAATTAATTACAATTATAGATTTCATCTAGCAAATAAATAACGATGTTTGGTATTTAGAAAATCGTTTCATTTGCAAATAAATGGTGTAATCCTATTTTTCAGATTGTTTCATTTAGCATGACCAATGTTCTTCTCAAGAACATTTTTCCCTGCTTAAAATGATGGAAATGGTTCACATTTCTTAGATCAATCTCCCTTACAAATAGCTTTTGCGCCCTATCCTTTATCCCTCGTTTAGCATGTTTTTCATCTAGCCTGTCGGTGAATGATTTTATTTTCTTATATAGCCTGAACATTGTCATATGTCCATATCCTATCATATTACCTAGTCATGGGTGTATCATACGATTAATGCCAAATTACCTTCACTCAAACTATGCTGATTTGCCAACATTTTACCTAATTTAATACATCTAAATGCCACGTGATTTTAATACGTAAGAAATTCTTTGTGTAAATCTTCATGTCAAATTTTTATCTTATATTCCAGTACAAGGATGTTGGAAAATCATTAATAAAGTTAGGATAATGAGTCAAAGACTTTAATTGATTAATGTCTTTTGAAAATAGATTATCTTTTTATAAAAAGAGAGTCTAAAAGGTTATTTATAATATATTTAATGTCTACAACTTCATTTAAGAATTTGTTGAGTAGTTGAGCCTCTTTATCTATGATTGCACATATATATTACTCTCTTGTATTTAGAGTAATTTATTGGAAAAATACTTTGTTTTACTTTAAATGTTAGGCCCATATCTTAAATAGTAGACGAAGATAGTCTTCCAATTATGTTAAATAGAAAGAATGTTTTGTCAACTTTTGAACTTATCTTATGGGAAATAATCAAGTTCAATAATTGAAGTTGTGAATTTGACTCATGAAAGGATTGGAGAAATTAATGTTTTCTTAAAGTGAATTCTTGAATTAAAAGCCACTTGACTACTGGTTTAGCTAGATAAGTATCTCATTATATTTTGGATAAACTTTTGGGAAACCCTTGACAGCCTCATGAAGCCAATTAGTTGTGGAGTTAAGCTCTTGAATGTAATATATGATGAGACTTATAAGATCCTTAGAATGTTTCTTAAAAGTGTTGTGAGATAGGTAGACCTCAGATCCCTATTCATATGGAGTAAACTATTAATTTGAATCATTGGTTTTAAATAGACTTTCATATTGATGTTGAATTGGACATTCTTGGGATGCAGTAAGTTTTAGAAGTTGTATATGCACTTTCTTTTTTACATTGTTGGAGGATGAAATCTAGGTTGATCTTGATACATAAATGTTAAACAGAGCAATAGAGTGATCTTTTGTAGTTGAAGACTTTATTAGTTAGAAATGTATAATGAGGTTGTAAATGGTCATGTCAGTGAGACAACTTGATCATTGCTAGTGAGGCACATTGCCAGTGAGGCATCTTGTAACTAGTGAGACATTTCATTAAGCCAGTGAGGTACTTTTACGAGTGTTTTTTCATCCCTATGAGGGTTTTCCACTCATGAAAATCTTTGTTTTATGGCTCTTTTGTGGATGCATTGATGATATTGTTGTTCCCTTAATTTGTATTATAGTATTTGAATTTATGTGCTTTGCATATCTTTGTATAAGCCTTTATGGCTAGTTTTGGTAAAGGCACAACCTTGTGTTGATATGTAATATTAACTCATTTATGTATGAGGTTCCTTTGAAATAGTAATGAAGTAATTCATATGTACTGAGTATCTTTAATGAACTTTCCTTTGAGCACGCATGGATATAAATGTTATGCATGTTATCTCCTTTCCCCTTACTTGTGATGTGCAATGATCATTGAAAATTATGTATTGTGGAGTGTGTATGTTTTTCGAGCATTACACTATCATCAGATCCCATGGTATAAATAGTGACTATCAAAATCCTTGCTACAATATTCACCACCATTATCTAATTTGAGACACTTCAACTTATTTATTGTCTCATTCTCAACCAAATCATTTTATTTTTGAAAGTATCAAAGGCATAAGGTTTTCTTTGAATGAAATAAACCCAAATTTTTCTTACATCATCAATAAAAGTAATATAATAGTAAGATCCCCCAAGATATGATACTTGAGCTGGTCCCCATATATTTGAATGCACAAGATCTATTTTTCTACTCTTATTTTCCCTCCTAACTCTAAAAAATCTGACTCTTTTGTTTTCCATAAACACAACTTTTATAGTCCAATTCAAATCAACCTACTTTGAACATGACAATAAATTATTTGAGTGTAGAGTAATCATCCCATTCTCACTCAATTTGTCAAGCCTATGGTTCCACAATGTTGTATTTGCTCTTGTAGAAGCTAAAGCAATAGAAAAATCAAAATTACTAGTAAATAAGTACAATGCACCTACCTTTTCTCCTTTTTCTATTATCAATGCTCCTTTAGTGACCTTCCACAAATTATTTGTAAATATAATTGTACAACCTTTACTTCCCAGTTATGTTGCTAAATTTAGATTTCTTCTCAAATTAGGAACATGCCTCACCTCTTTTAGCAATCATTGGTTTCCATTTGATAATATTATTTGTGTCTTACCCTTTCCCATAATTTACATGGTTCATCATCACCCAAATAAACCTATCCAAAATCAAACTTGAACATAATTTTTTTTAGAAAATATTTCCTATGGGGTGTGGCATAAAATGAAGCCCCTGAGTCTAACACCCAAGAATCAATAATATTATCTAATGAAAGGATCAAATAATCTTGCAACACATCACTTGCTACGTTTTCTTCCTTACTATTTTCTTGTTGTCCATTTCTTTTTTTTCCCTTTCGAGACCAACATTATTTCTTCAGGTGTTCATTCTTCTTATAATGTTAACACTCCAAACTTCCTCTAGATTTGGATTTACCCTTCTTAGAATTACCACAATTTATTGTCCTCTTTCCTCTCTCCCTCTATCTTCTACTCTCTATAGTCAAATAATTACTTAATGTCTCACATGTGCTTTTGTGTCATATTTCCTCACTAAGGATAACACCAAAAAATCATCAAACTTTAAAATGATTGAACCAGAAACACAATTACTCACAACCATGACCAAGCTATTAGAAATTAGCACAAGATCAAGAGAGACCTAACCTCATCATCAAAGGCTATATTTATAGAAATTAACTGGCTAGTGACCATGTTAAACTCATTTAAATGATAAACAATAGACCTACCTTTTGACATTTTCATATTAAATAAATGTTTCATAAGGAATATATTATTGGATGCTAAGGATTTTTCATACAACTTAGGTAATGCCAACATCAAATCCACCATTGTCATTTCTTTTGATATGTTGAAATCCACTAATGATGCCAAGCATAATTGTATTGTTCTTGTGCCTTTCTATCAAGAATATCCCATTATTGATCTTTCATATTCACTAAATTCTATTCTTTTCCACCTAATGGTAAGAAAATATCCTTTTGATATAGATAGTCCTCCATTTTCATCTTCCATAGTTGGTATTTTTGGCCATTAGGCTTCTCAACCCTAAACTTTCCTTCTTTTTCTATTACTCCCACTTGAACTAGGAAACCATCCTTTCAAGTTTATTGGAAAAATAAATATATGAATATGATGCCATATTTTAGGAATAGGATTTGTAGTATCAAAAATAGTACTCCCCACCTTGGAGGAATAGAGCACATGGATAGGGTTCCTATTTCACACTTGCTACACTCAAGGACACCTTAGAGATCCCAATCCAATGAAGAATGGAGGAAGAGATCTGACAATATGGTATCCTAGGATATGTTTGGAGATTAATTAAGGTTGAATGAGGGGTTCACCACCAATTTTAAACTTGGAAAATACAATGACATGCAAGATGAAATGCAAAACCCTAATATAATGCAAACTTGATTTAAATGACCTAGAAATGCAAGAAAAACAAAACAGAAAGCTGCAAGCTGAAATGTGTGCACTTGAAAACTTGAAGATGATTGGAAGGAGTTTTGAAATGCTAGAAATTCTAGCTTTTTGACCTAGTGGGACTCACTCACCATTCTGGGTGAATCAATCCTAGTTCTGGATTTTTGTACATGAGTAGGTTTCAGACAAAAGGGTATTTGAATCTACAATTTTTTTTGAAAAACACCTACAGTGTGGTGAATGAGTCTAGTTTGGATTTTCTGGAACTTCAAGGTCTAAATTTTTTCTTCTCAGTCTACTCAATCTACTTCTCAGTTTCTAGATCTAAAACTATGATTTCGGGGCTATAGGTGGCCTTTTTGTGAAGACTACAACCTTGCAAATGGGGAGACAACTCCAACAACTTTCTCCAAGCTTGTAACCTAATCTTCAATGATCTTCAAGTATTCAAAGCACCTAGATCTACATTCACAAAAAGAGAGAGAGACAAAGTGTTGATTGTTAAGGAATAGGGATTTTCCTTGGTCAAACCCCTTGTAGGTAATTAAACCAAATGGTGAGAAAATGAAATGAAGGCATGAAACATGGAACAAAGAACATGAATCATGGACAATGATACCTTGAATGATGCCTTGTAAATGATGTCTTGTGAATCTACAACTCAACATGAAATGGACATGAAGGATGTAGATCTTGATCTTGATAATAGGAGTAGAAAAATGCTTGATCTTGGAACTTCAATTCTACATCACAACATTAGCTCAATAACATGATTGATGCTTGATATGCATGACATGATGATGGATATTGAGTAGCTGCAACAATTGATGAAGAATTTTTCCCTTGAATGCCTTAAAATTGATCTTGAATGTTATCTTGATGATCTTGTAAAGTCTTGGAATGCTTAACCCTTGAGTACTTGACTTGATATGAATGCTTGATGAAATAATGATTTGAGAGCTCATTTATATAGGTAATCCATCTAATATCCCATTAATTGGACCCCACAGGTCGACATTCATAAAATTTGAACTTAAAACCCAAATTCCCTGCTCAAAACCTTAAAAATAGGTAAAATGAGACTCATTCACCAACTTGGGTGAGTCAGTCCCACCTGGATGGGTCTCATTCGCCCAAAGTGGCGAATGGGTCCCATAGGGCCTATTTTGCTTGCTAAAATGTCAGGGAGTGTGTAAATTAAGTTTATATGTTGATATTGTCAGGTTTTTGATTGAAATATGCCTTGGGATGCACAATATAGGGTATTAGGGGCCTATTAATGATGATATTAAGGTTATAAATGCAATAGGGCCAAAAATCTAATGTGAAAGTGTAAAATAATGCACTTTACAACATTAAATTTAGTTAAAATTGGGTCAATTTAGCTTAGAAGGGACCTAAATCCCATGTGAATGTGTAAAACAAATTACAACACTAGATTAGGTCCACCTCAGTTTACAAGCCTCTTAAATTTAAAGCGAAGGTGTAAATAAATACATTTTACAACATTAAATTAGGATAGAGCTAGGTTTATTTAGCTTAAACATTCCCTAGACCTAATGTGGATGTATAAAGTTCACATCACAACACTAGGTCAAGGTGATGCCAAGTCCAATTAAGCATGGAAAAGGCATACCCTTTTTCCATCATTGCATCTAGCACCCACTTTAGTGAGAGGATGAACTTGCTTCAAACTCACACTAAAATAGACATTCAAGAGGGGTCCAAGTGTACTGATGTAGATGGTCTAGGATAACAAAGATCGAGGAGATGATCAAGCCCCTAGGATCCAAGATCCTAAGTCAAACTGACATAAGCACAAAAAAGACATGCAAAAGGTGTACGATATGTAACAAAACAACATACACAAACATACAATGTCAATGTGTAAAAGAAGAAAGAAAAATGAAAAGGACAATAAAAAATAAAAGAGGTGGATCAAGCCTCTATCTTTTGTCCAACACAACACTAGCACGATGTTGATCAGATCTAAGTTGTTTGTCCAAAGAAATGCATACTCACTCTGAGGCAATCGAACTTTAGTCTGTCTGTTGTGTGAGAAGCCCAAGAAGGTGAGAAACATACACTCATGGTTGGTATGCACTCACACACATGCATGAGTGGCTAAGGGAAAGTCATCCCTCATATCGGATTCCCATCAAACCATACCAAAGTTATACCTCCTGGTAACTTTGATAAGGCTCCATGCAAAAATGATCTTCGACCTTCATGAGGCAAGAAAAACTTCATATGATTGGAGCTCATGAACAAATAAGATGGATCCACAGGCATGCAAAGTGTGTTATCCAAGGTGGAAATATAACAAATATTGTAAATGTGAAATAGTGTAAGGAATATTTAAAGGGATTTCACTTAGTTCATGTAAGGTCTCTTCTTAGGGGACATTGTGCCTAATGTCTTCAAGAGAGCACACGTCAAAGAAATATCATTCTCTTGGAGGAAATCAAACCCAATGACACCACTAAGAAAAGGATGCATCACAAGAATAAAGAAATCACACAATGAAACATGAGTGTCGATATATTCCCCCACTTTAAAGCAATTGCTAACACCATTGTTGTGAGAAATTGCTTTAAAGTAGAAGAAGGAATGAGAGCTTATCCTATGCCAAGTCATATGTTTCCAATAAGCTACATCATGAATAAGCATGCCACATGTGAGTCAAATTAAGGCATGTCATCCAGCTCTCTCTTATGTTTACATGAAAGGTGATCAACTAGCCAAAATAGATAATGACAAGTGACATACAAGGACAAGGCTGTCTAACCCCTTTCCCCCACTTAGTGTGGGACAAGGATGAGCCGAATAGGATGAAAATAAGTGTCAATTAGAGGAACTAGGTGCTTCAACACAAGGAAGAGCACCATGATCCTTAAGATGTTGAATTTTGTTACTCAAAGCCTCAAATTCGTTAGTAGAATTTTGTTACTCAATTTCTTTTGTGTTCTTGGAGGAAGGGATATCAAATAATCTTGGAGGAGTCTCAACAAGATACCCTCTTGATCAATGATAGAAGATGTTCCTTTATTTTGCAACAAAGATATCTCTTGCTTAGTACAAGATGTCATACTTACATAAGACTCTTTAGATTGCGAGATTTTGTTATGTCCTTTACTGGAGGGTGTATAATATAACAAATTCAAATCATTAGTGTTTTGCATGATGACATTGACATTAATAAAATATTTTGTTGTTTCTTTCAAAGGATAACAACCATGATCACTAGTTTTGATCAGTTCAAGATGCACTAATGTTAAATTTGGCTTAGAGGAATATTTTGTGATAGTGTTGATATTAAATGAAGGATTTTTTGTGTCTTTTAAGGGGCAATAACCAAGACCACTAGTATTTTCTAGCATGTGAGGCACTATAGGGAAAAATATACCTTGTTCTCTAACACCACATCCTTTTCCACTATAACCGAGTTGTTTCATCATTTCATAACCTTTTCCGTAAAGATTTTTCATCTCTTTTGGATTCGGTGGTTGCCCATAATTAAGTTCATCAAAGTGTGTTGTGTAATCTGTTGTCTTTTGTTCTAAAGTGGTTGAGGTGGATGATTTCAAAGGGTCTTCTAAATTTTGTGTTGATATTACTTCTTTTTCTTTTCCCTTTTCAAACTCTTTGTTTATGATCTTGTATTCTCCCATGAATGTTGGTTCAAAGTCTAAGGAAACCCAATCATCTTCTAATAGCCTTGTGATTTTCTTGATATGTTTTTCTTTGTCTGTTTGCATGGGTTCCACTTGTGTAGTCAGTGTTAATGTTTTCAAAGGATTCTCTTTATTTTTCTCAATGTTTAAACAACTGTTAGGGTCAGAGTCAACTTCAAGTGTGTATACTTTGTTGTTGTAAATATACTTCATTTTACAATGAAGAGTGGAAGGCACCCCATTCATTGCATGAATCCACAGTCTGCCTAAAAGGAGATTATATGAAAGATCATGAGGCATAACATGGATTAGTGTTTCTAATGTGGCCTTTCTAGTTGTAATAGGAAAAGTGATTACACCAAGGAGTTGTTTTCCTACATTGTCAAATCCCTTAATGGATAAAGAATTAGGTTGAATTTTTGATTTATCCACGCCAAGCCTATCCAAAAGGTTTACGCTGCACACATTAAGGGTTGAGCCATTATCAACAAGGGTTATTTTTATCTCCGTTCTTTTATATTTAGCTATTATTATAAAAGCATCATTTTAGTTTTGCACTTCCAAAGGGGGGAGTTCACTTTGGTGGAAAACAATGTTTGATTTTATTTCTTGAATTAGGGCTATTATGTCATTCAATTGCACATTAGAATGGATAGGAACTTGTTGAAAGGAACTTAGAATCATGTTATGATAGTGGGGGGATGCTTGAATAAGGTCCCACAATGATATCTTAGCAGGAGTGTTCTTAAGTTGTTCAACAAGATCATACTCCTTTCCACTTTGTGTAGGAAAACGAGGGGGACTAGGCAGGATAGGATTAAGCAATGGAAGGGATGTTGGAGGTGTTTGTCTTGGTTTTGGATTGTTTCTAGTGTTATATGTATGAGCAACAATATTACGACTTAGCTGCTACAACAAATTATTCTTAGGTGGGTAAAGGATAAGTTTGGGTTTGTTTTGAGTTTGTGGTCATTGTGAGGGGGGGGGGTAAAGAATTAGAGGATTCTTAGGATGTACCATGGGATATGTAGGAGGTCCATTAATCAAGGGGGATCTAATGGAAAATTGTGCATTCATAACATCAGTGGTCTTGGTTTGATGTATTTCTAATAAAGGGCAATCTAGAATCACCTCTTCACCATCACCTAAGGAAGCCACATTACTATTGTTGTCATCCTCTTTCACCATAATATCCTCCCTAGGAGGAGAGTTTTTAGGAGAACTACAAACCAAATTTTATTGATATTCAAGGATTGGTTCTTCGAAAATGACTTCATCGCAAGTAGGGGAATGATCATTGGTTGGATTGTATTGCTTGTTAAGGATGGTGTTTTCTTGTTCAATAATGTTTTCTCTAGGGGAAGAGAGGAAATCAAGATTCCCATGAATTTCATCGATTAGCTCTTCTAACATCAAAGTATCATCATCACAATTAGGAGAGATACTTGGAGAAGAACAAATGTGATTGTCATGATTATCGAAATTTCATTCCTTTGTCCCATACTGTCTTCTAAGATAGGCTAGGCAGGGGAAGAATCATAAAGAGGCTTGTTATAGGCCCTAAAGATTTGATCATTCGACACCAACATATCTTCTTCAAATTCAATTTCATCCTCTAAAAAATTATCACAAGAGGGGAAGGTGTTGAGAGGTGAATGTAGACTAATTGAAGTTACAATGGTCTCTTGTTGTGTTATGTGATCATGATGATTACCTATGGTTATTTCTTGTTGTTCATCAATGTCTTGCCTAATAAGAGAGGTAGAAGGAGAGAAACAACTAGGATTCTCAAAACTCTCATTGATTGGTTCTTCTAACACCAAAATATCTTCTTCACCAATAGGAGAGATATTAGGAGAAGAGTGAATATGATTGTTAGGAATGTCCAAGGTTGTATTCTCTTTCACTAAAACACTCTCATAGGAAGGGGATATGAACTTTTTCTTAGCATGCATAGAAAGGTAAGGTACTAAAATTGTTTGAACGAAAATGAAAAGCACTTCTAACCATCTTATGCAATGCTTTAAGAATGTAAACAATGCATATCCAAAGATGAAAAGTAATTTTATCCTATGTATGCTAAACTTTAAGAATGCAAACAATGTATATCCAAAAATGAGAAGCACTTTTATCAAACTTATGAAAAGTTTTATGAATGTAAATATTGTATATGCAAAAGTAAAAAGTACTTTTATCCATATGATGTAAAGTTTCAGAAATGTGAACATTTTTAGATCTAATGATGCTTGTAATTGAAATGATTTCAAAAGTGAGTACCCTAAATTGATGTTTTTGACCTATATGCATAAAACAAATGTTACCAAAACTTTCTAGAATTATAGTATATATTACCAGGAGGCTTAGGAAGTGCATAAATGTGGTTTTTAATGCTATAAAAGGCAGTTTAAAATCTGGATTGGGACTAATTCGCCTAGAGGGGCGAATGAGTCCTAGTAGGTATTTTTTAAAAAATTTCAAAAAAATTCAATTGATTTTTATGATTTTTATGTTGTATGATCTGTAACCTAAGTGAAAATGTAGTTTTTAGATGATTTTCAATGATTTGAGATGAAAAAATGCAACCTATATGCACTTTCACAAATGCAAAATTTTAGAAACCCTAGATGCCAATTAACTAATGTAAACCCTAATGCAAAGTTAATGCAAGTTAGATCTAGGATGATGATGGAATCCAAATTAGAAAAGAAGGTACATTCTAAATGTAGGTTTCGTAAAATGTAGTATCAGAAATAGTACTTCCTAGTTTGGAGGAAGAGAGCACAAGGATAGGGTTCCTATTTCACACTTGCTACACTCAAGGACACCTTAGAGATCCCAATCCAATGAAGAATGGAGGAAGAGATCTAACAATAGGGTATCATAGGATATGTTTGGAGATTAATTAAGGTTGAATGAGGGTCTCACCACCAATTTTAAACTTGGAAAAGACAATGACATGCAAGATGAAATGGAAAATCCTAATATAATGCAAACTTGATTTAAATGATCTAGAAATGCAAGAAAAAAAATAGAAAGCTACAAGCTAAAATGTGTGCACCTAAAAAATTGAAGATGAATAGAAGGATTTTTGAAATGCTAGAAATTCTAACTTTTTGACTTAGTGGGACTCATTCGCCATTCTGGGAAAATTAGTCCTAGTTCTAGATTTTTGCATAGGAGCGGGTTTCAGACAAAAGGGTATTTGAATCTGCAATTTTTTTTGAAAAACACCTACATAGTGGAAAATGAGTCTGATTTGGATTTTTTGGAACTTCAAGGTCTAAATTTGTTCTTCTCAGTCTGCCCAATCTACTTCTCTAGGTTTCTGGATCTGAAACTTTGATTTCGGGGCTGTAGGTGGCCTTTTTGTGAAGACTACAACCTTACGAATGGGGAGACAACTCCAACAACTTTCTCCAAGCTTGTAACCTAATATTTAATGATATTCAAGTCTTCAAAGCACCTAGATCTACAATCACACAAAGAGAGAGAGAGAGAAAAGGTGTTGATTGTTAGGGAATAGGGGTTTGCCTTGGTCAAACCCCTTGTAGGTAATTAAACCAAATGATGAGACAATGAAATGAAGGCATGAAACATGAAACATGGACAATGATACCTTGAATTATGCCTTGTAAATGATGTCTTGTGACTCTGCAACTCAACACGAAATGACCATGAAGGATGTAGATCTTGATCTTGATAATAGGAGTAGAACAATGCTTAATCTTGGATCTTCAATGCTACCTCAAAATACTAGCTCAATAACATGCTTGATGATTGCTATGCTTGACATGATGATGTATCTTGAGTTGCTGCAACAATTGATAAAGAATTTTTCCCTTGAATGCCTTAGAAGGGCCCTAAATCCCATGTGAATGTGTAAAACACATTACAACACTAGATTAGGTCCACCTTGGTTTACAAGCATCTTAAATGTAATGTGAAGGTGTAAATAAATACATTTTATAATATTAAATCAGGACAGAGTTAGGTTTATTTAGCTTAAATATGCCCTAGACCTAATGTGGATGTATAAAACACATCACAACACTAGATCAAGGCAATGCCAAGTCCAATTTATCATTAATTATTCCCAAATTAAGTAAGGAAAAGGCGTACCCTTTTTTTGTTATTATAGGATCATAGAGCAATATATAATAAAATGAATTTAGAAATAAAATATAAAATAATACAAAAATATAGACACATACATACATGGTTCACCCAATAAGGGCTACATCCATGAAGTAATAACCAATCCTTTATTTTATCTTGTAAAATGAAGGGATACAACCTATAATACAACCAACATAACTTCCTCTTATCTCTATTATAGTCTCCTCACAAAATACAATCAATGGTTAGTTGTAATATAATGCCATCATAAAAGGGGATTACCTTCTAGGTCAAGAAAAACCAACATAATCCCTACATTTAAATCTATGACCTAATGATGATTGATCTAAATTTACAATGAGTAAGTATACATCAAATGTAGCTTTTAGGAGTGCTACCCCCAAACCCCTATTGGGTTGTGTGACCCCTAGACCCCCCATTAGGGGGATGGGCCCCTTAGACCCTATAGGGGGTACCACCCTTGCACCCCCCTCATGCTATAAATATTAAAAAATAAGTTCAAGATCCATAACCAATAACTAACTGAAAGGAAGCAGGGTGAGCGGAAACAACTTCCTACACAAACCTAAGTAGGAGAGAGTTACAAAATTTTATTTTAACACCTTATTCAGCTACAAAAATAGAAACACATAAAGAGAATAGAAGGTGAAAATAGCAAGAACAAATAAAACAAACAACACCAAATATACGTGGGGAAAACCCTTTTAGGTAAAAAAACCCCACCCTCCAAAAGTACTATATTATTGTATTATCTAAAATAAAGATTACAATTCAGCCCCAACTACAAAGCATCTTGAACAAGTGTTTTGAAACAAACACCTATTATGGAGTGAATCCGGTGGCACTTCGTTACCTACAAAAAACTATGCATTCTACAATGCAAGGCATCCAATATATAGAAAGATGCAAGCAAGAAGAAGCATCTAAAAGAGGATGGGTGTCCAAATCCACATGGAAAAATATTCCACTCCATAACATGCATTTGGACACATGTAACATATTCCCTTACACCCCTTACAGTTGTCATAACATGCAAATATTCCTTCCTCAAGCTTGGGTGCCTAAAATTTGCTAAAAGTAGGCTATGACAGATGCCTTACACATCTTATAACTACCATAGAATATATCATAACTGACAACACTTACAATTGTAAGAGAATCTATCATAACTAACCAAGAATACCTGACTCTCTTACAACTCGTCATAACCCAACTTGGGCGCCAAATTTCTCCATGCTAAACCATACCTTATGACGCATCATAGAATCTATCATAAGCTATCATAACTTGTCATAGGTCCAAGATACCAAAGTGGGATGCCTACCTCCACTTGGGATGATGATGTGTAATCTAGTCACCTCCAACGGGGATGCCACCTAGCCAGTGGGTCCCAATTGATGACAAGACAATGTAGGCAATTAAATAATACAAACAAATACAATAATACATTAAATTATTCAATATTAGGACTCTATGCTTGAGACACCTTAATCCCAACACTAAATCCCTAGAGGGAATTTAATTTCCCTGTTGATATAATTCTAAGATCAGAAACTCAATCTAATTCTCTATATTAAATGATGACAACTAAGATATGGAGCTAAAATATCAACTACAAGAATAACTCTGAAAAGGGTTATCCAATCAAGTGTGTCTCTTTGGGGAGAACTAATGATTTTTTTTAGGAATAAGGATTGAATTTTGTGGCTATGCATAGGCTATATAATTCTCAATAAAGAAATGGTTAAGGACACACATCATCTATCATACATTGATTATCTCTTTGATAAAATTAATTGTGCAACTGATTTCTCTAGAAGTGACTTATGAGCAAGATATCACTAGTTGATGATATGAGAGGAAGAAATACTAAAATATATTTTAGAACAAGATATGGTCAGTATGAGTTTATAATATTACCAATTTGGCTAACAAATGTACTAGTGGCATTCATGAAACTAATTAACAATGTGTTTTGGGACTTCCTAGACAAGTTTGTGCTTGTCTTTCTAAATGATATTTTATATATTCTAAAAATGAGGAAGAAAACTTATATCATTTAATTTTAGTGATAGTTGTTGAGAGTAGACTATTTTTAAGAAATATATAAGTATACATTATTTCATAAAGAAGTGCAATACTTGGGTTAGGCCATTTATATTGATGGAATTTTAGTTGACCTGAAAAAATGAAAGCAACCTTGAAGTGGCTAGCACTAAAAACTTTCCATGAGGTGCATAGATTTATGGGATTAAAGGCTAATATATGAAGATTTTAGCTAATTTTTTTTTAAGTTAGCCAATCCCATCACTTCACTTCATCAAAAGGGTCGACAATTTGTATGGTTAGATAAATGTGAGGAATATTTCTTAGAGTTCCTAATTTGGAAGATCATTTTTAGTCATTATGGATGAATCAAGTGAAGGATTAGGAGGTGCACTTATGCAAGACAGTTTAGTTGTGTCCTATGATTCCAACAAAATTTGACCATGTGAGTTGAATTATGATCCACATGATTAGGAACTCACAATGATAGTTCAAACATTACAAGTATAGAGATATTATTTACTTGGAAAGTTATTTGAGCTTAAGACAAATAAATTGGGACTCAAGTATGTTTGCATGTAGCCAAAATTGATTGCATGCCAAAGGTGATGGATAGAATTATTCTCAAATTATAATTTTATCATTATTATATTTAAGATAACAATAACTATGCGGTTGTTTCTCTTATTTGTAAATGATATATTGTTGTGATGACTAGAATTCTTGTCAAATTATAATTTTAACATTAATTATATTTAATATAACAATAACTAGTTTTAGACCATGATAGGAAGCATCAACTTCCTATCATGGTTTGAAACTAGCTCAATCTAAATGCTTCAGGAAGGTATGGCTTGAAGGTGATTCTTTAAATGCCATAAATTGCCTTAAAAAGATTAACCATCCTTGTTGGTCTATTGAATCTATCATTATTGATGCTTTGGCTATATTGAATACTTTTGGGCAATGTTTTATCTCTCATATTTATTGTGAGGGTAATGGGTTAGCGAAAAAGTTTTCAAACTTTGGGGTTATTGAGCCTAGAGTGCGGGATAGGATAGACCCCCCTCCCATTGATATTCAAACTATAGTCAATCATGAAATGCAAGCTATTTAGGGAGGGGGTTTCCTTTATGATTATCTTAAGTCACATGTTGATTCTCATGCGTAATTTCACGTTGCAGTGTGATTATTTTAAGGTGAGCTCGTTTCCTATTAATGATGTTATTGCTATATGAAAAGATTTGTATTTAAGGATAATGATGATTCCAGGTCTTTTCAATACTTCCACATAGATTTTGGGTGTCTGTAGAGTCTTTTCCTTTTCGAGGCTTCTTCTCTTTTGCATTATTCTCCTAAAGTTGTTGTGGCTTTGGTCTGTGATCAATGGGTGGTGAAAGGAATAGAATTGAGCCTATCTCCTATGATACTACTAAAAGAAACAAGAAGATTTGGGTTCTTTTGGAGGAGGGTGTTATTACCCCTTACATTGAAAATATTCATGGCTTTGATTCAATGGTATCACAACCAATTGTTAATGGATGGAAAAATAAAGTGTTAAGGGTGTTTGGTCTGGAGTAAAGCATCACAGAGGAGTTTATTGGAAACATTATTGGCTTGGAAATTGAGGGTAGAAAGGTGTTAAGGGATAAAAAGGAGTCCAATGCTGCCATGGCATCTTTCTTCAAGAGGAAGGTAAGGGAGCAGATGTAGAAGGTTAAATGTGGTGGCTTTGATCAAATCTCCATAAAAACTATTTGGGGTGATCTGGACGTTGATATAATGAGGTACATAACCATCAATGATCAATTTTCTATTCTCTTTGGTTACCACTTTTATGTTATTAAATTATTTTATACATAAGAAGAGGGTGTCTTTCCCATATTATTTGTTGGATTCTTTAGAAAACGACATTAAGAACTTTAAGAAGAACCCCAAGAGTTGAATTTTGGATATGATACAAGTTATAATATGAGTTTTGCATCTGAGGAAACTAAAGATGGGTTGAATGCCTCAATGGAGGTTCTCTTAGAGCCTCCTAAGGATTTTGTTCCAAAGATAAAAAAAGAAGGTGAAACATTCTTAGTAGCCCTCTTGGTTGGAAGGGTATCTTATTGGTAGCAAGGAGGATGAGATCCTTGAATTCTTTTCCAACTCTCAGAAGGTTAAGAAAGGTAAATTCCCATCCCTTTCTATTAAGAAATTGAAAGATAAGGGTGAGGGCCTTTCTTCTGGTAAGAGGAAGACAACCGAGGTTGATGAATCTTGTGAGGAGGTTGAATCCCCTATTTCAAAGTGAAAGAGGCAGAAGCGACTACATGGTGGTAATAGTCCAAAGAAGGCCAAGGGTAAGGTGTAGTTTGGTAGTAGGAATAATAAGCCTTAGGAGGATAATGTTAGTGAAGATCTTGATGGGAGTCTAAATGATGTGCACTAGCTATTTGCTGATAAAAGTCTTGAGGTGGATAAGGAGATGGGAAATCCTGATGCTGCTAAGGTGGATAAGTCCTAACGTAAAATTAAGGTCACTAGTGGTGTTTATGTTCTCAATATAGGTAAAGAAGTTTTGCAGGAAGTGTAGGACACTCAGGATGCTCCTGAAGGAAATTTAGCTGATTATAGGGATATCTTTAATTGTAATAGAGAAGAATTATAGAATGTGTTTGGTGTAGTCACTCCCAATCTGACTTTACTTCATCCTAATTAATTAAATATTTTTATTTAATTAATTCACCCTTTGTAATTAATTAAATATATTATTTAATTAATTAACCCATTGCCTCCTATAATTAATTAAATATTTTATTTAATTAATTATGTCACTACCCAAACCTATAATTCTTCTAGTCAATTAAATAACCTTAGTTATTTAATTGTTCCCATCAAAATCCCCTTTCTTCATAAACCCAATTACATTAATTAATCCATGATTAATTAATGAGTTAACCTCCATTAGCCCATTCTCCAACTTTTTGACTCCACTTGGGTCAATAAACCTATGGTTTTCTAACCATACCTATCTCATTATGCTAATTAATCCCTCATTGACTAGCCTAACCCCCATCATTACTAATATTTCCTAATTTAAATTTCACTCTCAACCCCCTAATCTTGTCTCATTAATGCTAAAAATCCCACCTACCTCCACTATCTTACACATAGCCTCCAAAATTAAATGAGGTGTCATTCCAAGGTGTGCTCACACATGTATGAGCACACCTCACCCTTCTCCATGCATTAAATTTTGACACTTTCCACAATGCTAATTGGTCACATTTCTTGATCCATGCATCACCTCCACATTCAATCCTAGCCCTTCATTTTACCCTCCAATTTTCTATAAATTGGGCCCTCATCCTCTCATTTCTCCACCTTGAATTAAGCTAGTTACATGCTGGTGCAATTAAGAGCAATTGATATTCCATCTTGGGCAAAAACAACAAGGTTTTGGGTGCAATCTTGGAGCTCAATCAAGAAGGTTCATCAAAGGTATAATTTGGTCTTATTGTTGTTATGCTCATTTACTTTATGATTTTATGCTTTTGATGATAAATTAACCTTCTTCACATTTGGCATGCCCGGTGGGACCCATGTCCCTATAACACTTTTTGCAAAATTTATGTGTTTTAAGGATTTTGCAGGTTCGACCACTGTCAAATCACGCTTGTGTATCGACTTTTAGTGCCTTCGTCTCGACTTGTTGTGCCTGCATCTCATATTTCAGCACCCATGTCTTAAACTTCGATGCCTACATAGTGACTTGTGGCGCCCGCACCCACGATTTGAACACCCGCATTATTAGTGTCTCACCAGTCTTTTGTGCTAATCAACTTTTGATGATTGTATGTTTTTTGTGTTATTCGAGGTGTTGTTTGGCATATCATCAAGATTTGCAACTTGTATTACCTACTACCATCTACTAATATTTAGTTTGTTACTTTTCTATTCTGTTACAACTACAAATCTCATTAAGAGGCAAAGATAAAAATAATAACTAATTAAAACTCATCTAAAATTTACATAGGCTAATCAAGTTCACTAGACAATACCTCACATTTCGTTTTGGGTTCTAAAAATTAACCTAAAGGGAAAATGAACTCACATTTTGTTTAAATTTTGGACTAACTAGGCTGTTACTAGTTTTTAGCACCTCCATCTGAAATCGTTGTGCTTGCATTGTGACTCGTGGTGCCTCTGTTGCGGCACCTGTGCAGCAACTTACGAAACCTCTATTCGCACAAATGACACCTACGTTTTTAGTCAGATTTAGATCTTTTAATGCACATTTAATCAGTTTAGGTGCTTAGTGTTAGTATCAATTTGTAAAATATTTGATATTTACATCTTTTGGGCTAAAAGAAAGTAGTTTTTTTGCTATTTCTTTTAAAACACAAATTCAAGCTAACCATGCTTCTGAGCACAGGTGTCGTTCTAGTCAATAAACTATGCTTCTATTCAGGACAAAGAATATGATATTTTCACAACATATTTTGGAACATTTTCTCATTTTGGTAGTTTGGCACTCGGGAATACATCAGTAGAAAGCATAAAATAGCTTGCATCTTTAATATTTAATCTCTAGAGTCATTATTGCACTTAATATTATGAAAGCGTCATTTTATCATCTTGCTGCGCTTCTATTTTTTTGGTAATTTTGAAAATCTGTCTTTTGACACCTACGTTTTGATTTTCTATAACACTGCACTTGCATATTGGTTTAAATATTTTGAGCTAACTTTTGGACTAACAAATGGTGCAATTGTGGATTGTCAAAGACCAATATTGAAAAACTACTAATCAGTCATTTTGCAGGATGTTTGGCCAAGATATTTTGTTTTTTCACTAATTTAGGCACTAAATTAGAGTAGTGGGGAATTAACTTGCTTTCAATGTTTGGAAGGGTGTATTAGATGTATTCTCTCCCCTCACACCTAGTGTGATCTCTGGGATCATAAATCTTTACATCTCTTCATTTTGTTTAGATCAATGTTTTAGGTAAACATAAGGTCACTAGTTTGTGTGTATGCTCTCCCCTCATGCTCCATGCAATCTTGGGGATCAAAAACACCTAGTGTGCCTTTCCTTTTAGGGGTCCTACCTAGGGATTTCATCACCCTAGGGGATGATCCCAATCACGCATATCGACGGGGTATTTAAAGGGGGGAGAACTAAAGTTGTACCCCAATCTAGTTGCATTGTAATTGGTGAAGCTCTGATTACTTAGGGTGATTCTAGGCTAGGAGTGAAGGGTTTATCCGAGCTCTCAGTACCTCACTGATGCTCCCGATCCACACTTGTGACAAACTAGTGTTCACAGTTTGGGCCTCACGTACCTTGTGTATATTGAGGAATCCCTAGAAAAACATTGTAAACCTAGAAAGCCATCAAACGTAGGTTAGTGTGGTGCAAGGGATGTAGATTGTACCTTGAAACTAATCACCATATATTCCCTTAGGTGGAGATAGAAATCCTTGTGGAGAACTACGATAGTTCCCAAGGAGAGAGAAAAGGTGACCCCATTGGTGTCTGTTGACGACCCTATGCCACTGAATCTCTAGATATCCGTCTTCATGAGAAAGGGTGCCCCAAAGAACCATCCGAGTATCAAGGAGTATTAACTCAAGCTTGCTTGGGTTGGTGGTCCCACATTAATCTATAAACCTTCTTAGGCTTAGGGTTTGTAATCAAGTGCTTGGAGTGTCTTCTTGTGTGAAGCTTGTGAAGACAAATCAGCCAAAGGGCTGAGGATTTGGCTATACCCTCTTTAAAACATCAAAAAAATTCAAACCCAACCAATGTGTTTTATTGTTTGCTAGAATCATTTAAATCCATGCATTTGGATTTAGGGAAACCTTAGAATCACCAATCATCTTCATACCATAAAATTGGTCATCATTATCCAAATCCAACCATAGGATACATCTTCCAAAACCCTCAAAAATCATCACCCATCATCATCCATTTCAAATCAAATTTGTCAATCTAGATCCCCCATCATCCTTTCTAATTAAAATATAGCTTAAGAACTTGCCCATCTTAAGTTACATCTTTAGTTATATCATCATACTTTGGATAATTTAGCCTAAGGAGTGGCTCCCTTTTGCTAATTTTTTTAAAAACCATCCCTTATCTAGCCACACTAAACCATCCATCTTAGGGATCTAGGTCACAACCTTTCACATCAAATTGATCCAATCATCTTACCTTATCTTATCATCCTAAGCCTTATCACATCATCAAAATCAATCAACCCAAACCAATCCTAAGGTCATCAATCTAAGTCGAAATCTAATCCAAAAATCTACATCTCTAATCTCTTAAAGAATGCCCTCTTTGCATGCCAATCACTAGATCACAAGAAAATAAATTAATGGATTCTCACGGAGAGAACCTTTTCTCATCCAAACCACTCACTCCACATGAAGAAATGGTGGATGCTCCCAAAGAATCCCCGAGACTAAGGGAATTTGTCAATGATCCTTATAATCAACAAATGATGGAGAAAATAATGCTCCTTGACAAATGCCACCTTGTCCTTAGTCTCCTAGCACAAGGAGCTAAAATACCTTTCACAGAGGAAATCCTACAAGAAAGGAATAGTGACCCTTCAAACAATCCTTCATCATCCAATAATTTTTTGATCATCTTGTTAGGGCCCAACTCAACACCAATATTCCCTCTTCCATCAATACAAATCAATACAATATTCCATTAAATACAAGCTCATCAATAAACACAATCTCATCCAATATCAACCCACCACATTACTCAAATACTACAACACCTCTCATCATAAACACCAATGTTCCTATTTCCACAAACACAAGCCAAACCATCAATAACTTACCCCCACTTTCATCACACCTAAGGGTCACTATTCCCTCTAAAACTAACGTCACTTATGCCCCCACCAACCCCACCATAACCACACAAGTTCAACCCACTTCATATATTCATGCTAACTATATTGCCCCACAAAATGCATCTCAACCCCCCAACAACACACTACTTCCCCCACCACCTAATAATCCTAATCCCCAAATTGTCCATAATCAATCACTACCTCCATATAACACATTCACTTCCAACCCTCAAATCAACACTACCACCATTCATACCCAACATAACACATCGATTCCCCCCTATCGATATACTTATAACCAACCACCCTCACAAGATCCATACCTCACCCAAGAGTTGCAGAAAATGAAAGACATGATCCGAGGAATTCAAAGTGGTCAAGCCAAGAGGACCTTTAGGTATGAAGACATATGTTCTTACCCATTTGACCAATCCATATTAGTTGTTCCCTTCCCTAGACATTACGAGATCCCAAAGTTTGAAAAATATAAAGGGAAGAGTAACCCCATTGAACACTTAAAATATTTCATAGTCCAATTCCAAGAAGTGTCCTACAATGATATATACCTTATGTAGTTGTTCCCTAAGAGCCTTACTAGTGCAACCTTAGACTGGTTTACACAATTACTTCAAGGATCCATTAAGTCCTTCACAAACCTAGCTTAATGTTTTGTAACACACTTTTCTTATAACACTGATCAACAAATAACTTTGGCTAAGTTGTGCACAACAAAACAAAAAAATGGAGAAATTCTTGTAGCATTCCTTCAAATATGGAGACACCTTGCAAATAGATTTCCCCTACAAGTACCCGAAAAACAAATGGTTGAAATATTTATTGAAAATTTACACCAAAAAATTGCTCTACACTTAAGACTACAAAGTGTCACCACATTTGATGATGTCATTGAAAAAGGGTTAACTATTGAAAAAACCTTAATTTTTGATGGGGTAATCAAGATCTATAAAGACAAAAAAGACAACAATCAAACTTCTAATGACAAACCTAAATATTGGTCCAAAAACAAAAATATTGATGGTATAACTGACTGCAGACGTGTTCAAAACATACAAAACACACCATCTCAAAACACAATCACAAAAACAACAAGGTATTTACAAGACCATAACCATTCCCCAAGGCCAAAACAAGCCAAATAATAATAATCAATCCAAACATAAATACACTCCTCTTGGGGAACCCCTTGATGTTATATTCCATAGATTGGCACAGGAAAACATGATCAAATTCCTTATCACAAAACCACTTGATGAAAGAAAGCCTAAACCTGAATGGTATAGGGAAGATGCATATTGTGAATATCACCACATTAAGGGACATAACACCATCAAATGCATGAGATTAAAAAAATACATTCAAGATCTCATCGATAAGGGAGAAATCAAGATTCAAAATCAAAACTCCCCCAATGAGCAACTAGGAATTTATACACAACCCTTCCCACAAAATAATGGCAGACAATCATCCTACAACAATGTTTCATATACATACACCAACAATTCCAACCCATCCACGCGTGACACAAACATTGGCCAAATTGAACAATGTAATACCATTACCATAAAAGCACCCGATTGTGCTGTCACTACTTGTCATGGTCGGGTGACAATATAAGGAGTGTCATCTTCATCATCCACCCCATCCAACACCAATAAATATAATATCATTGAACACCTTGGAAAAACCCCATCCCAAGTTTCCATCTTAAAACTCCTTCGTACTTCACCCACTCACAAATAAGCACTTGAAAAAGCCCTCCAATAATCTCGAGTACCAAGTGACATTAATGTCAACCAATTCCAAGCTATAATTGGACACCTCTCATCTCCACCTCAACTCTCATTCACTAATAAAGATTTACATACCAAAACACCTCATAATAAACCACTACATTGTTGGACTTTTCGTTGCACCAAAAGATTGACCTGCCGATGCCCGATACAAGCTTCGATTAAGAACCATAGGAGGCAGTTAGACCATGTCACAAACCCAAGTGCTAGTGTTGCAAGGAAGACCAAGGGTCACACCTTGTAAAAATCCCCCCCAAGCACAAGTGAGGGGTTTGAACCTGTGACCAGCTCTGATACCAATTGTTGGACTTTTCGTTGCACCAAAAGATCAACCTATCAATGCCCAATACAAGCTTTGGTTAAGAACCACATGAGGAAGTTAGACCATGTCACAAACCCAAGTGCTAGTGGTGCAAGGAAGACCAAGGGTCACACCTTGCAACATACATTTTCAGGCCATCATCCACAAGCATAACATCTCTTAATAAATGGTGGATATGGCCTAAATTTATGTACATTAAAATTAATAAAACAATTGGGCTATTCAAACGATGTCATTGATCCCCATAAAAAGATAACTATCAAGGCATATGATGATGTTGAAAGAGAATCAAAAGGTACTATCAAGCTACCTATTTAAGTTGGACCATCCATTATGGATATGACATGTCATACACTTGACCTTGACCTACCATATAACATTCTCCTCGGAAGACCTTGGATACACACCATGCAAGCCGTACCTTCCACCTATCACCAACGCTTAAAATTCTCTCATGATGGAAAGTAAATTACCATTCCCGCCGACCTGCAACCTTACCAATATTGTAAGGCATTGGAAGGGAAATACAAAAGCTATCATCATTGTCCCATTAATGAGGAAGCTTCCACATCATCCAGTTATATTAACCCATCATCCACACCACCCACCATCCCCAAGGACAAGGTCAAGGTTATTGACATAGGACGTGGAGAATATAAAGTTCAAAATTCCTTCTACATAGGAAATCTTCCTACATATCCATGCTCATATGGCTGAACATTTAACTTGAGACCAAAAGAAACCTTCCAAAATTTCAATAAATGGGGACTATTGGATAAAGAAGATTTGGGCCTAGAAATATATGTTTCAGCTTGGTTGTACAAATAAGAGAATGAGCTTCTTGCCTTGGAAATCCATAGATATACTAAAGGACATGATATATACAAAAATTGTGTCTATAAAGGCAAAGGATTGGGGACACAAGAACAAGGAATCATGGAACTGATTCAATGCTGAGAATAGAAAGATCATCAAGGACTTGGCTTCTTGACCATTGATTTGGTAACCATAAAACCCCAATGTTCCCATGACAAAGGCAGAAAGAATTCTATTGATAAGAAATCTCAGGAGAAAACCATTGACGAGTCCTTCCACACCATCACTAAACTTTTCGACACTAATAATGTATTCACCATTTCCTCTTTCATAGATCTTCCACTCGTATATCCCAAATTAATTGATTGGGACCTAAAGGGACCTCCAGCCTTGGACGCATTGCAAAATGATGAGGCTATTGCAGAAATCATGGGTGTTTGAGAACATATCCCATTAGGAGATCATAAGCAGGACAATCAAATCATACTACATAAAGAATCTTATTTTGGAGAACAAATCATGTTCCTTAGTCACAAAAATAAAAAAGATAAAAACAAGAAAGAAAGATCCCTAAGTGAAAACCTTGATGATGTGCTTTTGGATCATGAAAAAGTAAAAATAAAAGATGCATCCTCCAATGAAAACCTTTCTAAGGCATTGGAGGATCCCAAGGCATATGATTCGATCCCCAATCATGATGAGACATCTACTGTAGTAATTGAAGACATCAGGGACATCAAATTAGGAACAAATGAACAACCAAAAATTACCTACATCACCAAAGAGCTAGAAGAAACATTTAATGAAAATTTGGGAGAGTTCCTTAAAAGGTGATCTATCAACTTTTCTTGGACATATAAAGACATGCTAGGATTAGATCCATCCCTTGTTGTACATCATTTGGCAGTGTATCTCGATGCAAAACCACTCAAGCAAAAGTTGCGTAAAATGCACCCACAAATAGCTCTCTTGGTAAAAGAAGAATTACAGAAACTCTTGGAAGTTGGATTTATTAAACCTTTTGATTACCCTGAATGGGTGTTCAACATTGTACAAGTCACAAAACCTACCCGAGGCATCCACATATTTACATATTTCAAAGATCTCAATAAAGCATGTCCAAAAGATGACTTTCCATTGCCCAATATTGATATGATTGTTGATCTCACTGTTGGACATGAAATGCTCTCCCTCATGGATGCATTTTTTAGGATATAATCAAATTCACATTGCTGAAGAAGATCAACATAAAATAGTATTCATAACCCCATGGGGAACCTTTTATCATCAGGTCATGCCATTTGGACTTAAAAATGTTAGAGCCACATATCAAAGAGCAATGAATGTCATCTTCCACGACATGATACGCGATATTATGGAAGATTATGTGGATGATTTATTGGGAAAATAAAAAGAAAAAGGACACATTGAATTATTGGAAAAAATATTTGACCGGCTGGAAAAGTATCAACTCTAACTTAAACCTAAGAAGTGTGTATTCAGAGTTTCATTTGGAAAAATGTTAGGCTTTATCATTTCCCGCTAAGGAATTGAAGTAGATCCAACAAAAATAAAAGTAATCAGAGAAATACCTCCACCAAATAACATCAAGCAACTCAGGAGTTTGCAATGAAAATTACAAGCACTAAGAAGATTAATTGCTTAGTTGGTAGATAAATGTCAGCCCTTTTCTCACCTACTTCACAAAAACATCACATTCAAATGGGATGATAAGTGTCAACAAGCTTTTCAACAACTAAAATACTAACTTGAAATACGACCAGTTCTAGTACCTCCACAAATAGACAAACTGCTCCTCTTGTACATATCAACTACTCAAGTGGCATTGGGGGTATGATTAGCACAACATGATGATAAAGGAAAATATAGAGCTATATACTACATATCTTGAACATTAGCTGATAATGAGTTGAAATACACATCAATAGAAAGAGCATGTTTGGCCATGGTTTTTGTGCTAAGAAGTTGTGACATTATATGCTTAATCATAAAACACAACTCATTTCAAAGGTTGATCCATTAAAATATCTACTCTCAAAAGCAACGCTTCAAGGTTGGGTAGCTAAATGGATCATGGTTTTGAGTGAATTTGACATCGAGTATGTAGACATAAAATCTATTAAAGGGCAAGTGGTTGTTGATCAGCTCGTTGAGGCTCCCTTACAAGATAGTTATCCATTGTTGTCAGAATTCCTCGATGAACACATATTGAATACAAAAGAGGGAAAATGGTGGAATTTATACTTTGATGGATCTTTCACTCAACATGGCTTGGGGGAAGGGATACTTTTTGTCACACCTTAGGGAGATTGTATCCCCAAATCATATCGAATTGCTTTCCCTTGCACAAACAATATAGCAGAATATGAGGCACTGATAACATGACTCAAGCTTGCCATTCAATGGAAGATCGCAAAATTACAAGTATATGGTGACTCTCAGTTAGTCATCAAGCAAGTCAATGACGAGTATCAAATAAAGGATGAGAAACTTTTTCCCTACAAGTGTATGGTGGACAACTTCAAAGAATTTTTTGAGTAGATCTAGTTTGACCAAATCTCAAGAGTGAACAACAAAGAGATGATGCTATGGCTACCATTGGTTCTCTTGTTGATGTCCCCCAAAATATTCAACAATATGAATTTATCATAGAACAACTTCTGATTCTTGCTTATGATGTTCTTGAATCTAAAATAGTTTGTGACATTGTTGGTCCCAAATTACTATGGCATCAAGACATATATGAATACCTACACAATAATACCATCCCACCCAATCTCTCAACTTCCCAATGCCAATCCTTCATTTGAAAAACTTCCCACTTCACTATTCTTGGATACATTCTTTATCGTCGCTCTTTCGATGGAACCCTCTTGAGATGTTTAGACTCAGAAGAAGCTCAAATCACCCTAAATGAGGTAAATCAAGGTATTTGTGGGGCCCATTCTAGTGGACCAATGTTAGCTAAAAATTTGCTACACACAAGATATTATTGGCCCAAAATGGAACAAGATGCTATCAACTTGGTGAAGGTATGCAAGCCTTGTCAACAACATGTCAACTTGATTCATGCACCATCACAAGTATTGCAACCTATTGTCACTACATGACCTTTCTCACAATGGGGATTATAAATTGTTGACAAGATAAACCCGACATCCTCAAATGGTCATAAATTTATAATCACAACTATTGAATATTTTACCAAATGGGTCGAAGCCATACCAATGACCTATGTTACAAGGAATTTTTTTTCTAAATTTATCCTCCATTACATTATCTGTCACTTTGGAATTCCTACTTCCATCATCACAGATAACGAACGCCCTTTCAAAAACCAAGAAGTCCATAATTTGTGTCAAAAATTCCACATTCAACACCAATTTTCCACCCCATATTATTTGTAAGGTAACGACCAAGCTGAGGCTACAAATAAAACTATCCTAAGAATCCTAAAGAAAACAGACAATGAAGCTAGTCATGATTGAAATTTACAACTTAACCCTGCCCTATGGGAATATCGCACTAGCATCCATAGACCTACTGGAGTCACCCCTTATTCCCTAGTATACAATGCTGAAGCTATCTTGCCAATCGAGGTCGAAATCCCATCACTGAGAATGTCTTTATAGCATCTCATCAATGATGAAGAATACCACATGGCACATCTTCAACTGTTGGATCTTTTAGATGAAAAATGATTAAATTCCTTTAATCATCTTAGAGAATATTAGAATAGGCTTCATAGGTCATACAACAAGAAGATAAAACCTAGAAAATTTATAGTTGGAGATTTGGTCCTTAAAGAAAATCATCATAATTTATAGGAATGAGAAAAGAAGGGAAAATTTGAACCTAATTGGCTAGGCCTCTATATCATTACAACAAAATATGGATCGGGGCATATCAATTAGCTACCATGGTAGGAGATCCCTTGGAAGAGACCATGAATACCATCCATCTCAAAAAAATATTTGCATGAGAAATTACAAAAAAATATTTTTTTTAGAAAATACAAAAAAAAAAAATCAAAAAAATACAAAATCAAAAAAATCAAAAAATCAAAAAACTAGTAAAGAGAAATAATCCGTCCAATGGTGAAAACCACTATATGGCACCTTGGGAAAGTACCATGGTGAAAACCTGACAAACATGCACCATGTGTAGGGACATATCCACCATCTATTAGGTCACTTTCTCTCGCACTCATAATAAACCTATCCACCTCACACACCCATAACAAATTCACTCCCTTTGTTCACTATGGCTCGGAATACCATTCACTATCCTAATCTCGCTTCACCCACCCACCCAGAATGGATCTAAATTGATCACCTTAACACCACCTCATCTACTTTTTCCTTTTATTTGGCACAAAGGAATTACACTTTTAGAATCACCATATCTGCACCATTTGCTTCACCATCCCCGATGTCACTTGGCCACACCATTATCTTTGAGTTCAGAAGAGAATAAAGCTTTGACATTGAAATCATCAATTCGACAGGAACCTGTATCTTTCCAAACCCATCCATCCATAAATACTTGAAAAATAATATTCATTTTTCCCCAACTCATGTCGCGCCACCTTCCATGCACATGAGTTTTATACGATGGTGTTTGTATAAGATGTGCATTAGCCATCAATAAAATCATTTCATCTCACCATCCATCCATCTCATCATAAGTAATAAGAAGCAGTACCCAATATACCTAGTTGCTCATCCATCCATACATAATAAAAACCCATCCCATAATAAAATCCACCCATAATAAACACTTCACCATCTTGCATATACCACTCACCTCATCTCGAGACAAACAATGTAAAAAGAAAACAACCTATACACTGACAATGATATTAGAGCTACACTATCCATATAATCCTCAAAATACCCCTGCTACATCGCTTGCCACCCATCACAAACCTATCCATCTTTTCACAAGAGGATGCATCCTTCCTTGGTATGGAAACATCCATCCATCTCCCTTTCTTTTTGACAAGAGATTTGGCTTTTTCTTTTTTGAGATTTATTGTTGTGATCTACGAAGTCACCAAGTTAAAACCACCTCGATCTTTTCATATCTTGGTGTGTTGATAACAAGGTACGAAGTAGATATGGGTCACCTTGTACGGCATGTTTGTGATTGACCTGATTTACTAATGGTTTCATACACCTTAGATAGAGGGATTCAAAATTTTGGTTTGCTACAAATTCCCCTCTATGATCCACTATGGTGTTATGAATCATTTAGTGATTAGGTTTAATATTTTGTTTGCATATTCTTGTGAGTCTCAAAGTCCATGCAATACACATCATCACACCTCTGGTCATTCATACCAGTGGGGCTTAATGTCTCTTTCTATATCAAATTAAGGATTTCTCTCCACATTGGACCGACATAATTAGCATCCCCCTCCATCTACCTTTCTTAACACTGATCATTATCCCCCTACTCTTCCTATCCTGCTAACCTACCAAGCCCCCCTCCCCCCTACACACCTAGACTATAATACATGATGTATCATGACAAGAAAAACAAACATTTGTACCTCATGGTTTTAACAAGGGAATTTTGAGTACAAAATTGATAAAATCCATTGAAATGACGTCAGATTCATGAATGCACTAAAAAATTAAGAGAGGGATACCTGGGGTCATTAACAAATTTGGTTAAGAATTCTCTTGATTCCTCCTAATTATTTTTCTATGATGCTAATAAGCCATTGCCAATTAGCTGAAAAAACCATCACAAGTAGCAATGTAAACAAGTTGACATCCAAGTTACATCAGTGGCATAACATTCAATCACATCCCATCAAAAGATCATATAGGTAATATGCATAAGATCATCATTAGAATGACATAGATACATAAACATTACCATTAAACACATTCAACTATCATATTAATTAGCACACACATGAGTGTTAAGAAGAGCTTGCATATCAATAGGACCACAAACTAATCTCACTATAATCATTAATTACACGTTTCTATATAAAACATTTGAAAATAATACTATGCATAACATCATCTTAAGTGCACAATCCATTTACAATAAAACACATCACATCCATCAGTAAGAACATAACATAGGCATAATAATATAGCATAATTAAAACATCATTACATGATCCTAGACACACACACTAATATACATAATTTTTTTATTACAAAGTTTAGAAAAATGCTTCAAATGTCATCAATTACCTCATGCATAACATCCATCACATAATAAATAATCCATTACCATCATCCATCAATAACATCTAGTATAAACATCATCATAAGATCTATACATAACATAAAAAATCACATAACAAGGAGCCATATAACACATCTGCATAAGCCATAATTCCATCATATCATATATATCAAAATAAAATGTTATGATACAAAATGTATAACAGTCTCTCATGTGTACAAAAAGCCAAACCCATCCTAGGGAAAAATTCCAAAAATTCACAATCAAAATGCACTATCCTGTGCTCCCTGCATCTGACTACCTATCAAGAGACCTATGTGTTGGATCTCTCCGTGGTGCTCATGGTGGTCCCATCATGATTGATGAACCTGAACGAGCTGGCAGACGGGACCTCATGCTAACTAACAAACTGGCCATCCTCTGCTTTGGTGGCACAACCTCCTCATATGCTTGCCTCCATCTCTTTGCCTCCTGGGTAACTCGACCAAACTTTGCAAACCCAACTGTGGCTCCACCATACAACATGTCACGGGCTACATCCTGCTCTCGTCAAAGCCTGACTACCTCCCTCTGTACCTGATCCAACTGTGCACCATCTCCCCCACCACACATCTAATAACCCCTGTAACCTGGCTGCCTTTGCTTTGGTGGCATCCTATTCCCCTACTAATCTGGACACCTCTACCCTTGCTGTATCCCTCTCACTGGCTAGTACATGTGCTACTGCTCGGGTTGCATCTCTCTCAGCTATAAAACTAGCAAACAGACCATCCATTTGACCCTGTAGATGAACCACATCTACCAGTGCCATATCTTTCTCCCCCACAACCTATAGATGAGCCTGTCGTGCCTGATCATGCTCCTGGTGGAGCTGGTCTCTCTCCACTGATAGAGCATCCACTTGTTCCTGTAAATCCCCACCTCTCTTCCTCACATGACGCCCCTCCTCCTCTCCTCCACCACCCACCTCCTCTCCTCCACCCTCCTCCTCTCCCCTGATATCCTCCACCCCAACATCCTCTCCGCATAAACCCTGATATACTTGATAACCATCATCTCCATCATCATCATCATCATCATCATCATCATCATCATCATCATCATCATCATCATCATCATCATCATCATCATCATCATCATCATCATCATCATCATCATCATCATCCTCCTCCTCCTCCTCCTCCTCCTCACCATCATCATCAGAGCTACTACTACTCTCTAAGCTGCTACTACTATTACTTCTCCTTTCATCTCCACTACCCTATGCTACCACTATCTGTGCCTAGGACATTGTCAGTCAAATGGGTCTATGCCTCTCCCACCAGGTATCATACTCTACCGTGGTGCTTGCATCTACAATATCCCATTGTGGATCCCAAGCTACTGCTAGTGTGTCTCTCTAACTATAGAACGTTGTGTCATACTCAATGAATCCACCCCATTGTCGGGCCTCTCATGAGCCACCTTGCTAAATACCGCCTCCACTTGGGGAACATCCTATCTCAGGCCAAAATGTCGTAGTACTCACACTAGTAGATATCTCTCGACGATAGATTGTGTCTGCCCTATTAGATAGTGTACCCTCTAGATGTATGACATATAGAGGTAATCATCCTCCCGGTCCTCACAATCAATGTATGGATGCAAAACGAAGGCATCCATCTCATCAATGACCCTCCGCCAATGATCTAGCTCACCCATATGATGTTGTTGCCAAAACCTTGCATACATAAAGACATAGGGAATATCTGGACCCTGCCACCTGTCCCACACTGGTCACAATACAACAATGCACTCAAAGGCCAATATATGCAGTAGGATCACCCTTGCAGCTAAGCTCCACCTATCTTTGTACACCACATAGTGTAGTTCCCTATACAAATCTCCCAGTATCACCACCCCCCAAGCATACACTGTCCTATGCTTAAACATCTAATCCAAAACCCCTGGCTAGCCAATCACGAAACCCCACGACATCCTATCTAGAATCAATGTCCCAGTAATCAATGTAGCCACAAAAGAATGAGATCTGGCCATAGCCCCAATTCGACACCCAAATCCAACTCTACACCTCTAACCAAAAGATCTCGCCGAGCAAATACATTTTAAAGTCTAGCCATCGCTCCCTGGAGTTAGTACTCAAAAATCTCCCTGCAAATCGGTAGCCATAAGATCTGCCACACATCCTCTAATGTGATGGTAGCCTCCCTTGTCCATAAGTGGAAACTGCTAGTCTCACTATGCCATCTCTCTACCAATGCTATCATGAGTGACCTGTGCGCCCGAATCCAAGGCATGTAGGAGATAAAGTACAATCCTATCAAATGTAACCAATTGTTGTCCTCTGGCATTAGCCTCTCTCATAATGTCCCCATAATAGCCATCCACCACTCACGTGACTGTAGGACATTTAGGTCCTCTTGCATCATTACACACGCTAATATTAATCCCTTTAATAAAAAAATGACCCTTATTATAACCTAATTCACCCACCTTCCCACCCATTGTGAAATCGCACCTTTGTTTTGATGCAAGTGCCATTTCCTCAGATGTAAGCGCTCTAACTTCTCACCCAAGTGCTGCTTTACACAGGCACAATAGTTTCATACATAGGCGTGTCAATTTCTGATGTAGGCATCACAATGTGCATGTGTCATTTTCCTAACCCCCCAGGCGCATGCATGCCAAACATAGGAGCCGTGATTTTGAACATGGGTGTCGAAATCGACCGTAGGCACCGATTTGTGCAGGCATGATTTTTTGGCATGCAAGCATTGCAATTGTGCCCTTAGGCGCTGTTTCATGAAATGACATATCTGTTTCTCATACTTTTACCCCTAGTTTGATCTACCCTGGACCCACCTAACCTAGCCTAAACCTAAGGGATAGACATCGTATCAACTCTCTTGCATCCTCTAATCGTTGATACTCTTGAACCTGCTCTGAATGATGCGTCTTGTGAGGAATCTGTGCCATTGCTCTTCTCTGCCACCTCAGCTTCACTCCTCCAATCAAAGGTTGAAAATGACTTTTTGGGCCCCTCCAAGCCTATTTATAGGCTATTTAACCCTAATTAACCACTAATTAAGCCTCCACCCTAATTTATTCTCTACTGGCCGCATAAAAAATCCTCTTCTTCATCCCAATTTCACCTAATTTCTCAGTTTCTTCTTCTGCTTTTTACTAACTTTTTTGTTTATACCATTTCCCTATCATTTTAGCACGTCTTTTTTGAGACCCTAACCAAAAATATTTTTTTCAAAATTTTTTCTGGTAAGTCTCTCAAGGGGGCATCACTAACCCTTCATCATCCTGGAGAAAATTTTTAACTTTTTTGACGCAACATCACTTCGGATGTTGCATCAAAGAGGGACAAAATGTAGTCACAGGTATGTGCAGGATCATGATGGACCAAAAAGTGGCAATATGATGGGTATGTGTAGGGTATGTGGTTGACAACTTTTCTTTTACCCAAAATTGATGAAATGAAAAGAGATTTTAAAGGAGATTCTTAACTTTCCACCAATATAAATTATGCTTTACTTTGAATTTAATAAATAATTATTATTCATTTTCTATTTGAATTATGACTAAAGTCCTGATTGATAGGCTGATTGAAAAACATATATAGCTTTCAAACAGTATCACATTTTTTGAATCTGAAACATGTGTCACATTCTATGCTTCACATACTATAGGATTAAAAAATTTGAATTTCATGAAGTTTTGACCAAGTTAAGGTGGTTAGACATATGAGTTTTTATATTTTTAAAAGTTGTAATAAAAAATTCATAATTAATTATTTACTTGAAAAAATTACAAAAATATGCATCACATCGGGACATGAGTCCTCTATTTATATCTAAAATCTTATAAAAGAAATATTATCATTTTATTGTGGTTAGGGTGGTTAGATAGACACCTACTTATTTTTCCTCAAATTTAAGTACTCTTGCATTGAAATTTTAAATTTTCACCAAATAGATTTAAAAAAAAAAAAACCTAGTAGTTTAGAAACTAAATTCAATTTGTTACAGATTCTATTCTTACATATTTTTTAAATAACTTATTCTTATTTTTACTTTAAGTTGCCTAGCTCTATTTTTTTGAAATTTTTGCCACTTAAGGGCCTGTTTTTTCCATGATTATCCTGCACATACCCTCACCCCCAATCTGACTTTACTTCATCTTAATTAATTAAATATTTTTATTTAATTAATTCACCCTTTCTAATTAATTAAATATATTATTTAATTAATTAGCCCATTGCCTCCCATAATTAATTAAATACTTTATTTAATTAATTATGTCACTACCCAAACGTATAATTCTTCTAGTCAATTAAATAATCTTAGCTATTTAATTTTTCCAATCAAAATCCCCTTGCTTCATAAACCCGTGAACCCTAAATCCAAACTTGCATGAAAAAAGCAAACAATCACATTATTAGATTAAAAATGCAAGGTTAGACTAATAATTCCCCATAAAATCCATTTGCATTGTTAAAGAACAAGGAAAAAAGACGAAATAATTGAGCAAATACAAATAAAGATAACTATTCCTATTTTAAAACAAAGCAAATGGATTTTATTGGGAATTCTTATTCTAACCTTGCATTTTTTATCTAATAATGTGATTGTTTGCTTTGTTCATGCAAGTTTGGATTTAGGGTTCACATTATGGCGCCCACCGTGGGGTGCCATACTGTGAACCCTAAATCCAAACTTGCATGAATAAAGCAAACAATCACATTATTAGATCAAAAATGCAAGGTTAGAATAAGAATTCCCCATAAAATCCATTTGCATTGTTAAAGAACAAGGAAAAAAGATGAAATAATTGAGCAAATACAAATAAAGATAACTATTCCTATTCTAAAACAAAGCAAACACTTGATCTTATGGGGGGATTGGTGCTATTTTGATATGGAAAATAGCCCTTTCCCAACCCCTTTTTGATAAGCTCAATGATGAAATTGCTTTTAAGATGCTATGGATTCAAATGACAATGATAAATTTGTGCATAAGATTGTGGAGTTGTGGAGGAGTAATACAATAGAGGAGGCCTTTATTTATAACCAAGAAGGATAGAGGAATGCAAAACATGGAGGATGTGGGACTAAAGATCCACCAATGACAAGATGCCACTTGCCAACATGTGAGAGGTTGAGGAATGAACACATTTTGGTCTATATGCCAAAGAGAGGGATATTTGAAATTTGAATTTGATAAAAATATGAGTTAAATGCTAAGTTTGACTTGTGTAAGAGACATGTAAGAGCTCTTAAATGCTTTGTTGGATGTACATGTCAATTTGGGGGGAGATTTAAAACTTGGAGAATATTCCCCTTTTATGCCAAGTTGAAAGTAATTAGGAGAAATAATAAATCAAATAAATTGATTTATTGTGCAAGTGGGAAAAACTAGAGGATGGGACATGGATTAGATTAGATTTAATCTTGATTTAGTTAATTTAAAAGAGGATTAGGTGATTTGACTCATTTGACTTAGATTTAAGGATTAAACTAAATCAAAAGGAGATGAAAGATGATTTTATATTTAATTAAATAAAGATTTGATTTATTTAATCAAAGAGGGTGATGTTAGGATCAAATTAAATAAAGTTGATTTATTTAATTTAAATAGACGATTTTAGAGATTGAATTTAATGAAATTGATTTATTTGATGAATGGATTTGATTAAATGCAATATGCTAATTTTGCATGTCTACAAAACCTAATTACATTAATTAATCCATGATTAATTAATGAGTTAACCTCCATTAACCCATTCTCCAACTTCTAACTCCACTTGGGTTAATAAACCTATGGTTTACTAACCTTACCCATCTCATTATGATAATTAATGCTTCATTGACTAGCCTAACCCTCATCATTACTAATATTTCCTAATTTAAAATTCACCCTCAACCCCCTAATCTTGTCTCATTAATGCTAAAAATCTCACCTACCTCCATTATCTTACACATAGCCTCCAAAATTAAATGAGGTGTCATTCTAAGGTGTGTGAGCACACCTCATCCTTCTCCATGCATTCAATTGTGACACTTGTCACAATGCTAATTGGCCATATTTCTTGATCCATGCATCACCTCCGCATTCAATCCTAGCGCTTCATCAACTTTCAATCCTATCCCTTCATTTTAACCTCCAAATTTCTATAAATTGGGCCTTCATCCTCTCATTTCTCCATCTTGAATTAAGCTAGTTACATGCTGGTGCAATTAAGAGCAATCCACATTCCATCTTGGGAAAAAACAACAAGGTTTTGGGTAAAATATTGGAGCTCAATCAAGAAGGGTCATCAAAGGTATAATTTCAAGGTCTTATTGTTGTTATGCTCTTTTACTTTATGATTTTATGCTTTCGATGATAAATTAACCCCCTTCACATTGGGCATGGCAAAGGATGGTTCAATCATCTTCTTTAGAATTTTCAAATGGTTGTTTAATGAGTTGAACCTTACCAACATTAAGGTTTGATCTTTGATTAATAATGCTAGGGTAAATACTAACTCTCGAGGGTCTTCTATTCAGGACCATGTAAACCAATTATTTGATGTTCTGAAGACTATTACTGATGAGATGCTGAAATTGAAGAGGGATTTTGAACTTATAGAATCTTGGTCCTGGAACAAAAAATGTTCAAGGCCTATGAGAATCTAGAAATTATGGTCAAAGTCAGTAGGTCTTCTCTCCATAATAATGTTGAGGGTCTCCAATTTCTCAATGAAAAGGCTAGACTGTGGAAAGGGGACACTTTAGGTGTGTTGAAAGAAGCTGCTACTGGTTTGGTGGATCTCCCCAAATACATGAAGGGGGGAGAAAATGATAAGGGACCTTGCACCCGAAAACACAACAAGAATAAGAAGAACTTGGGGTTCCTGATAAGGAGGTTGTTGAGGTAATTGATATTCACGGGAAGATCATAGCTAGTGATCCTGAAGTAGCTCATATTTTGAAATATTTGTAATTTCCTGTTGGTTTTGTCCTATTTTTTGGTTTGTTGTTCTCTTGTTTTTTTATGATTGTAGGCTTCTTGTTTTGTTTTGATTATCTTTAAAAGCAATGGTCTTTTTTGTATAGGGTTTTGAGGCCCCTTCAAAACTTTCTTTTCCTATGATAAAAAAATATATGGTTGTTTCTCTTATTTGTAAATGATATATTGTTGTTATGGCTACCATTCGATCAAATTTTTAAGAAAAAAAATTAAAGCATTTCTTAGGGCATAATTTTTATGAGCAAGTCAAGAAAAATATTTTAGAGAATCCATGTGATTTTATATATGATGGGTACTAGTTTTAGCCTAGTTGGTTATTAAGATTCAATGGTAGAATGTGTGTTCTAGAGCAGAGAGATTTAAGAATATTAGTGATAAGAGAAGCTTATTTGTGCACCTTATTCTAGACATTCAATGTAATTGAAATGATGGCTGATCTAAAACCTCTATATTTCCATAAGTAAATCAAAATAAGATGCAAAAAAAATTGTGGCTATATTCTTAGAGTGTAATTGGGTTAAAGATGAAAAAATACATCCTACAAGATCACTTTATGCTCATGATTTATTGGAGTGTAAATGACAAGTTATCAACATGGTTTTTCTGCAGGGTCTTCCAATTTTTAGAAACTACAATGGCATGATATTTTTGGTAGTAGAAAAGATTATAAAAAATTCCCACTTTAGACTAGAGAACGTGATTAGTGGAAAACCAATTCTTGTAATAATATTTTTCAATAGATCTTTATACTCTATATATTTTCAAAAATGTTTTATTAGATAGAGATGCGTGAATGAAATTGATGTTTTGAAAAACCTTATTTTCAATGCTAGGAACTCAACTAAAAATTAGTTTGAATTATCACCGATAGACCAACCATAAAACTAAAAGGTTGAATCAAGATTTATCATATTTAATTTAGATATGTAGAATGGATCAACAATACAAATAGTAATAATACCGTCTAGTAGTTGAGTTTATTGTATAATAATTCTTATTGTTCCAATTTAAAAATAGTTTCATATAAAGCTCTATATGACATAAAATATAGGACTTTTATCAATTGGGATAAATAAAAACATATAGGATAAGAATTAAGCAATAAGTGCTTGAAAAATGGAAGATAAATTAAAATTGATTAAGAAAAGGTTGGCTAAATCCAATGATAGGAAGAAAATTTATGCCAACTTGAAATTAATAGTGAGGTGTTTTATCATCTAAAATAAATTTATTCTCAAAGTCAAACCTCATAAGAGTTTAATTAAATTTATATTTCCATCTTCTCTCTTGAACATTGAGGAGGAGCATCATATAGGAGAGGTAGACAAATTGTGACCATTAAATAGTTGTACCATACACTCTAAGAACCCACACGTTTACATGATTTCACATATTAGTTGTATGTTTATACATTATAGTCAAGTATAGGTCTTCTTTTGTATGACTGCACAAAGTCTCTATCTTATACAGTTATTGTGTTCTTTTTTTAGATAAAATTAAATCAACTTTATGCTCGACTACCTACAAAAAATGTTTATATTTAATCAACATTACATTCATACCTATATATCCTTCTCTACTCTATTTGTTAAGATCATACATGCCTACTTGATTTATTACTTATCCTTATTTTATTGAAACCAATCCCTTTTAATATAATTATTTATTTCCCCTATAATATGTATTACATTTTTGAGAAGAAAAAAGGAATTAGTAAAAGTAAAGAAAAAGTAGGAAAAACTGGTTGACTAGTTTAGTAAGAGGCATTATAAATTTTGGAGAGATTTTGGTGGTTAAAAATATTGAACAATGGCAAAAAAACTAGCAATGTTAGGTTCCATTATGAGTTTTATAGGAGTAAAGGGTAGCTTTTAATGAGTGTTTTGGAGGAAAAAAATAAGAGTTTTGAGGTGTGATAGGATTAATAAAATGTGCAAATATTTTGGTATTGTTTTGGAGGGCATAGATGAGTTTTGGGGGTAATTTTGAGAGGGATTTTGGCCATAACCATTGTGGGAGGTTATGGATTGATCTTGTAGATATTTTTCATAGAAATTTATTAGTTTTTTGAGACTTCCATTGCCTAGTATGTGGTTTAAATTCTCTTTTCTATATAGAATTATAAAATTAAATTTATTGGGATGTTGAAATGAGGATTTGGGGTTTTGAAAATTAAAAAAATGAGAGTTTTCTAATCAACATACACATACACATACACATGCACATGCACATACACATACACATACACATACACATACACATACACATACACATACACATAATTACATATGCATACATACACACACATGATTACATACATATATATGCATATATGCATACATACACATATGCATACATATATACATATATATATACATACATACTACATACATACATACATGGTATAACAATCATTCATAATATTATTTTGGAAGAATTATTACACACATGCAATGTTGTTTCACATAGTTTCAAGAGCCATTAAGAGAACAGCCAAAATAATACTAATCATAAAAAAATAACATATATTAAGTTTATAAAGGAGTTATTATTGTTTGCTAATATAATGAATTTATAATAGAATTATTGATACTCATACATAATTTTTTAGCTAATTTTTAGCCTATCAACTCCTTTCATTGCTTATTTTAAAGTATAAGAGAACTTTTATACATAACTACATATGTATATATACATTGAATTAATTTCTGATGCTGGAGCATCGTCCATTTTGGTTTGCATCTCTATTTGATTGTTTGGAAGTTTTGTTTTGTTGACAATTTTGGTTTGGTTTAGTAAGGAAAGTATGGACGTTTTGATGGCAATGCAAATTTGGCAAATGGATAAACACCAAGAGACCCGCGTAGCTTTCGAAAGATGTTTGACCATTGCAAAATAAGAAGATAAACTCTTATATCTAATCGCCGCCATGCAATAAGAAACAGGTTAGAAGTTGGTTAAAGATTTAGTTACCAATTCGGTGTAAAGAACGAACTTCGAGAAATTGGAAGCAGGCGCAGGCAGTGAGAAAGGAGTCCAGAAAAAGAAGTTAGCGCAGGAAGTAAAGAAGGCACGTGAAGATATATGGAGGCAGCATATAATGGCGAGGTGAGCGGTGGTAGAACTCAGTCAAATGCAGCATATGTTAAGGTGCAAACAAATCGCGCCAGAGAACATGGGGCAAGAGACTCATGCAAACGTTGTTTGGTAGATTGGTAGGCTGCGCCAAGATAACTTCAGATTTGTGATGGAATGAAATGGGCAGAGTATGTGCGGAAAGGGATAACGCAGAGGTCAGAAGAATAAGTCATTGGCAGAAAAGGATAAGAAGGCAGTGCAATCTTTATTTGAGCATAGAGTGAAGCGGAGAGGAAGAGTACGAGATAGAGAGGTAAGAAGATTACCAAGAGGGATGTTAGTAGGAATATGAAGGCTAGCGTAGGGAGGAACGAATGCCTGGACAGAACGGGGCAATGAAATTGGCAGAGAAACTGTAATTTTGATTTATCTCAATAAAGCGGAGAGGTAAGGGCTGCTGGGCCGCTGGGCTGGGTTATGGGGACACTTCTGGTGTATCAAAAAAAAGAAAAAGTTGATTTATCTTAATAAAGCTGATTGATTATTTTCAAATTTGAATAAATTGAGGCGTGTAATCATAAGTCGATTTATATTGGCACAAGTATTGTCAATTTTATTTGTTTTCGTTAAGCGTAGTCTATTGTAATCTGAATTTTTGTGAGTTGGATGTGAAATTGGTTTGTGAGTGAATGTCGCCTGTCATCAATTTCATCAGTGGTTCATATTTTGTTTATGAATAATTTAAAGAGTATATATGAATACTTCCATGTACAATAACTAGCAATTGCAACTTGTGCACCAATGGGTACGTCGAAGAGTTGTGGAAGGTCAATTAGGGAAAATTTTGGTCTATTTTTTGCATACATTTATGTAATACATGAAACCAGTTGGTAGGCCATTTAGAAAATGTTTTTTTTGGTGCAACAAAGGTCTCAATGGAGAAGTGATAGTTTCAAATCAACTATGCATCCACTTATAGGGATCCAAACATGACTAAAATAAAATCTCTCAATTAGGATGATAATCAGGTTCCATTACAATAGGCTCATGTTATGTTTGCAATAAGGAGAGAGGGAGAGAGAGAGAGAGATACATATAGAAATAGGGGGGAAGAGAGAGAGAGACAAGGAGATATAGAGAGAGATAGGAAGATCGAGATGGTGATGGAGATGGAGAGAGAGGGAGAGAGATATGTAGAGGGAGAGAGAGAGATGAGGGGGATAGAGAGAGATAGAGAGGGATGGGGAGAGAGTTAGAGAGAGATAGAGAGATAGAGATATGAATAGAAAAGAGATAGAGAGGAGTGAGAGGGAGATAGAGAGAAATAGAGAGAGAAGGAGAGACAGAGTGAACTAGGTAGAGATAATGATATATAGATAGGCAGGGGGAGAGATAAGGAGGGAAAGAGAGAAAAAATAAGGTGATAGAGCCAAGTAATAGAGGAAGGGAGAGAAAGATAGGGGGAAGATAGAGATAGAGACAGGGAGGGAGAAAAATGGAGTGTGTGGTATATGAGAACTAGAGCTCAAGATATGGAGAGAGAGAGAGAGTGAGGGAGAAGGGGGAGAGATTTATAGAGAGAAGAGAGAAGTAGGGAGATATTAAAAGAGGGAGTGATACGGAGAGAGGGAAAGATAGGGATTTAAAGAGGAAGATAAGGATAGAAAGGAGAGATAGACAGATAGATATAACTCGGGAAAGATAGAGGGGGTGAGAGAGATAGAAGGAGAGAGGAAGAGGGAGAGGATGAAATAGAAAGAGGGAGATAATGGGAGAGGGGAAGAAGGAGAGATAGAGATATAAATATATAGGAAGTGATATATAGAGAGGGGTAGAGAGGGATATATAGATTAAGATAGATGGAGTGAATAAGAGAGATAGAGATATAATTAGATATAGTTAGAGTGGGGTAGGGATAGATGGAAAGATAGAGATAGAAAGGGAAAGGGTGAGAGATAAAGGAGGTGATAGAGACAAGTAATAGAGAGAGGGAGAGCGATAGAGAGACCTGGGGAAGAGGTAGAGAGATAGATAAAGAGATAGGGAGTGTGTGTGTGAGAGTGAGAGATATATAGAGATATAGTGAGAGATATATATATAGAGAGAAAGAGCTCAAAGGAAGAGAGAGAGAAGGCATAAGAGGGTGCTGTCACAATAGTGGTTTACAATTCCTGAGAGGAACGAATTTTAGCTGAAATCAAATATTTTTAGAAAATATAATGATTTAAGCCTTAAAAAGTTCCATTTTAAGGATTCCAATTGAAGAGGGTTTGATCAAATCACCTTAGATCAAACCCCCTTGGATAGAACCTCACTAGTTTTAAACCATACCTATAAATGTGTCTCCTTTCACTATCAAAGATAAAAATCACTTTTGATTTAACTTTTGGGGATCAAATGAATTCATTTAAAATTTATTTCAAATGATTATGGTATTCCTCGAACAAGCTATCCAATGAATATAATTTTAATATGTTTTGGTTTTGTTATATTTACTTTTAAGTTTTAACATTTGGGTTTTTTTCATCAAAAATAAATTTCTTTTGTTCTTCACATGTGGAAAAATAGAAGATTATAAAAAATTAATTTAAAAATATGAGTCAGCTAGATATTGAAGTCCTTGATCCAACAAAAAAAATATTAAATTTTGACATATACAAAAAAAGTTCATGCGTTATCTTTTGGTTCTTGTTGTGTTTGAATTGTAATTAGTTTGACTTTGAAACTTGATTAAGGAAAAAATATTCAATAAAATTATCTAACCAAGTGGAAGCACTAGATATCAGAGTTACAAATCTAAATTTGAAAGAATAAAATTTTATCCTTCATGGAAAAAAAGTTATATGGTTGCGTCACTTTTTAAAAATGTTTTTAAAAAAATCAATTTTAGGTGGGAGATGGAAAAAGAAGTGTAATTTGATTCCAAAAATTTTGAAAAAAACATTTTTAGAATCTACAAACAAAATTTTATGAGACTCTAGTTTGCACCATCTTCAAATTCCTCACGGTTTAACCACTATAGGTGCCCGAATGTGAAGATTTAGTTACAAATAATAATTTTAGTGTCCAGTTTGGCCAAAAATTGTAAACCACTATTATGGGATCACCCAAGAGAGAAATAAGAGATATAGGAAAACATAGATAGACAAAAGATAGTCTATTTTTTAACCAAGTGTTTTGTGCTAACAATCCAAAGATGACATGTATCTATGGGGATCTATCTCTCTACCCATCTCTCTTTATGTCACTCTATCTAACTCTCCCTCTTATATAAAGGGAAATGTAGATAGACAATTTAAAATATTCTATTTTTCGACCAAGTGTTTTGTGCCAACAATCCAAAATGACATGTATCTATGGGGATCTATCTCTCTACCCATCTCTCTCTATGTCACTCTATCTAACTCTCCCTGTTATCACTCTCTATCTCTTATACTCTATTTTCACTAACTCTCTCTCTCTCTCTCTATGCCTCTCCCTCTCCCTCACTATTAACTTCTTTACCAACATTTACAAGTACATCTAACATGTCATTTAGTTGTACTGTTTGGTAAGTTGGAAATTATAGAGAGAGCACCAATGAAGGAAGCCACTTGGAAATTACATAGGACGTCATTTTTCATCAAGCATGCATATTAAGTTACAATTTTTTTGTTTGTTGGACTCCCTCAGGATTGACCTACTATATATTATTTCACTTCTCTTGTTTGCACTTGTTTATCACCTTTGGGAAACATAAATTCCACTATGTCAATGTTTCACTTATACCCATACTTTGCTTGAGTTTCATATACAAAAAAATGACTTGTGTAGATATTATTTGATTATATGTTCTTGAATTTTGATACATTATGAGGTCAAGTTGTCTTAAGGCCCATACAACCTCACACCCATCTAATGATTTTTTGGTGTTTATAATCACATACTAAAATGAATCAACAATAGATTTGATTTTCTATATCTACATTCTTTACAAATTTAATTATTAAATTAAAAAGGAGTATTATTTCTATAATTATAAAATAATTTAAAAAACTATAATACAAATCTTGTTAAAAAACTTAAGAACATAAATATATAATATTATTAAAAATTATAAAATCACTCAAAAAAATAAAAAAAAATCTTAGAAATTAAGATTAAAGTTAAAAATATAACTTTTCTACTTGTAATAGCTCAAATTTGAATAGAATATAAATAATTATAAATTGAACTACTTCTAGTAGCTTTTATTATTATTTTAATTTGACAAATAGACATAAGTAATTCAAATAATTTTAAAACTAAAATAGAGCAAAAAAAAATGCAAAGTCAAAATATATAAAATCTAATTGTTAATAAAAAAAATAATTTCAAGATTTAAAATTTAATAATAAAGTAAGCCTATTAAGTTAATAAATAACTAAATAAAAATAATACTAATTATGTTGTTTATTTAATTATATAGATTCACTATCACTATTAATAAATAAATAAAAAATCATTAATAAATACACAATTTTATAAAATTTTAAAAATATATTTAATAAGTTAGATTATATAAAATTAAAATAGCATATATAATAATAAATATATATATTTAATTTAAATAACATATTTAGCTTCAAATTTGTGGTTATTCAATTTAAGTTGTGATGATAGTGGGGTACATATTTTATATTAAGTGCATCTATCTTAAAAACGTGGAGAGGTTAATTTGTATCTCTCTAATCTCTCTTTCTCTCATTGTCTATCTTTTGAGCTTCTCTCTATATATATCCACCTCTCTTTCTATTTAAAATTGTCTTCCCCTCTATCTCTCTTTCTTTTTCCCCCTCTCTCTTACTTTCTCTAAAACTCTCAATTAAACTATTAGATTTTTATATATTAATTTATATAATAATAAATATAATTATACTATTATTTTGAAAATACATTTACATTATATTAAATATAACATACATATACATATATTTAACAATTTATATATTATATAATATGTAATATAAATATAAGAATAATAAATAATATATAAATAATGGTTCTAGGAAAATTCACTAAAAATTCACCATGATAAAATTCACTCCCATGAAAAATTCACCTCAAGGAAAATTCACCACCAGCAATTCACAACAGCGGAAAATTCATCACATTAAAAGTTTGTGATTAATTTTCCATCATGATGAATTTTCCCTGGATGAATTATTGGCCATGAATTACTCACAGTGAATTCAATTTTGATGTCATAAATAATAGAATATAATATATATTAGTTATTAGTTATATAACATATATTATAAATATAAATATAATATAATTATATTTATAATTTATATAATTTAAATGTGATAAGATTTTATTAATTTATCCTGATTACTTCTTTATATTTATCAAACCAATGAATGCATAACATGTGGTTAAAAAGGTTGTGTTTGATTAGTTTGTTTGCAACAGATTATTGGTGGAAGTAGGCCACGTGTCAGATCAATTCAAATAGCATTGCAAAATTCTTGCATGACACACGAGACAAATAAATATAAAATTTATAAAAATCCATTAAATAATTAAAATCTATGAGCTGTTTTTCTGGCATGTATACTTGGGAGAGTGTGTAATCCGATTTACCTGGGATGTGGATTTACTAACGCTCAAAATCGATGTTGGCCGTAATTTTCATTTTAATAAACATACTCCCTAAAACCCTTTCGAAACTTTATTTTTAGGTAGCTCTCCAAATTGAATCTGCACCTTACATGTTAGGTAATTCCAGGGTGACACCATGGTGAGAGGGAAATCTAGTTCTTGTTGGCACTGGTCACAACACCGGTAAACAGTTTCACGCCATCCAACCCTACGACACAAAAAAGAAAAAATGGCAAACGAAAACAAAAAAGGCGTCGGTGAAATCAACTTTATCGTCTCTGCAATGATAGTTGTTGATTTACCAATCTAGGTGGTCTTATTATTTCGTGAATAAAATAGGCCCAGCCCTACTCTCATTGCATCAATGGCTATTGTTGGCCACACTGTCAACCAAGCCCCCTCGATGCTTTTAAACCGTTGAAAGGAAATTTGAGCTTTGAAAACTCAAATAGGGACACACCTTCAGCGTAAATATATATGTTTATATCTATACATATGAACACATGTTTATATAAATAGTTAAAAATTTAAATTAATACATCTTGGATTATCTTTCCAAATTAGAAATCAACTTTACATATGACTGTTCTTTTAAAAGGTGAACGTAAAATTTATTGAATAGCCTTATGTAAGACTATAGTATCATTATATAGATTCATTGAATGTACTTAATAACAAGTCCCAAAACTACACATCTCAAATCTTAGAAATCTTTTCTACCTTCAAGGTGAAGGGTTTGTCTTGAAGAAGGCGAAATAGGGGCCTATCAATAGATTCAAGACACTTAAATGCTAAATAGTGAGAGTGTAATTTCTCCTACACTTTAAGCGTAACTTGAAATTAAGAGGGTTTTCCTAGAGGCATCATTCATAAGTTTTTAAATAAATATAGTAAATAGAACAATCAATAATTATACCCAAATACACACTTGAACCCTATGTTTTTCATAATGTCAAGGTTATTTAGCTACAAAAGACCTCTTATATAGCTAATCAAATATCACGTAAATCTAGCTACATGTAAAAATAATAATATAATCCCTTAAGATATTTTCAATCAATGTTTCATAGATATTGGTAGAGTATAAATACACTAGACATTACTCTATTATTATATAACAATTTAAAATCACTTAGTAATATTATTTGGCTGTATATTTGAAACATGAATATGCGTAATTACTACTTCTACTTCTTATAACTTATGGTAATTATTTTTTTATTAATTTGTAATGTATTTGGAGGATCAATATCTTCACAGCCAATGCCTTATTGCATCACAAAGTTGTATTCAACCATTAAAAATAAGAACTAGTAAATAATAGTAGATTCTTGTGATGCACAATAATCATATCTACTTAATGATCCTTCTCCAAATTAGATGACATTCATAGACATCAAGAAATAGATTACCACACACAATAATATGCAATAATTTATAGTGCTATAACACTAATCAAATCCCTTTTATGGTTACACTAGAAACCATGCTGAAATAATGTCTTACACAAAAGAGGTCTTGTCACAACCAATGCCTAAAAAATATTCAAAATTCCAACCACTATCTAAGGAGAGATGTGATTACTTACATCTACTTCTTTAGTTACCTCTATGCAACTTAAATGAAAAATCTAATGGTGAATGAATTAATAGATTTTGAAACCCTAGAATACTCTACACCATGGTTTTGTTAGAGTAAAGGTTTTAACTTAATTATGTTAATTAAGATACCTTTATTCCTCTCTTAAGATTTCACTTTAGTTTGCATATTGTGACATTTAATAATTATATTAATTATTAAATTTCTACCTATTAGGGTTATTTTTAGGTTTTGCATGATCTCCTTTTAAGGATTGATCTTTGTAATTTTTCAATTAAGTCAATGCAATCTCTCTTGAAGCTTGCAAAGCACCCTTTCTTTTTTGTCTCCATCTCTTCCTTTCCGTGATAGGTTATTTGCATGCAGGTGATCTTCGGGGTCTGTAAGGTTGGCTTTCACAACTTCTACATGGTATCAGAGCTCCAGACCTGCTGCTTCCTATTTGTGTTTTGAAGGACTTTTTGGAGCTTCAAGGGTTTGGGGTTTTCCTTTTTTGATCCAAGAGGTGGGTGTTTCCAGTGCATCTAGGGTCAAATCAGATCTCTCCATTGAATCCATAGCTGTTGGACTAGTCAAGATCGACCTTTGTTTCGTCAAATTTGGCTTTCATTTGTCAGATTTGTGAGGGTTTGAAGAAAATGTTTTTTCCTAGATCCTTTGAGCCCAAACGAACCTCACCGTTGCGTTCAGAGCGGCCAAAAACCTAAAGATCAACTGTAAACTCACCTATATTTGAAGCAGTTGATTTTTGAGGATTTTTTTTTTGCCCGTATGGCCGTGCACGCGGATTGAGGTAAAATTTCGTCAAAAAAAAAATCATTTTTTTCTGCACCATAAAAAA
>VDFB02271358.1:125818818-125876997 GCA_007258455.2 Sequoia sempervirens
GTTTTCCTTTTCCTTTTTCTTTCCTTGCAACTGATCTTTATACATGAATTTCTCATTGAATATCACATCTCTACTCTTAATGATTGTGACTTTCATAATGCCATAAGAGAAAACCAAAATCATGATTTTGCTTCAAGATTTTTTATATTTTATATATTTATATGGATAATTCTTCACAATTGAAAGCTTTTAGAAATTAGTAGGTTAACTTTTTACCTATCCATGCATCCTTTTGGAATACCACCATCTAGTGATCTTGAAGGTTCTCTATTCATTAAGTAAACAATAGTATCTACAACATTTTCCCAAAATTATACTCATATAAATATTGTATGCAATCTCATAATCCTTGCATGTTCCATGATTATCCCATTCATTGTCTCCTCACACACCATTTTCTTGTGGTGTTCTTGGAATCGCTCTTCTATGTCACGATTCTATTTTTTCGTAGCTAATTTATAATCCAATATTACTATTTAAATTAAATGTTAGTTAAGGTTAATTTTTCTTAGAGGACATAAAAATATTTTAAAATCATTTATTGATTTTATTCAAAATTAGAATTAATATTTTTTGTTTTGTAGTTAATTGAAAAGAATAAAATAAACAGGTATTTATTTGATTGTTTTTATTATTTGTATTTTTCAATGTTTAATTAAATTGATTTATAGTGAAATAAAAATGTAAGGAAATAAAAGAATTAATTACAATTATAGATTTCATCTAGCAAATAAATAACGATGTTTAGTATTTAGAAAATCGTTTCATTTGCAAATAAATGACGTTTCTTTATAATATTTAAAATACATATTTAAGTTGGAATTAAAATGGTACTTTAATATTTACTGAATTGTTAGGTGATTTAATATTTCTTTTTTTTTCCTTCTCTCCATTGCACGCTTGTTTTGAATTGCATACAGATTTGCTTTATACTCGTGCCTATGTCGGTGAATGATTTTATTTTCTTATATAGCCTGAACATTGTCATATGTCCATATTCTATCATGTTACCTAGTCATGGGTGTATCATACGATTAATGCCAAATTACCTTCACTCAAACTATGCTGATTTGCCAACATTTTACCTAATTTAATGCATCTAAATGCCACGTGTTTTTCATATGTTAGAAATTCTTAGTGTAAATCTTCATGTCGAATGTTTATCATATATTCCAGTACTAGGATGTTGGAAAATCATTAATAAAGTTAGGATAAGGAGTCAAAGACTTTAATTGATTAATGTCTTTTGAAAATAGATTATCTTTTTATAAAAAGAGAGTCTAAAAGGTTATTTATAATATATTTAATGTTAGAATTATATGACAACTTCATTTAAGAATTTGTTGAGTAGTTGAGCCTCTTTATCTATGATTGCACATATATATTACTCTCTTGTATTTAGAGTAATTTATTGGAAAAATTCTTTGTTTTACTTTAAATGTTAGGCCCATACCTTAAATAGTAGAAGAAGATAGTCTTCCAATTAAGTTAAATAGAAAGAATGTTTTGTCAACTTTTGAACTTATCTTATGGGAAATAATAAAGGTCAATAATTGAAGTTGTGAATTTGACTCACGAAAGGGTTGGAGAAATTAATGTTTTCTTAAAGTGAATTCTTGAATTAAAAGCCACTTGACTACTGGTTTAGCTAGATAAGTATCTCATTATATTCTGGATAAACTTTTGGGAAACCCTTGATGACCACATGAAGCCAATTAGTTGTGGAGTTAAGCTCCTGAATGTAATATATGATGAGACTTATAAGATCCTTAGAATGTTTCCTAAAAGTGTTGTGAGATAGGTAGACCTTAGAACCCTATTCATATGGAGTAAACTATTAATTTGAATCATTGGTTTTAAATAGACTTTCATATTGATGCCGAATTGGACGTTCTTGGGATGAAGTAGATTTTAGAAGTTGTATATGCACTTTCTTTTCTACATTGTTGGAGGATGAGATCTAGGTTGATCTTGATACATAAATGTTATGTAGAGCAATAGAGTGATCCTCTGTAGTTGAAGACTTTATTAGTTAGAAATGTATAATGAGGTTGTAAATGGTCATGTTAGTGAGACAACTTGATCATTGCTAGTGAGGCATCTTGTAACTAGTGAGACATTTCATTAAGCCAGTGAGACACTTTTATGAGTGGTTTTTCATCCCTATGAGAGTTTTCCACTCATGAAAATCTTTGTGTTATGGCTCTTTTCTGGATGCATTGATGATATTGTTGTTCCCTTAATTTGTATTACAGTATTTGAATTTATGTGCTTTGCATATCTTTGTGTAAGCCTTTATGACTAGTTTTGGTAAAGGCACAACCTTGTGTTGATATACATATTAACTCATTTATGTATGAAGTTCCTTTGAAATAGTAATGAAGTAATTCATATGTACTAAGTATCTTTAATGAAATTTCCTTTGAGCACACATGGATATAAATGTTATGCATGCTATTTCCTTTTCCCTTACTTGTGATGTGCAATGATCATTAAAAAATATGTATTATGGAGTGTGTATGTTTTTCGAGCGTTACACTATCATCAAATCCCATAATATAAATAGTGACTATCAAAATCCTTGCTACAATATTCACCACCATTATCTAATTTGAGATACTTCAACTTATTTCTTGTCTCATTCTCAACCAAATCATTTTATTTCTTGAAAGTATCAAAGGAATAAGGTTTTCTTTGAATGAAATAAACCCAAATTTTTCATACATCATCAATAAAAGTAACATAATAGTAAGATCCCTCAAGATATGATACTTGAGCTGGTCCCCATATATTTGAATGCACAAGCTCTATTTTTGTACTCTTATTTTCCCTCCCAAATCTAAGAAATCTGACTCTCTTGTTTTCCATAAACACAACTTTTATAGGAATTCAAATCAACCTACTTTGAACATGACAATAAATTATTTGAGCATAGAGTAATCATCCCATTCTCACCCAGTTTATCAAGCCTATGGTTCCACAATGTTGTATTTTCTCTTGTAGAAGCTAAAGCAATAGAAAAATCAAAATTACTAGTAAATAAGTACAATGCACCTACCTTTTCTCCTTTTTCTATTATCAATGCTCCTTTAGTGACCTTCCACGAATTATTTGTAAATATAATTGCACAACCTTTACTTCCCAATTAAGCTGCTAAATTTAGATTTCTTCTCAAATTAGAAACATGCCTCACCTCTTTAAGCAATCATTGGTTTCCATTTGATAATTGTTGTCAATAGATTTGCACCCTGTTGAATGCAATATTCAGCAACCTACTGAAACATGGAAACCTCTTTCAGATGTGGGTGATTTGAACGAAAGATGAATCTCTAGAGTGAGCTGGTTCTCTGAATGATAAGTCCTATTCTAAACTACTTCAGGGAAAGAGATAAAAAGATGAATCTGAAAATAAATCTGAGCCTAAACGATGACTTCAAAACCTGATAATGATTTAACGATGGTAATGATCTCTTTCTCACAAACATCTTTCAGAAAGATGCAGTATTTTCACAACTTTTCATGGACAGTTAATACATAAATAATTTGCACGAAGACTTGACTTGAAGCACAATCATGCAACCTGTATTCTAAACTTTCTGCATTAAGGATTATAGTTTAAGGACAAAACAAGGACTCTATAAACAAAAATGACAAGACAAAATCAAACTAAAACTACAAATGGACACAAAAATGAGAAGTAGGAATGCTGTCTTTATTCAACTGAAGGAGAATGCCATAATCTGAAACTGAGTACAATCATGTGTTCACGAGCTCAAAATTGTGTATGAGCAGGAACTCTAATCTCCACTACTGAGAATAAGAGCTGAAAAGACTAAGTCTATCAAGACATAGCTCTCAAGAAACCCTAATCCGAGCTCAGAAAAAGCTCCAGGAAAAAAAGGCTTCAAACTGTCTCAAAAAACTGCTTAAAAGCAGAAAAAAGCATACTGCTTTTATGATCACACTGTCAAGCCTCTAAAAATAGGCTAATCTTGCTTTAAAAGCTCAAAAACAACCTTATCTCTCCAAGATAGGTCTAAAATCCGACCAAGAGTAAAAGTCAACAAAAATCTGCTAAAAATAGCAAGAAATCACAAAGCAATTTATAGAATATCGCTTTTATGATTCTACTTTACAAGATGCAGATTTGCACAATTTATCTATTTTTTGCAATTAAAGATTAAAAAATATTTTGCAAAAAAGAAAAACTCCTTATTGCTCCATTACATTATTTTGATTTTTCCTCAAAAAATCAATAAAACATTAACACAATTATCCTCCTTCATATCTTCAATCTTCATTGATTTCTCCAAAATCAACTAAAAATAAAACCCTAAAATAGATAATTGATCGAAAACATTATAAGTCATCAACTATCCACCATTACACCCATATTGTTTTCTCACGAAACAATAACATAAGGTATCCAAACTCCATATTTCACTAAGGCACAAAGTAAGTCTCAAAGACTTAACATGCCGACCATCCTAGGAATTTGAATTTCAGCCTCACATAAGTATTAAGCTCAGATTTTAATAAAGTCATAAGGCATAGGTTATAATTTTGACCTCCATTTGACATTCACCACGTGCTTCGATTGAACATTCTGGATGATGATAGGGTCGAATTAGGGCTTTGATCAAAATAAAGTCAAACCCTAATGATCACTCATTTTGCACTCTCTAGTTTGAAGGAAAGAAGCTCTGCCGCCACCATGACTGAGTTGAAACTTGAGCTCGAATGCTTTGATAACCTTCTCCATGTTCTTCAGATAGCTAAATCTTTAGTGGGTAAGCTTCCTTTCATGGTATAATAGCCTTTTCCACTTTGTTATTGAATATGAAAAGGCCCTAAGGCCACGGCCTGTATGAGTTTATTCTCTTCTAACTCATTCCTATGCTTCTAGTGACTTCTTGTCTTCTCTGGAACTATTCCTCTTTGGCCATAATGAGTTCAAGCTCGACCTCTGCTAGTTCACTCCATGAGAGCTCGCCTTGTGCTTTTGCTTTCTTCTACTGTGCAGGGGTAAGCTATTTCGATTTTTTCATAACTTCTATGGCTCCATACTTTAATATATTCAGGCCCTATGGCCATGGCTGTGCATACTCCCTAATGCATTTTCTTTGAACTTTCTGTGTCTGCAATTATCATTGTTGTGCTCTATTCTCACTATGAGGGCTCGACCGTTCTTCAAAAGCTCGAAATCATGCTTTGGGAAGCTAACTGGAACTTCTGGCCGCGGCTAGAGAGCTCCATCAGAAATATGAACTGGTAACTTCTTTCGCTAAACATTGATCTTCAAAAACTTAAAGAACTTCCTTCTCTACTCATAGATTTTGGCCATGTCCAGGCCGAACCAAAAGTGCATTGTAGAAAGCATTCTTTCGAATTTTGGGCTCGACCCAGAACAACAAACTCCTCTTTATGTATATCTGAGTGCATATCTGCTTGTGGGTATCATAGAAACTAGAATAACACTGCCCTTTCTCCATTTTGTTGCTTGATTCATTACAAAAATTACATTTTATCATTATTCCCTGCAATCTCTTTCGTGGGTATTGTGAAAATTAGATGAAAACTGCACTTCTTCTACTTTGAGGCTTGAACCAACACGAAAAATTTGTATATTTTGTAGTTATACTTCTTTTGAATGTAAAACCCAAAATGGGTATTGTAGATTATTAAATTTTTCTGTATTTTGCAACTCGAACCCTAAAATGGGTATTCGAGATTCAAGTGCATTCAGTTTATAAACTTGGCATTCGACACTTTTAAGAAGAGAAAGTATATCCATTGCATCAATGCTAAAACTATCACATGGCTTTGACTGTTCAAAATTTGACTAAGTCTGACCCAAATACCTAGCTGTATGTTTATCTGTGTTTAGTTATGGGCTCGACCCAAAACAATTGATGCTTCATCTCAGACCCTTGAAACCAAAATAATGACATGATGTTCATATATTCTGAAGAAAACTGTACCTCTCTTCCTCTGATGCATGACCACACCTACTCTCTGCATTTATCTTGACATTTTCCTAACAAGCCCTCTCTTCGGTAACACAAAAAATGAAAACTACATGTTTTATGTACTCTGAACCTTGACCTCAGGAATAAAACTTCACCAGTACCTGTTATCATGCAAAGATATTCAGCTGGGTTGATAGAACAAACTACTTCGCTATTGAATAGGAACACTCTCATGGATGATGATAAAATTTCGTATACTCTTTTGCATTCACTCCTAAGGGTTTGACTCAAATAACCAGTGATCTTTCTAAACTTTCGTAACAAAAGAAAGACATAAATGAGTGTATCGTCATTTAATCTCGTTGGTATTCTGCACCTCTCAAAAGAAAGCATCTTCATTGCATCACTTCAGAAATGAAAACTCATGGCGAGAATAATAAGAATCTGTATGTTGCTCTGTATTTAATTCATTGACTCATATTACTTGGTATTCTGTTTTGGCATTTATGTAACTCTCCTTGATAGTTGTATAACACCCGAGATTGATCCATAATTGTTTTTCCTTTTAATAAAAACATCTGATTCCTCTTGTCATAGAATTGTCTTCGACATGGAACTGCAGACTAGCCTTTAAATACATCAATGCTCATCTTGAAAATGTTCTCTAGGTACTTAGAATCTTGGCAAAATGGTGCAATACCTTGAGAATGATTTGTATTTTTTCATTGTGAAGAGAAGGATCTCCATGCTTGTATTCTGCTTGTACTTCAGTGTCTTTCTGACTTTCCTTAATCTTAACATAGCAACTTCTACCTTCTGTTCTTGAACTCCATAGAGATTTTTAAGTTGAGAAATTACATCACTTTATGGACTGCACCTTTATTCACTAGTTCATATGCATAACTGACCACTCGAAACCTCATCTGTAAAGAAAATGCTTACTCTTACCTCACCATTCTAGAATGTTCACTTTGTCATGACACTCATAATACTGCATTTTTTTTACTAGCCAACTGTAACTGATGACTCGTTTAGCCCTTGAATGCATTGTCTGTGTTCATTCTCAGCTGTAACATGGTACTCTTCATGCATTTTTATGCCCCATTTAATGAATTGCTCTCAAAACTGATTTTTGTCATGATAAAAACCAAGACAAGCCATTAAGGCATAATGTATGCCTGTTCACTATCCTTGACTATGAATAGAATGAATTGATGAACTGAACTTGCATGACATATATGATTATGATGAGCACAAAACAAGAACTTATTCAACAATATCTGATGTAAATGTACTCAACAGAATTTATTTAGTGAACTAGACTCACTATTCACCTGTAGCCTTCAGAATAATTAACCTGATCGTTATGAATGCACAGTCGGTTTAGTTGCTCGATGGATAACTATGCTTTTACTCTTTTAGTTATATTTCATTTCATTTGATGAATATGATAAAGTATCTTTTAAAATCAGCCCATTTAATGAATAGGGTAGCATGCCGAGCTCTACCCTTGTGGGAGCCCATTTTCCTCCACATGCTTGGTCTTCGAATAACGTTCAGCTTCATGATTTTACCTATACTTGGACAAGGAAACAAACAATGTTAGCATAAAAACAAAACATGATGATCATGATATTGTTATTTCTCCTTCCTGTTCTTTTCTTCCGTACTGCACTTGATTGATTGTTCCAGTGAATGGTTAATAGTAGGTTGTACTACTGTGGGTGCGTCATATAGGTTATGTCATAATCGGAGCCATTGACACCCCTCCTTTCCTCTTACAGGTCGATGGAACTCGAGAAGACAAGGTGCACCATTCGGCATCAAACGTCGAAAAATAGGCAATGATGATTATGTTGTCACTTATGTGTTTTCCTTTTTGTATCTCTTGTAGTGCAATGTGCTATTAGCAATGTTTTGTAATAGTTATATCCACAGCTTGTGTGGATCTTTGATTTCAATTCTACTTTTCAATTGAAAAGGAAAATGCATTTTCATGCAATGTTGTAATATCATTCTGATTGTGAAATCAAATGAGCCTTGTAAAATATGAGTTTCTTCATGAAATAAAAGAAAGCATCTGAAATGCTATTTGCTCATGTTATCAATTCTGCATTTCTTTTAATTCTGCAGCACCTGAATGGAATCCTGGAAACTTAATTTCTGAAACTCTATTTCTCCTTTAAAGATGCATAACTGTTACTCAATGCATAATAATGATAATGCGAAACAACATTGAACTTAAACTGCCAATCCACCTTATGATGGATAACACGTAGCCAACTCCACCAATCGAGCTGTGGTGAAAAATTGGTAACATTTTGGTGATTTCCGCTATATGCTTGCTTGCTAAGCATAGATCAGTGGCCTTTAAACAATTCATTGGGTGCAGAGTCAATTCTGCTGCTTGTTGAAACTCAGAAACTTGAACAACAACACACCAAATAGCAACAAGAAAACAAAACTGAACTAAAAGCAAACTAACAAGCCTTGATGGCCAATGAAACAATGTGCAACAACGCTTAGAGAAAGCAAAACTACTGAAATGAAATGTGCGAAACACGCTTATTTGATAACTACTCTACCTAATAGTGAGATGACTTATCTCAAAGGAAATGCTTGAGGTGGATCCAATTTACTGAGATAGACAACACCTCACCAGTCATCTTAGAAAGTTGGAATGTGTTGTGCTCCTTGCATACCATGATCACATAAGGCCCGTCCCACATTGCATCGAACTTGGAATGTTGTCCAGGTCTACTTTTAAATTCATTCCACTTGAAAACTAGATCTCCAGCAATGAAATCACGAGGCCTCGCCCTCTTGTCAAAAGTATTCTTCATTTGAGCTTGATGTATTTCCAACTGTCTGAGAGCTTCTTTTCTATTTTCCTCAAGCTCGACCAGCTGTGGAAACCTCACTTCAAGAGGTTGTTCATTCAGCAAATCTAGTTCTTTAAAATAACTCAATGTTGGTAATTCAATTGAAATAGGAAACTTAGCCTCTCTGCCATAAGTCAAAACAAAAGGTGAACAACTAGTGGCTTTTTTAGGAGTTATTTTGTCAGCCCAAAGGGCTAGCTTCACCTTCTCGTGCCATGTTCGCTGATTATCTTCAACAATCTTCTTGATTATCTGAATTAGATTCTTATTTGTGGATTCCACTTGTCCATTACCCTGTGGATAATAATTTGATGCGTGCTCAAATAGATGTTATTTTTGAAAGACAAATCTGAAATCTTCAATCCTATGAAAGCTAAGCCATTATCTGAAATGATTGAATCTGGAACACCAAATCTCGATATGAGATCTTGATAGAAATTAAGCACTAAAGTCTCGTTTGCTTCCTTTAAGGCAACAACTTCAGTCCACTTTGTAAAATAATCTGTGGTAGTAAGAATCCATTTATGACCCACACTTGAAGGCGGATTGATAGGGCCAATAAAATCTAAGCCTTACTTGGAAAAGGGTTGTTCTACCTGAATCAGATGAAGGGGCAGCGGTGCAAACCTCTGTTTACCAGCAAACAATGCACATTTCTCACACTTTCTGACCCATGCAATAGCGTCTTTAAATAAATCTGGCCAGTAATAACCAGCTCTCATAATCTTCAAAGCTGTTGTTCTTGCAACAAAGTGACCTCCTGAAAGTCCATCATGAAATTCTACTAGCAACTTGTCAACTTGATTAGGCTGAATGCAACGTAATAAGACACCTTGGAAATCTCTCCTATAAAGAATGCCATCAATGATTGCATACGGGATGGCTTGCAATCTGTAGTATCTTCTTTTTGATCTGTCTAAGCCTTCGGGGCATTCACCAGTTTGCAGATAATGTATCATCTGCTGCAACCATGTGGCAGGAGGTGTTTGAACAACACTCAAAACATCATTATTTAACACTGTTTCCGTATTTGCAGCCTCTTTTAAGCTACTATCCTCACTTCTAGCAATCTGTTCACACAAACCTTTGCCTCTAACGAGCTTGGTTACTTTGATATCAACATCAAACTCCATTACTTTAGTGATCCACCCAACATGCTTATCATTAATATCTTTGTTAAGCAGAAAATATTTAACAGTTGAATGAGCCACTAATAAATGAACCTTGTTGTTGGACAACATGTGCCTGGACTTCTTCAAACTTCTTACAACAATAAAGACATATTTCTCCACAAAATAGTACTTTACCTCGTAATCGTGCAAAACTTGGATAAAAAATGCAATAGGATACTCTAAGCCTTCCTCATTTTGCTGGCATAACATGGTTGAAATTGTATCTACTCCTCCAAAAGCATATAGAATAAAGTATTTGTCAAAGTTTGGATTAATGAGAGTAGGAGTGGCTGCGAGCGCTTCTTTTATCTGCTCGAAGCTCCTCTTGCCTTCCTTGGTTCAATTGAAAGGCATATTCTTCTTTAGCATAGAAGTGAGAGGTTGCAGCAAGGCTACGATATTTGGTATGAACCTCCTCACGAAATTTATCCTTCCAAGGAATCTTTGCAAGCCTTTCTTGTGAGCTGGTAATGGCAATTCAAGAATTGCAAAAACTCTTTCAGGATCAATTGAAATACCTTGCTTTGAGACAATGTGTCCAAGCAGTTTGCCTTCATGCACTGAAAATATACATTTCTTCAGATTGAGAGAGACTCCGAACTCTCTACACCTTTGAAAAATCTATTCCAAATGATCCAAGTGTTCATTAGCATTTCTGGAAAAAATAGTAATATCATCTAAATATACCAGAACAAACTTGTTCATAAGGCCGTGAAAGGCCATATCCATAGCATGCTGGAAAGGTGCTCCAGCATTTGATAAGTCGAAAGGCATCTTCTTGTAGGCCATCATGCCCCACTTAGTTGTAAACGCTGTTTTGAACTGATTCTCTTGCTTAACCAGAATCTGGTTATAACCTGAGTAGCCATCTAACAAAGAAAATCTGTCAGAACCAGAAACTACTTGTAAAATTTGCTCCATGGAAGGGAGCGGATAATGGTTCTTCAATGATGCTCTATTCAGATCTTGAAAATTGACACAAAGTCTAATTTCTCCACTCTTTTTCCTGACTAGCACTAAATTTGACACCCAAGAGGTGTGCTTGATAGGGAAAATAATACCGCTTTCAACTAGTTTATTCAGTTCAACCTTCATAAGGTGTTCCAACTTGGGATTAAGTGGTCTTTGGTTCTGCCTTACTGGTTTGGCATCGAGCTCAAGCTCGATGGTATGTTGTGCTAAACCAGGGTTAGAACCTCTCAAATCTTTGTATTCCCAAGCAAAAACATCACTATATTTTTGACATAACAGAATGAAAGCTTACTGTTCCTCTTGACTGCATACCTTACCCAGATTGAGAAGTTTTCCCTTGAAGATCTCGATGGCTGCATAATGTTCTTCTTTAACTGTCAAGTTGCACTTGTCCTTTCTCATTTGATCATCTGAGTTAAACACTGATTCCAATGTCACTAATCCCTTCGGCAGCTTATTTGTTTTTAATTGCATAATCTGGTCCTCATATTGCTGCTACCATTTTTGCTGATTTCCATCTGTGAACTCAGCTTCAGCAATAAGAAAATTCACAATTTGCTCATCGCTGTCAAAAACCTGCCAGCTCATGTTATTGTCAGGTACAAAAGGTTTGACCACTATCTTCACGTACTAATGTGCTTCTACCTTATGAATCTCTTTGGGAATGTCAAACTGGGCTCCTATGGCAGCGAGCCTATTAGCATGCTTATTTTGATTCTGAGGAATCAACAAGATATTAAAAGCATTAAAATATTCCATTAAATCCCATACACTGTGCTTGTATTTCTTAAGCAAATCATTCTTAGCAGCATTCAAATTTCTGACCTGATTCACAATCAACTCTAAATCACCATAAACCTACAAACACTTAATACCTCATTTGCGGGCCCACTCAAGGCCATGTACCAACGCTTCGTACTCAGCTATATTATTTGAACAGCTGAAAGAAAATATGCAAGCTGAAAAATACTTATCTCCTTCGGGTGATATCAACATAGCTCCACCCCCAGCACCAACACTGCTCCTCGAACCATCGAAATAAAGCTTCCAAACCTCATTATCTTTTCCTGTAGATGGTTCATCCTCTTTACAAAGATTAGGCATGTCGCAATCAGACTCTCGAATCATATAAACTCCTAATCCTACCTCATCTGTGTTCTAAAATAGATCAAGCTCGTGATCTTCAGCTTCCCATTCATCGAAACTGATGTAGTCTTCCTGGGTGCTGCAGTCTGAGGTCATGGTTTGTTCCTCCATTGCAGAGGTGGCGTAGAGGTTAGCATTTATAGGGTTTGGGATGTATGGTTCGATATGGTCTTTGGCGAGAGGCTCGGACTTAATGGTCACCTTCGTACCATACCTTGTCCTAAAAAATAGATGAGACCAATCAGAAGACAAAAACCCACCCAACTTGGCTGTAAAATCCCTCGATAGACAAATGGCGAAGTGCGACGGTAAGTCTATGACATGAATATCCTGATGAATAGCAAAACTTGGGGATGTGTGCAAGGTAAGGGCTAAATTTTTGATAATACCAACAGTCTTAACATCAGACCCATCTAATTGCACTATGTCTTTCTGAGGATTAGGCTCATAAATAAGACCTAATTTATCAGCTAAACTCTTAGGCATGACTGAACTACTAGCACCAGAGTCGACCATACAATTATGCACAATTTTATCACCTATGATCAGACTTAAGTAAAATGGAGGGGGCTTTACCTCTTTTTCTTTCTACCCACCTTTGTCTTCTGGATCGTTAGCCAACACAACTTTTGCAACTCCTTGATTTGCATTGTCAGAAATAGACAACTCGGCCAAAGCACTTTGCAACAAACTTTTCTGCCCTGGGAGCTGTAAAGCGTCTAAAATCGACATATTGATAGTAGTTTTCTTGAGATGCTCAACAATATTGAAGGATGAAACATTTACCTTCTGCTAGTTTTTTGTAACATCAGCTTCATTTTGCTTCTGCACAGGCTGAGAATGCGTTTTTGATAGCTCCTTGTTGGGTATCTCCTGCCCTCTTTGCAAAATATGCGTTCTAGGCTACCTGGCAGCATTAACATCTGATGAAACAAGCTACTTACTAACTGCAGGCTACTGCTATGAACTTCCAGCCTGCTGTCCTGAGTCCATGGCTCATTTTTTAGATCTGGTATTAGCTAAAATAGGAGAATTTTGCTGGTCTTGGCCATTCACGCCACAAAATTCAAAGCTCTGCCAGTTTAGCAAGGCGACTTCTAAATTATCTTGTTGTTCTTGATTCTGATCTGCAACATGTTCTGAAGCAGCATATACATTCTGCACCATTAAAGCTTGATTTCTCACTCTGTTGGCACATGCTGATTGGTTATGGGGCTAATTGCACGGATAACACCAATCAAAATCCTGGGCAACATTATTTTGTTGCACAAGTTCCCTTGACGAATTGGTTGCATTTGGATTGTATGGCTAGAGTGGCCTAGGGTTAAAGTTTCTCCTTTGGGCTTGATAATCACCTTGAAAAGCGTGCCTATTTTGCTAGTTTTGTTGGTAGGGAGCTTGATAAGGCTTATGTTCTTGGCCAACGTGCTTCTTAATAGTCACGAGGTCATTCCCAATGGTCTTTAATATGTTTTTTAGCTCTTGCATCTCCGAATTTGGGGTTGGGACAACAACTTCTTGGACTGTGTTATGATATCCTATCACTGGAACTGGTGGGACAACAGCCAAGGGGGGTCCAGCAGCGGGAATAGGTGGCTGTATTTCTAGAAATAAGGGCATAGGGGGTCTAGGAGCTATATCCCCAACTTGAATGAGGCAATTTTCAGCATTTATAGAAATATTATAAGCATTAGGAAGCATTAGACCACCCATAGACTGAGTCATAACAACAATCTTGCTATTTCAAGCTTTTAAATAAAACATAAATGCATGTGCCGGTAAGGGATTTACCGTTGTCGGGATTCTGTCCCAGGTCCTCTGAAATCTGTAATTAAAATTCGCCAAGTGTTCGTGCGGCACCCTTTGAATAGTGCTCAGCTGTTCTAATAAAGATAAATTATCGAATTTATCAGCAAAGTGCTAGTATAGGCCATTACCTAAAGCATCCCATGTCATGATTGAACTTGCTATGAGACCTCTGAACCACTGTAGTGCTTTTCCTTTAAGTGACGCCGCTAACAGCCTTAAGGTGACGTTCTCCTGAGTGATGTTGTGCATCGAGCATAGCGTGGCTACGTCACGGATGTGTTCGATTGGTGTAGTGTAATCTTCTCCGGTGAAATATGGTAGTCCTCGAAGGGCTACAACTGGAATATCATCATGTTGAGCGATATCTAATGGACTGCCTCCATTGAAGGGTGCAAACAGGTGCTGCCTCGGTGGTGCTGCCATCGGTGGTATTTGTGAAATCGGGACTAGTATACCAGGTGACAGAACTAAGGCACCAAGAATAGGAGGTGTTGACTTTGATCTTGTAGGGGTTTCAAAAAGCCTTCTTGCTGTCCTGCCTCTTCTTCATGATGGGGACAACTCTCGATATTTAAATGGTGCTAAACTTGATCTTGTTTGAATATTTCTCATGCACAGGATACACTAGCATGAAAAAACAGAACCAGAGTCGCTAGGTATATTGTGATAGCCTCCAAAAGGCTGGAAAAAATCTGCTGCATACACCAAACAACAAACTGAAATATTAAATATTCTCTGAAAGTATCTTTCAAAGTCCCACCGGGCATGCCAAAAACTATTGTCAATAGATTTGCACCCTGCTGAATGCAATATTCAGCAACCTACTGAAACATGGAAACCTCTTTCAGATGTGGGTGATCTAAACGAAAGAGGAATCTCTAGAGTGACCTGGTTCTCCGAATGATAAGTCCTATTCTAAACTACTTCGGGGAAAGAGATAAAAAGATGAATTTGGAAATAAATCTGAGCCTAAACGATGACTTCAAAACCTGATAATGATTTAATGATGGTAATGATCTCTTTCTCACAAATAGCTTTCAGAAAGATGCAATATTTTCACAACTTTTCATGGACAGTTAATACATAAATAATTTGCACAAAGACCTGACTTGAAGCACAATCATGCAACCTGTATTCTAAACTTTCTGCATTAAGGATTACAGTTTAAGGACAAAAAAAGGACTCTGTAAACAGAAATGACAAGATAAAATCAAACTAAAACTGCAAATGGACACATAAATGAGAAGTAGGAATGCTGTTTTTATTCAACTGAAGGAGAATGCCATAATCTAAAACTGAGTACAATCATGTGTTCACGAGCTCAAAATTGTGTATGAGTAGGAACTCTAATATCCACTACTGAGAATGAGAGCTGAAAAGACTAAGTCTATCAAGACATAGCTCTCAAGAAACCCTAATTCGAGCTCAAAAAAAGCTTCAGGAAAAAAGGCTTCAAAATATCTCAAAAAATTGCTTAAAAGCAGAAAAAAGCATACTGCTTTTATGATCACACTGTCAAGCCTCTAAAAATAGGCTAATCTTGCTTTAAAAGCTCAAAAACAACCTTATCTCTCCAAGATAGGTCCGAAATCCGACCAAGAGTAAAAGTCAACAAAAATCTGCTAAAAATAGCAAGAAATCACAAAGCAATTTATAGAATATCGCTTTTATGATTCTACTTTACAAGATGCAAATTTGCACAATTTATCTATTTTTTGCAATTAAAGATTAAAAAATATTTTGCAAAAAAGAAAAACTCCTTATTGCTCCATTACATTATTTTGATTTTTCCTCAAAAAATCAATAAAAAATTAACACAATTATCCTCCTTCATAACTTCAATCTTCATTGATTTCTCCAAAATCAACTAAAAATAAAACCCTAAAATAGATAATTGATGAAAAACATTATAATTCATCAACTATTCACCATTACACCCTTATTGTTTTCTCACGAAACAATAACATAAGGTATCCAAACTCCATATTTCACTAAGGCACAAAGTAAGTCTCAAAGACTTAACATGCCGACCATCCTAGGCATTTGAATATCAGCCTCACATAAGTATTAAGCTCATAATTTAATAAAGTCATAAGGCATAGGTTATAATTTAAACCTCCATTTGACATTCACCACGTGCTTCGATTGAACATTCTGGATGATGATAGGGTCGAATTAGGGCTTTGATCAAAATAAAGTCAAACCCTAATGATCACTCATTTTGCACTCTCTAGTTTGAAGGAAAAAAGCTCTGCTGCCACCATGACTGAGTCGAGACTCGAGCTCGAATGCTTTGATAACCTTCTCCATGTTCTTCAGATAGCTAAATCTTTAGTGGGTAAGCTTCCTTTCATGGTATAATAGCCTTTTCCACTTTGTTATTGAATATGAAAAGGCCCTAAGGCCGCGGCCTGTATGAGTTTACTCTCTTCTAACTTATTCCTATGCTTCCAATGACTTCTTGTCTTCTCTGCACTTGTTCCTCTTTGGCCATAATGAATTCGAGCTCGAACTCTGCTAGTTCACTCCATGAGAGCTCACCTTATGCTTTTGCTTTCTTCTACTATGCAGGGGTAAGCTATTTCGATGGTTTCATAACTTCTAAGGCTCCATAATTTAATATATTCAGGCCCTATGGCCATAGCTGTGCATACTCCCTAATGCATTTTCTTTGAACTTTCTGTGTCTGTAATTATCACTATTGTGCTCTATTCTCACTATGAGGGCTCGACCGTTCTTCAAAAGATCGAAATCATGCTTTGGGAAGCTAACTGGAACTTCTAGCCGTGGCTAGAGAGCTCCATCAGAAATATGAACTGGTAACTTCTTTCGCTAAACATTGATATTCAGAAACTTAAAGAACTTCCTTCTCTACTCATAGATTTTGGCCATGTCCAGGCCGAACCAAAAGTGCATTGTAAAAAGCATTCTTTCGAATTTTGGGCTCGACCCAGAACAACAAACTACTCTTTATGTATATCTGAGTGTATATCTGCTTGTGCGTATCATAGAAACTGGAATAACACTGTCCTTTCTCCCTTATGTTGCTTGATTCATTATAGAAATTACATTTTATCGTTATTCCCTACAATCTCTTTCGTGGGTATTGTGAAAATTAGATGAAAATTGCACTTCTTCTACTTTGAGGCTCGAACCAGCACATAAATTTGCATATTTTGTAGTTATACTTCTTTTGAATGTAAAACCCAAAATGGGTATCGTAGATTATTACATTTTTCTATATTTTGCAACTCGAACCCTAAAATGGGTATTCGAGATTCAAGTGCATTCAGTTTATAAACTTGGCATTCGACACTTTTAAGAAGAGAAAGTATCTCCATTGCATCAATGCTAAAACTATCACATGGCTTTGACTGTTAAGAATTCGACTAAGTCTGACCCAAATACCCAACTGTATGTTTATCTGTGTTTAGTTATGGGCTCGACCCAAAACAATTGATGCTTCATCTCAAACCCCTAAAACCAAAATAATGACATGATGTTCATATATTCTGAAGAAAATTGTCCCTCTCTTCCTCTGATGCATGACAACACCTACTCTCTGCATTTATCTTGACATTTTCCTAACAAGCCCTCTCTTCGGTAACACAGAAAATGAAAACTACATGTTTTATGTACTCTGAACCTTGACCTCAGGAATAAAACTTCACCAGTGCCTGTTATCACACAAAGATATTCAGCTGGGTTGATAGAAAAAACTACCTCGCTATTGAATAGGAACACTCTCATGGATGATGATAAAATTCTGTATACTCTTTTGCATTCACTCCTAAGGGTTTGACTCAAATAACCATTGATCTTTCTGAACTTTCGTAACAAAAGAAAGACATAAATGATTGTATCCTCATTTAATCTCGCTGGTATTCTACACCTCTCAAAAGAAAGCATCTTCATTGCATCACTTCAGAAATGAAAACTCATGGCGAGAATAATAAGAATCTGTATGTTGCTCTGTAGTTAATTCATTGACTCATATTACTCGGTATTCTGTTTTGGCATTTCTGTAACTCTCCTTGATAGTTTTATAACACTTGAGCTTGATCCACAATTGTTTTTCCTTTTGATAAAAACATCTGATTCCTCTTGTCACATAATTGTCTTCGATATGGAACTACAGACTAGCCTTTAAATACATCAAATGCTCATCCTGAAAATGTTCTCTAGGTAGTTAGAATATTGGTAAAATGGTGCAATACCTTGAGAATGATTTGTGTTTTTCCATTGTGAAGAGAAGGATCTCCATGCTTGTATTCTGCTTGTACTTTAGTGTCTTTCTGACTTTCCTTAATCTTAACATAGCAACTTCTACCTTCTGTTCTTGAACTCCATAGAGATTTTTAAGTTGAGAAATTGCATCACTTTATGGACTGCACCTTTATTCACCAGTTCATATGCATAACTGACCACTCGGAACCTCCTCTCAAAAGAAAATGCTTACTCTTACCTCTCCATTTTGGAATGATCACTTTGTCATGACACTCATAATATTGCATTTGTTTTACTAGCCAACTGTAATTGATGACTCGTTTAGCCCTTGAATGCACTGTCTGTGTTCATTCTCAGTTGTAACATGGTACTCTTCATGCATTTTTATGCCCCATTTAATGAATTGCTCTCAAAACTAATTTATTTCATGATAAAAACCAAGACAAGCCATTAAGGCATAATGTATGCCTATTCACTATCCTTGACTATGAATAGAATGAATTGATGAACTGAACTTGCATGACATATATGATTATGATGAGCACAGAACATGAACTTATTCAACAATATCTGATGTAAATGTACTCAGCAGAATTCATTTAGTGAACTAGACTCACTATTCACCTGTAGCCTTCATAATAATTAACCTGATCGTTATGAATGCACAGTCGGTTTAGTTGCTCGATGGATAACTATGCTTTTACTCTTTCAGTTGTATTTCATTTCATTTGATGAATATTATAAAGTATCTTTTAAAATCAACCCATTTAATGTATAGGGCAATATGCCGAGCTCTACGCTTGTGGGAGCCCGTTTTCCTCCACATGCTTGGTCTTCGAATAACATTCAACTTCATGATTTTACCTATACCTGGACAAGGAAAGAAACAATGTTAGCATAAAAATAGAACATGATGATCATGATATTGCTATTTCTCCTTCTTGTTCATTTCTTCCATACTGCACTTGATTGATTGTTCCAATGCATGGTTAATAGTAGGTTGTACTACTGTGGGTACCTCATATAGGATATGTCATAATTGGAGCCACTGACACCCCTCCTTTCCTCTTATAGGTCAACATAACTCGAGAAGACAAGGTCCACCATTCGGCATCAAACGTCGATAATCAGGCAATGATGATTATGCTGTCACTTATGTGTTTTCCTTTCTGCATCTCTTGTAGTGCAATGTGCTATTAGCAATGTGTTGTAACAGTTATATCCACGGCTTGTGTGGATCTTTGATTTCAATTCTTCTTTTCAATTGAAAAGGAAAATGCATTTTCATGCAATGTTGTAATATCATTCTGATTGTGAAATCAAATGAGCCTTGTAAAATATGAGTTTCTTCATGAAATAAAAGAAAGCATCTGAAATGCTATTTGCTCATGTTATCAATTCTACATTTATTTTAATTCTGCAACACCTGAATGGCATTCTGGAAACTTAAATTCTGAAACTCTATTTCTCCTTTAAAGATGCATAACTGTTACTCAATGCATAATAATGATAATGCGAAACAGCATTGAACTTAAACTGCCAATCCACCTTATGATGGATAACACGCATCCAACTCCACCAGTCGAGTTGTGGCGAAAAATTGGTAACAATAATATTATTTTTGTCTTACCCTTTCCCATAATTTACATGGTTCATCATCACCCAAATAAACCTATCCAAAATCAAACTTGAACATAATTTAGAAAATATTTGCTATGGGGTGTGGCATGAAATGAAGCCCCCGAGTGTAACACCCAAGAATCAGTAATATTATCTAATGAAAGGATCAAATAATCTTGCAACACATCACCTGCTACATTTTCTTGTCCATTTATTTTTTTTCCCTTTCGAGACCAACATTATTTCTTCAGGTGTTCATTCTTCTTATAATGTTAACACTCCAAACTTCCTCTAGATTTGGATTTACCCTTCTTAGATTTACCACAATTTATTGTCCTCTTTCCTCTCTCCCTCTATCTTCCACTCTCTATAGTTAAAGAATTACTTAATGTCTCACATGTGCTTTTGTGTCATATTTCCTCACTAAGGATAACACCAAAAAATCATCAAACTTTAAAATGCTTGAACCAAAAACACAATTACTCACAACCATGACCAAGCTATTCCAACTTTCTAGAAATTAGCACAAGATCAAGAGAGACCTAACCTCATCATCAAAGGCTATATTTATAGAAATTAACTAGCTAGTGACCATGTTAAAATCATTTAAATGATCAACAATAGACCTACCTTTTGACATTTTCATATTAAATAAATGTTTCATAAGGAATATCTTATTGGATGCTAAGGATTTTTCTTACAACTTACGCAATTCCAACATCAAATCCACCATTGTCATTTCTTTTGATATGTTGAAATCCACCAATAATGCCAAGCATAATTGTATTGTTCTTGTACCTTTCTATCAAGAATATTCCATTATTGATCTTTCATATTCACTAAATTCTATTCTTTTCCACCTAATGGTAAGAAAAGATCCTTTTGATATAGATAGTCCTCCATTTTCATCTTCCATAGTTGGTTATTTTGGCCATTAGGCTTTTCAACCCTAAACTTTCCTTCTTTTTCTATTACTCCCACTTGAACTAGGAAACCATCCTTTTAAGTTTATTGGAAAAAAATATATGAATATGATGCCATATTTTAGGAATAGGATCTGTAGTATCATAAATAGTACTCCCCACCTTGGAGGAATAGAGCACAAGGATAGGGTTCCTATTTCACACTTGCTACAATCAAGGACACCTTAGAGATCCCAATCCAATGAAGAATGGAGGAAGAGATCTAACAATAGGGTATCCTAGGATATGTTTGGAGATTAATTAAGGTTGAATGAGGGGTTCACCACCAATTTTAAACTTGGAAAATACAATGACATGCAAGATGAAATGCAAAACCCTAATATTATGCAAACTTGATTTAAATGACCTAGAACTGCAAGAAAAATAAAACAAAAAGCTTCAAGCTGAAATGTGTGCACTTGAAAACTTGAAGATTACTAGAATGAGTTTTGAAATGCTAGAAATTATGACTTTTTGACCTAGTGGGACTCACTCACCATTCTGGGTGAATCAGTCCTAGTTCTAGATTTTTGCATAGGAGCAGGTTTCAGACAAAAGGGTATTTGAATCTGCAATTTTTTTTAAAAACACCTACAGTGTGGGAAATGAGTCCAGTTTGGATTTTCTAGAACTTCAAGGTCTAAATTTGTTCTTCTCAGTCTACTCAATCTACTTCTCCAGGTTTCTGGATCTGAAACTATGATTTCGGGGCTATAAGTGGCCTTTTGGTGAAGACTACAACCTTGCAAATGGGGAGACAACTCCGACAACTTTCTCCAAGCTTGTAACCTAATCTTCAATGATCTTCAAGTATTCAAGGCACCTAGATCTACATTCACACAAAGAGAGAGAGAGAGAGAAAGTGTTGATTGTTAAGGAATAAGGGTTTGCCTTGGTCAAACCCCTTGTAGGTAATTAAACCAAATGGTGAGACAATGAAATGAAGGCATGAAACATGGAACAAAGAACATGAATAATGGAAAATGATACCTTGAATGATGCCTTGTAAATGATGTCTTGTGAATCTACAACTCAACATGAAATGGACATGAAGGATGTAGATCTTGATCTTGATAATAAGAGTAGAAAAATGCTTGATCTTGGAACTTCAATTCTACATCACAACACTAGCTCAATAACATGCTTGATGCTTGATATGCATGACATGATGATGGATATTGAGTTGCTGCAACAATTGATGAAGAATTATGCCCTTGAATGCCTTAAAATTGATCTTGAATGTTATCTTGATGATCTTGTAAAGTCTTGGAATTCTTAACCCTTGAGTGCTTGACTTGATAATATGAATACTTAATGAAATAATGATTTGAAAGCTCACTTATATAGGTAATCCATCTAATATCCCATTAATTGGACCCCACAGGTCAACATTCATAAAATTTGAACTTAAAACCCAAATTACCTGCCCAAAACCTTAAAAATAGGTAAAATGGGACTCATTCACCAACCTGGGTGAATTAGTCCCACCTGGATGGGACTCATTCACCCAAAGTGGTGAATGGGTCCCATAGGGCCTATTTTGCTTGCTAAAATGTTGGGTAGTGTATAAATTAAGTTTTTGTGTTGATATTGTCAGGTTTTTGATTGAAATATGCCTTGGGATGCACAATATAGGGTCTTAGGGGCCTATTAATGATGATGTTAAGGTTATAAATGCAGTAGGGCCCAAAATCCAATGTGAAAGTGTAAAATAATACACTTTACAACATTAAATTAAGGTAAAATTGGGTCAATTTAGCTTAGAAGGGCCCTAAATCCCATGTGAATGTGTAAAAAAAATTACAACACTAGATTAGGTCCACCTTAGTTTACAAGCCTCTTAAATTTAAAGCGAAGGTGTAAAAAAATACATTTTACAACATTAAATTAGGACAGAGTTAGGTTTATTTAGCTTAAACATGCCCTAGACCTAATGTGGATGTATAAAGTTCACATCACAACACTAGGTCAAGGCGATGTGAAGTCCAATTAAGCAAGGAAAAGGCATACCCTTTTTTCGTCATTGCATCTAGCCCCCACTTTAGTGAGAAGATGAACTTGCTTCAAACTCACACTAAAGTAGACATTCAAGAGGGGTCCAAGTGTACCGATGCAGATGGTCTAGGATAACAAAGATTGAGGAGGCGGTCAAGCCCCCAGGATCCAAGATCCTAAGTCAAATCGACATAAGCACAAAAAAGACATGCAAAAGGTGTATGATATGTAGCGAAACAAGATACAAAAACATACAATGTCAATGAGTAAAAGAAGAAATAAAAATGAAAAGGACAAGAAAAAATAAAAGAGGTGGATCAAGCCTTGATCCTTTTTCCAACACGATGTTGATCAGATCTACACTGTTTTTCCAAAGAAATGCATACTCACTCTGAGGCAATGGAACTTTAGGCTGTCTATTGGGTGAGAAGCCCAAGAAGGTGAGAAACATACACTCATGGCTGGTATGCGCTCACACACACGCATGAGTGGCTAAGGGAAAGTCATGCCTTAGATTGGCTTCCCATCAAACCATACCAAAGTTATACCTCCTGATAACTTTGATAAGGCTCCACACAAAAATGATCTTCAAGCTTCATGAGGCAAGCAAAAATTCATATGCTTGGAGCTCATGAACAATTAAGATGGCTCCACACGCATGTAAAGTGTGTTATCCAAGGTGGCAATATAACAAATATTGTAAATGCGAAATAGTGTAAGGAATATTTAAAGGGATTTCTCTTAGTTCATGTAAGGTCTCTTCTTAGGGGACATCATTCCTAATGTCTCCAAGAGAGGACACATCAAAGAAATATCATGCTCTTGGAGGAAATCAAACCCAATGACACCACCAAGAAAAGGATGCATCACAAGAATAAATAAATCACACAATGAAACATGAGTGTCGATATATTCCCCCACTTTAAAGCAATTGCTAACACCATTTTTTTGAGCAATTGTTTTAAAGTACAAGAAGACATGAGAGCTTATCCTATGCCAAGTCATATGTTTCCAATAAGCTACATCATGAATAAGCATGTCACATGTGAGTCAAATTAAGGTATGTCATCCACATCCCAAGCTCTCTCTTATGTTTACATGAAAGGTGGTAAACTAGCCAAAAGAGACAATGACAAGTGACATATGCAGACAAGGCTATCTAACCCCTTTCCCCCACTTAGTGTGGGACAAGGATGAGCCGAATATGATGAAAATAAGTGTCAATTAGAGGAACTAGGTGCTTAAACACAAGGAAGAGCACCATGATCCTTAAGATGTTGAATTTCGTTACTCAAAGCCTCAAATTCGTTAGTAGAATGACCATGAAATCTATGATATGCACAAAATGAAGTCTTGTAATAAAATTTATTTTGTGTTCTTGGAGGAAGGGATATCAAATAATCTTGGAGGAGTCTCAAAAAGATACCCTATTGATCAATGATAGAAGATGTTCCTTTATTTTGCAACACAGATATCTCTTGCTTAGTACAAGATGTCATACTTACACAAGACTCTTTAGATTGCGAGATTTTGTTCTCTCCTTTCCTAAAGGGTGTAAAATATAACGAATTCAAATAATTAGTGTTTTACATGATGACATTGACATTAAGCAAAGATTTGGTTGTTTCTTTCAAAGGATAACAACCAAGATCACTAGTTTTGATCAATTCAAGATGCACTAATGTTAAATTTGGCTTAGACGAATATTTTGTGATAGTGTTGATATTAAATGAAGGCTTGTTTGTGTCTTTTGAGGGGAAATAACCAAGACCACTAGTATTTTCTTGCATGTGAGGCAATATAGGGACATAGATACCTTGCTCTCTAACACCACATCCTTTTTCACTATAACCAAGTTGTTTCATCATTTCATAACCTTTTCCATAAAGATTTTTCATCTCTTTTGGATTCAGTGGTTGCTCACAATTAAGTTCATCAAAGTGTGTTGTGTAATCTATTGTCTTTTGTTCTAAAGTGGTTGAGATGGATGCTTTCGAAGGGTCTTCTAAATTTTGTGTTGATATTACTTCTTTTTCTTTTCCCTTTTCAGACTCTTTGTTTATGATCTTGTATTCTCCCATGAATGTTGGTTCAAAGTCTAAGGAAACCCAATCATCTTCTAATAGCCTTGTGATTTTATTGATATGTTTTTCTTTGTCTGTTTGCATGGGTTCCGCTTGTGTAGTCAGTGTCAATGTTTTCAAAGGGTTCTCTTTATTTTTCTCAATGTTTAAACAATTGTTAGGGTCAGAGTCAACTTCAAGTGTGTATACTTTGTTGTTGCAAATATACTTCATTTTACGATGAAGAGTGGAAGGCACCCCATTCATTGCATGAATCCACGATCTGCCTAGTAGGAGATTATATGAAATATCGTGAGGCATAACATGGATTAGTGTTTCTAATGTGTCCTTTCTAGTTGTAATAGGAAAAGTGATTACACCAAGCGGTTGTTTTCCTACATTGTCAAATCCCTTAATGGATAAAGAATTAGGTTGAATTTTTGATTTATCCACGCCAAGCCTGTCCAAAAGGTTTATGCTACACACATTAAGGGTTGAGCCATTATCAACAAGGGTTATTTTTATCAATGTTCTTTTATATTTAGCTATTATTATAAAAGAATCATTTTATTTTTGCACTTCCAAAGGGGGGATTTCACTTTGGTGGAAAAAAATGTTTGATTTTATTTCTTGAATTAGGGCTATTATGTCATTAAATTTCACATTAGAAGGGATAGGAACTTGTTGCAAGGAACTTTGAATCATGTTATGATAGTGGGGGGAGGCTTGAATAAGGTCCCACAATGATATCTTAGCAGGAGTGTTCTTAAGTTGTTCAAAAAGATCATACTCCTTCCCACTTTGTGTAGGAAAACAAGGGGGACCAGGCATGATAGGATTAGGAAATGGAAGGGATGTTGGAGGTGTCTGTCTTGGTTGTGGATTGTTTCTAGTGTTATATGTATGAGCAACAATATTATGACTTGGCTGTTGTGACACATTATTCTTAGGTGGGCATTGGATAAGTTCGGGTTTGTTTTGAGTTTGTGGTCATTGTGAGGGGGGGTAAAGAATTAGAGGATTCTTAGGATGTCCCATGGGATATGTAGGAGGTCCATTAATCAAGGGGGATCTAATGGAAACTTGTGCATTCATAACCTCAGTGGTCTTGGTTTGATGTATTTCTAATAAAGGGAAATCTAGAATCACCTCTTCACCATCACCTAAGGAAGCCACATTACTATTGTTGTCATCTTCTTTCACCATAATATCCTCCATAGGAGGAGAGTTTTTAGGAGAACTAAAAATCAAATGTTCTTGATATTCAAGGATTGGTTCTTCGAAAATGACTTCATCGCAAGTAGGGGAATGATCACTAGTTGGATTTTCTTGCTTGTCAAGGATGGTGTTTTCTTGTTCAATAATGTTTTCTCTAGGGGAAGAGAGGAAATCAAGATTGCCATGAATTTCATCGATTAGATCTTCTAACATCAAAGTATCATCATCACAATTAGGAGAGATACTTGGAGAACAACAAATGTGATTGTCATGATTATCCAAATTTCATTCCTTTGTCCCATATTGTCTTCTAAGATAGGCTAGGTAGGGGAAGAATCATAAAAAGGGTTGTTATATGCCCTAAAGATTTGATCATTCAACACCAACATATCTTCTTCAAATTCAATTTCATCCTCTAAAACATTATCACAAGAGGGAAGGTGTTGAGAGGTGAATGTAGACTAATTGAAGTTTCAATGGTCTCTTGTTGTGTTATGTGATCATGATGATTACCTATGGTTATTTCTTGTTGTTCATGAATGCATTTCCTAATAAGAGAGGTAGAAGGAGAGAAACAACTAGGATTCTCAAAAATCTCATTGATTGGTTCTTCTAACACCAAAATATCTTCTTCACCAATAGGAGAGATATTAGGAGAAGAGTGAATATGATCGTTAGGAATGTCCAAGGTTGTATTCTCTTTCACTAAAACACTCTCATAGGAAGGGGATATGAACTTTTTCTTAGCATGCCTAGAAAGGTAAGGTATTAACATTTGTTTGAAAAAAAATGAAAAAAACTTCTAACCGTCTTATGAAATGCTTTAAGAATGTAAACAATGCATATCCAAAGATGAAAAGTAATTTTATCCCATGTATGCTAAACTTTAAGAATGCAAACAATGTATATCCAAAAATGAGAAGCACTTTTATCAAACTTATGCAGAGTTTTATGAATGTAAATATTGTATATGCAAAAGGGAAAAGTACTTTTATCCATATATGATGTAAAGTTTTAGAAATGTGAACATTTTCAGATCTAATGATGCTTGTAATTGAAATGATTTCAAAAGTGAGTACCCTAGATTGATGTTTTTGACCTATATGCATAAAACAAATGTTACCAAAACTTTCTAAACTTATAGTATATATTACCAGGAGGCTTAGGAAGCACATAAATGTGGTTTTTAATGCTGTAAAAGGTAGTTTAAACTCTGGACTGGGAATGATTCACCTAGAGGGGCGAATGAGTCCTAGTAGGGATTTAAAAAAAAAATTCAAAAATTTTCAATTGATTTTTATGCTTTTTATGTTGTATGATCTGTAACCTAAGTGAAAATGCAGTTTTTAGATGATTTTCAATGATTTGAGATGAAAAAATGCAACCTATATGCACTTTCACTAATGCAAAATTTTAGAAACCCTAGATGCCAATTAACTAATGTAAACCCTAATGCAAATTCAATGCAAGTTAGATCTAGGATGATGATGGAATCCAAATTAGAAAAAAGGTATTCTAAATGCAGGTTCACTAAAATGTAGTATCAAAAATAGTACTTCCCACCTTGAGGAAGAGAGCACAAGGATAGGGTTCCTATTTCACACTTGCTACACTCAAGGACACCTTAGAGATCCCAATCCAATGAAGAATGGAGGAAGAGATCTAACAATAGGGTATCCTAGGATATGTTTGGAGATTAATTAAGGTTGAATGAGGGGTTCACCACCAAGTTTAAACTTGGAAAAGACAATGACATGCAAGATGAAATGCAAAATCCTAATATAATGCAAACTTGATTTAAATGATCTAGAAATGCAAGAAAAAAAATAGAAAGCTACAAGCTGAAATGTGTGCACCTAAAAAATTGAAGATGAATAGAAGGATTTTTGAAATGCTAGAAATTCTAACTTTTTGACTTAGTGGGACTCATTCGCCATTCTGGGAAAATTAGTCCTAGTTCTGGATTTTTGCACAGGAGTAGGTTTCAAACAAAAGGGTATTTGAATCTGCAATTTTTTTTGAAAAACACCTACAAAGTGGAAAATGAGTCTAGTTTGGATTTTTTGGAACTTCAAGGTGTGAATTTGTTCTTCTCAGTATGCTCAATCTACTTCTCCAGGTTTCTGGATCTGAAACTTTGATTTCAGGGCTGTAGGTGGCCTTTTTGTGAAGACTACAACCTTGAAAATGGGGAGACAACTCCAACAACTTTCTCCAAGCTTGTAACCTAATATTTAATGATATTCAAGTCTTCAAAGCACCTAGATCTACAATCACACAAAGAGAGAGAGAAAAAGTGTTGATTGTTAGGGAATAGGGGTTTTCCTTGGTCAATCCCCTTGTAGGTAATTAAACCAAATGATGAGACAATGAAATGAAGGCATGAAACATGAAACAAAGAACATGAATCATGGAAAATGATACCTTGAATTGTGCCTTGTAAATGATGTCTTGTGACTGTGCAACTCAACATGAAATGACCATGAAGGATGTAGATCTTGATCTTGATAATAGGAGTAGAACAATGCTTAATCTTGGATCTTCAATGCTACATCAAAAAACTAGCTCAATAACATGATTGATGATTGATATGCTTGACATGATGATGGATATTGAGTTGCTGCAAAAATTGATGAAGAATTCTACCCTTGAATGCCTTATAAGGGCCCTAAATCCCATGTGAATGTGTAGAACACATTACAACACTAGATTAGGTCCACCTTGGTTTACAAGCATCTTAAATTTAATGTGAAGGTGCAAATAAATACATTTTACAATATTAAATTAGGAAAAAGTTAGGTTTATTTAGCTTAAACAGGCCCTAGACCTAATGTGGATGTATAAAACACATCACACTACTAGATCAAGGCGGTGCCAAGTCCAATCTATCATTAATTATTCCCAAATTAAGTAAGGAAAAGGTGTACCCTTTTTCCGTTATTATAGGATCATAGAGAAATATATAATAAAATGAATTTAGAAATAAAATATAAAATAATACAAAAATATAGACACATACATACATGGTTCACCCAATAAGGGCTACATCCACAAAGTAATAACCAATCGTTCCTTTATTTTATCTTGTAAAATGAAGGGATACAACCTATAACACAACTGGAGTAACTTCCTCTTATCTCTATGATAGTGTCCTCACAAAATACAATCAATGGTTAGTTGTAATGTAATGCCATCATAAAAGGGGATTACCTTCTAGGGCAAGAAAAACCAACATAATCTCTACATTTAAATCTATGACCTAATGAGGATTGATCTAAATTTACAATGAGTAAGTATACATCAAATGTATCTTTTAGGAGCTCTACCTCCAAACCCCTATTGGGGTGTGTGACCCCTACACCCCCCATCAGGGGGATGGGCCCCTCAGACCCTGTAGGGGTACCACCATTGCACCCCCCTTATGCTATAAATATTAAAAAATAAGTTCAAGATCCATAACCAATAACTAACTAAAAGGAAGCAGGGTGAGCAGAAACAACTTCCTACGCAAACCTAAGTAGGGGAGAGTTACAAAATTTTCTTTTAACACCTTATTAAGTTACAAAAATAGAAACACATATAGAGAATATAAGCTGAAAATAGCAAGAACACAAAACAAACAACACCAAATATATGTGGGGAAAACCCTTTCAGGTAAAAAAGTCCACCCTCCAAAAGTACAGTACTATTGTATTATCTAAAATAAAGATTACAATGTAGCCCCAAGTACAAAGCATCTTGAACAAGTGTTTTGAAACAAACACCTATTATGGAGTGAATCTGGTAGCACTTCATTACCTGCAAACAAACTATGCATTCTACAATGCAAGGCATCCAATATATAGAAAGATGCAAGCAAGAAGAAGCATCTAAAAGAGGATGTCTGTCCAAATCCACATGGCACAATATTCCACAACATAAAATGCATTTGGACACATGTAACATATTCCCTTACACCCCTTACAGTTGTCATAACATGCAAATATTCCTTCCTCAAGCTTTGGCACCTAAAATATGCTAAAAGTAGGATATGAAAGATGCCTTACACATCTTACAACTATGATAGAATATATCATAACTGACAACACTTACAATTGTAAGAGAATCTATCATAACCAACCAAGAATACCCGACTCTCTTACAATTCGTCATAACCCAACTTGGGCGCCAACTTTCTCCATGCGAAAAGATACCTTATGATGCATCATAGAATCTATCATAAGCTATCATAACTTGTCATACATCCAAGATTCCAAAGTGGGATGCCTACCTCCACTTGGGATGATGATGTGTAATCTAGTCACCTCAGACGGGGATGCCACCCAGCCTGTGGGTCCCAATTGATGACAAGAAAATGTAGGCAATTAAATAATACAAACAAATACAATAATACATTAAAGTAATCAATATTAGGACTCTATGCTTGAGACATCTTAATCCCAACACTAAATCCCTAGATGGAATTTAATTTCCCTGTTGATATAATTCTAAGATCAGAAACTCAATCTAATTCTCTATATTAAGTGATGACAACTAAGATATGGAGCTAAAATATCAACTACAAGAATAACTTTGAAATGGGTTATCCAATCAAGTGTGTCTCTTTGGGGAGAACTAATGATTTTTTTTAGGAATAAGGATTGAATTTTGTGGCTATGCATAGACTATATAATTCTCAATAAAGAAATGGTTAAGGACATGTATCATCTATCATACATTGATGATCTCTTTGATAAAATTAATTGTGTAACTAATTTCTCTAGAAGTGACTTATGAGCAAGATATCACTAGTTGATGATATAAGAGGAAGAAATCCATAAAATATATTTTAGAACAAGATATGGTCAGTATGAGTTTATACTATTACCAATTTGGCTAACAAATGTACTAGTTGCATTCATGAAACTAATTAACAATGTGTTTTGGGACTTCCTAGACAAGTTTGTGCTTGTCTTTCTAAATGATATTTTATATAGTCTAAAAATGAGGAAAAAAACTTATATCATTTAATTTTAGTGATGTAGTTGTTGAGAGTAGACTATTTTTCAGAAATATATAAATATACATTATTTCATAAAGAAGTGCAATACTTGGGTTAGGCCATTTATATTGATGGAATTTTAGTTGACCTAAAAAAAGGAAAGAAACCTTGAAGTGGCTAGCACTAAAACCTTTCCATGAGGTGCATAGATTTAAGTGATTAAAGGCTAATATAAGAATTTTTTAGCTTTTTTTTTTAAGTTAGCCAATCCCATCACTTCACTTCATCAAAAGGGTCGACAATTTGTATGGTTAGATAAATGTGAGGAATATTTCTTAGAGTTCCTAATTTGGAAGATCATTTTTAGTCATTATGGATGAATCAAGTGAAGGATTAGGAGGTGCACTTATGCAAGACAGTTTAGTTGTGTCCTATGATTCCAACAAAATTTGACCATGTGAGTTGAATTATGATCCACATGATTAGGAACTCACAATGATAGTTCAAACATTACAAGTATAGAGATATTATTTACTTGGAAAGTTATTTGAGCTTAAGACAAATAAATTGGGACTCAAGTATGTTTGCATGTAGCCAAAATTGATTGCATGCCAAAGGTGATGGATAGAATTATTCTCAAATTATAATTTTATCATTATTATATTTAAGATAACAATAACTATGCGGTTGTTTCTCTTATTTGTAAATGATATATTGTTGTGATGACTAGAATTCTTGTCAAATTATAATTTTAACATTAATTATATTTAATATAACAATAACTAGTTTTAGACCATGATAGGAAGCATCAACTTCCTATCATGGTTTGAAACTAGCTCAATCTAAATGCTTCAGGAAGGTATGGCTTGAAGGTGATTCTTTAAATGCCATAAATTGCCTTAAAAAGATTAACCATCCTTGTTGGTCTATTGAATCTATCATTATTGATGCTTTGGCTATATTGAATACTTTTGGGCAATGTTTTATCTCTCATATTTATTGTGAGGGTAATGGGTTAGCGAAAAAGTTTTCAAACTTTGGGGTTATTGAGCCTAGAGTGCGGGATAGGATAGACCCCCCTCCCATTGATATTCAAACTATAGTCAATCATGAAATGCAAGCTATTTAGGGAGGGGGTTTCCTTTATGATTATCTTAAGTCACATGTTGATTCTCATGCGTAATTTCACGTTGCAGTGTGATTATTTTAAGGTGAGCTCGTTTCCTATTAATGATGTTATTGCTATATGAAAAGATTTGTATTTAAGGATAATGATGATTCCAGGTCTTTTCAATACTTCCACATAGATTTTGGGTGTCTGTAGAGTCTTTTCCTTTTCGAGGCTTCTTCTCTTTTGCATTATTCTCCTAAAGTTGTTGTGGCTTTGGTCTGTGATCAATGGGTGGTGAAAGGAATAGAATTGAGCCTATCTCCTATGATACTACTAAAAGAAACAAGAAGATTTGGGTTCTTTTGGAGGAGGGTGTTATTACCCCTTACATTGAAAATATTCATGGCTTTGATTCAATGGTATCACAACCAATTGTTAATGGATGGAAAAATAAAGTGTTAAGGGTGTTTGGTCTGGAGTAAAGCATCACAGAGGAGTTTATTGGAAACATTATTGGCTTGGAAATTGAGGGTAGAAAGGTGTTAAGGGATAAAAAGGAGTCCAATGCTGCCATGGCATCTTTCTTCAAGAGGAAGGTAAGGGAGCAGATGTAGAAGGTTAAATGTGGTGGCTTTGATCAAATCTCCATAAAAACTATTTGGGGTGATCTGGACGTTGATATAATGAGGTACATAACCATCAATGATCAATTTTCTATTCTCTTTGGTTACCACTTTTATGTTATTAAATTATTTTATACATAAGAAGAGGGTGTCTTTCCCATATTATTTGTTGGATTCTTTAGAAAACGACATTAAGAACTTTAAGAAGAACCCCAAGAGTTGAATTTTGGATATGATACAAGTTATAATATGAGTTTTGCATCTGAGGAAACTAAAGATGGGTTGAATGCCTCAATGGAGGTTCTCTTAGAGCCTCCTAAGGATTTTGTTCCAAAGATAAAAAAAGAAGGTGAAACATTCTTAGTAGCCCTCTTGGTTGGAAGGGTATCTTATTGGTAGCAAGGAGGATGAGATCCTTGAATTCTTTTCCAACTCTCAGAAGGTTAAGAAAGGTAAATTCCCATCCCTTTCTATTAAGAAATTGAAAGATAAGGGTGAGGGCCTTTCTTCTGGTAAGAGGAAGACAACCGAGGTTGATGAATCTTGTGAGGAGGTTGAATCCCCTATTTCAAAGTGAAAGAGGCAGAAGCGACTACATGGTGGTAATAGTCCAAAGAAGGCCAAGGGTAAGGTGTAGTTTGGTAGTAGGAATAATAAGCCTTAGGAGGATAATGTTAGTGAAGATCTTGATGGGAGTCTAAATGATGTGCACTAGCTATTTGCTGATAAAAGTCTTGAGGTGGATAAGGAGATGGGAAATCCTGATGCTGCTAAGGTGGATAAGTCCTAACGTAAAATTAAGGTCACTAGTGGTGTTTATGTTCTCAATATAGGTAAAGAAGTTTTGCAGGAAGTGTAGGACACTCAGGATGCTCCTGAAGGAAATTTAGCTGATTATAGGGATATCTTTAATTGTAATAGAGAAGAATTATAGAATGTGTTTGGTGTAGTCACTCCCAATCTGACTTTACTTCATCCTAATTAATTAAATATTTTTATTTAATTAATTCACCCTTTGTAATTAATTAAATATATTATTTAATTAATTAACCCATTGCCTCCTATAATTAATTAAATATTTTATTTAATTAATTATGTCACTACCCAAACCTATAATTCTTCTAGTCAATTAAATAACCTTAGTTATTTAATTGTTCCCATCAAAATCCCCTTTCTTCATAAACCCAATTACATTAATTAATCCATGATTAATTAATGAGTTAACCTCCATTAGCCCATTCTCCAACTTTTTGACTCCACTTGGGTCAATAAACCTATGGTTTTCTAACCATACCTATCTCATTATGCTAATTAATCCCTCATTGACTAGCCTAACCCCCATCATTACTAATATTTCCTAATTTAAATTTCACTCTCAACCCCCTAATCTTGTCTCATTAATGCTAAAAATCCCACCTACCTCCACTATCTTACACATAGCCTCCAAAATTAAATGAGGTGTCATTCCAAGGTGTGCTCACACATGTATGAGCACACCTCACCCTTCTCCATGCATTAAATTTTGACACTTTCCACAATGCTAATTGGTCACATTTCTTGATCCATGCATCACCTCCACATTCAATCCTAGCCCTTCATTTTACCCTCCAATTTTCTATAAATTGGGCCCTCATCCTCTCATTTCTCCACCTTGAATTAAGCTAGTTACATGCTGGTGCAATTAAGAGCAATTGATATTCCATCTTGGGCAAAAACAACAAGGTTTTGGGTGCAATCTTGGAGCTCAATCAAGAAGGTTCATCAAAGGTATAATTTGGTCTTATTGTTGTTATGCTCATTTACTTTATGATTTTATGCTTTTGATGATAAATTAACCTTCTTCACATTTGGCATGCCCGGTGGGACCCATGTCCCTATAACACTTTTTGCAAAATTTATGTGTTTTAAGGATTTTGCAGGTTCGACCACTGTCAAATCACGCTTGTGTATCGACTTTTAGTGCCTTCGTCTCGACTTGTTGTGCCTGCATCTCATATTTCAGCACCCATGTCTTAAACTTCGATGCCTACATAGTGACTTGTGGCGCCCGCACCCACGATTTGAACACCCGCATTATTAGTGTCTCACCAGTCTTTTGTGCTAATCAACTTTTGATGATTGTATGTTTTTTGTGTTATTCGAGGTGTTGTTTGGCATATCATCAAGATTTGCAACTTGTATTACCTACTACCATCTACTAATATTTAGTTTGTTACTTTTCTATTCTGTTACAACTACAAATCTCATTAAGAGGCAAAGATAAAAATAATAACTAATTAAAACTCATCTAAAATTTACATAGGCTAATCAAGTTCACTAGACAATACCTCACATTTCGTTTTGGGTTCTAAAAATTAACCTAAAGGGAAAATGAACTCACATTTTGTTTAAATTTTGGACTAACTAGGCTGTTACTAGTTTTTAGCACCTCCATCTGAAATCGTTGTGCTTGCATTGTGACTCGTGGTGCCTCTGTTGCGGCACCTGTGCAGCAACTTACGAAACCTCTATTCGCACAAATGACACCTACGTTTTTAGTCAGATTTAGATCTTTTAATGCACATTTAATCAGTTTAGGTGCTTAGTGTTAGTATCAATTTGTAAAATATTTGATATTTACATCTTTTGGGCTAAAAGAAAGTAGTTTTTTTGCTATTTCTTTTAAAACACAAATTCAAGCTAACCATGCTTCTGAGCACAGGTGTCGTTCTAGTCAATAAACTATGCTTCTATTCAGGACAAAGAATATGATATTTTCACAACATATTTTGGAACATTTTCTCATTTTGGTAGTTTGGCACTCGGGAATACATCAGTAGAAAGCATAAAATAGCTTGCATCTTTAATATTTAATCTCTAGAGTCATTATTGCACTTAATATTATGAAAGCGTCATTTTATCATCTTGCTGCGCTTCTATTTTTTTGGTAATTTTGAAAATCTGTCTTTTGACACCTACGTTTTGATTTTCTATAACACTGCACTTGCATATTGGTTTAAATATTTTGAGCTAACTTTTGGACTAACAAATGGTGCAATTGTGGATTGTCAAAGACCAATATTGAAAAACTACTAATCAGTCATTTTGCAGGATGTTTGGCCAAGATATTTTGTTTTTTCACTAATTTAGGCACTAAATTAGAGTAGTGGGGAATTAACTTGCTTTCAATGTTTGGAAGGGTGTATTAGATGTATTCTCTCCCCTCACACCTAGTGTGATCTCTGGGATCATAAATCTTTACATCTCTTCATTTTGTTTAGATCAATGTTTTAGGTAAACATAAGGTCACTAGTTTGTGTGTATGCTCTCCCCTCATGCTCCATGCAATCTTGGGGATCAAAAACACCTAGTGTGCCTTTCCTTTTAGGGGTCCTACCTAGGGATTTCATCACCCTAGGGGATGATCCCAATCACGCATATCGACGGGGTATTTAAAGGGGGGAGAACTAAAGTTGTACCCCAATCTAGTTGCATTGTAATTGGTGAAGCTCTGATTACTTAGGGTGATTCTAGGCTAGGAGTGAAGGGTTTATCCGAGCTCTCAGTACCTCACTGATGCTCCCGATCCACACTTGTGACAAACTAGTGTTCACAGTTTGGGCCTCACGTACCTTGTGTATATTGAGGAATCCCTAGAAAAACATTGTAAACCTAGAAAGCCATCAAACGTAGGTTAGTGTGGTGCAAGGGATGTAGATTGTACCTTGAAACTAATCACCATATATTCCCTTAGGTGGAGATAGAAATCCTTGTGGAGAACTACGATAGTTCCCAAGGAGAGAGAAAAGGTGACCCCATTGGTGTCTGTTGACGACCCTATGCCACTGAATCTCTAGATATCCGTCTTCATGAGAAAGGGTGCCCCAAAGAACCATCCGAGTATCAAGGAGTATTAACTCAAGCTTGCTTGGGTTGGTGGTCCCACATTAATCTATAAACCTTCTTAGGCTTAGGGTTTGTAATCAAGTGCTTGGAGTGTCTTCTTGTGTGAAGCTTGTGAAGACAAATCAGCCAAAGGGCTGAGGATTTGGCTATACCCTCTTTAAAACATCAAAAAAATTCAAACCCAACCAATGTGTTTTATTGTTTGCTAGAATCATTTAAATCCATGCATTTGGATTTAGGGAAACCTTAGAATCACCAATCATCTTCATACCATAAAATTGGTCATCATTATCCAAATCCAACCATAGGATACATCTTCCAAAACCCTCAAAAATCATCACCCATCATCATCCATTTCAAATCAAATTTGTCAATCTAGATCCCCCATCATCCTTTCTAATTAAAATATAGCTTAAGAACTTGCCCATCTTAAGTTACATCTTTAGTTATATCATCATACTTTGGATAATTTAGCCTAAGGAGTGGCTCCCTTTTGCTAATTTTTTTAAAAACCATCCCTTATCTAGCCACACTAAACCATCCATCTTAGGGATCTAGGTCACAACCTTTCACATCAAATTGATCCAATCATCTTACCTTATCTTATCATCCTAAGCCTTATCACATCATCAAAATCAATCAACCCAAACCAATCCTAAGGTCATCAATCTAAGTCGAAATCTAATCCAAAAATCTACATCTCTAATCTCTTAAAGAATGCCCTCTTTGCATGCCAATCACTAGATCACAAGAAAATAAATTAATGGATTCTCACGGAGAGAACCTTTTCTCATCCAAACCACTCACTCCACATGAAGAAATGGTGGATGCTCCCAAAGAATCCCCGAGACTAAGGGAATTTGTCAATGATCCTTATAATCAACAAATGATGGAGAAAATAATGCTCCTTGACAAATGCCACCTTGTCCTTAGTCTCCTAGCACAAGGAGCTAAAATACCTTTCACAGAGGAAATCCTACAAGAAAGGAATAGTGACCCTTCAAACAATCCTTCATCATCCAATAATTTTTTGATCATCTTGTTAGGGCCCAACTCAACACCAATATTCCCTCTTCCATCAATACAAATCAATACAATATTCCATTAAATACAAGCTCATCAATAAACACAATCTCATCCAATATCAACCCACCACATTACTCAAATACTACAACACCTCTCATCATAAACACCAATGTTCCTATTTCCACAAACACAAGCCAAACCATCAATAACTTACCCCCACTTTCATCACACCTAAGGGTCACTATTCCCTCTAAAACTAACGTCACTTATGCCCCCACCAACCCCACCATAACCACACAAGTTCAACCCACTTCATATATTCATGCTAACTATATTGCCCCACAAAATGCATCTCAACCCCCCAACAACACACTACTTCCCCCACCACCTAATAATCCTAATCCCCAAATTGTCCATAATCAATCACTACCTCCATATAACACATTCACTTCCAACCCTCAAATCAACACTACCACCATTCATACCCAACATAACACATCGATTCCCCCCTATCGATATACTTATAACCAACCACCCTCACAAGATCCATACCTCACCCAAGAGTTGCAGAAAATGAAAGACATGATCCGAGGAATTCAAAGTGGTCAAGCCAAGAGGACCTTTAGGTATGAAGACATATGTTCTTACCCATTTGACCAATCCATATTAGTTGTTCCCTTCCCTAGACATTACGAGATCCCAAAGTTTGAAAAATATAAAGGGAAGAGTAACCCCATTGAACACTTAAAATATTTCATAGTCCAATTCCAAGAAGTGTCCTACAATGATATATACCTTATGTAGTTGTTCCCTAAGAGCCTTACTAGTGCAACCTTAGACTGGTTTACACAATTACTTCAAGGATCCATTAAGTCCTTCACAAACCTAGCTTAATGTTTTGTAACACACTTTTCTTATAACACTGATCAACAAATAACTTTGGCTAAGTTGTGCACAACAAAACAAAAAAATGGAGAAATTCTTGTAGCATTCCTTCAAATATGGAGACACCTTGCAAATAGATTTCCCCTACAAGTACCCGAAAAACAAATGGTTGAAATATTTATTGAAAATTTACACCAAAAAATTGCTCTACACTTAAGACTACAAAGTGTCACCACATTTGATGATGTCATTGAAAAAGGGTTAACTATTGAAAAAACCTTAATTTTTGATGGGGTAATCAAGATCTATAAAGACAAAAAAGACAACAATCAAACTTCTAATGACAAACCTAAATATTGGTCCAAAAACAAAAATATTGATGGTATAACTGACTGCAGACGTGTTCAAAACATACAAAACACACCATCTCAAAACACAATCACAAAAACAACAAGGTATTTACAAGACCATAACCATTCCCCAAGGCCAAAACAAGCCAAATAATAATAATCAATCCAAACATAAATACACTCCTCTTGGGGAACCCCTTGATGTTATATTCCATAGATTGGCACAAGAAAACATGATCAAATTCCCTATCACAACACCACTTGATGAAAGAAAACCTAAACCCAAATGGTATAGAGAAGATGGATATTGTGAATATCACTGCATTAAAGCACATAACACCATCAAATTAATGAGATTAAAAAATTACATTCAAGATCTCATCGATAAGGGAGAAATCAAGATTCAAAATCAAAACTCCCCCAATGAGCAACTAGGAATTTATACACAACCCTTCCCACAAAATAATGGCAGACAATCATCCTACAACAATGTTTCATATACATACACCAACAATTCCAACTCATCCATGCATGACACAAACATTGGCCAAATTGAACAATGCAATACCATTACCATAAAAGCACCCGACTATGCTGTCACTACTCGTCGTGGTCGGGTGACAATTTAAGGAGCATCATCTTCATCATCCACCCCATCCAACACCAATAAATATAATATCATTAAACACCTTGGAAAAACCCCATCCCAAGTTTCCATCTTGAAACTCCTTCGTACTTCACCCACTCATAAAGAAACACTCAAAAAATCCCTCCAAGAATCCTAAGTACCAAGTGACATTAATGCCAACCAATTCCAAGCCATAATTGGACACCTATCATCTCCACCTCAACTCTCATTCACTAATAAAGATTTACATACCAAAACACCTCATATTAAACCACTACATTGTTGGAATTTTTGTTGCACCAAAAGATCGACTTGTCAATGCCCAATACAAGCTTTGGTTAAGAACCATAGGAGGCAGTTAGACCATGTCACAAACCCAAGCGCTAGTGCTGCAAGGAAGACCAAGGGTCACACCTTGCAACAATCCCCCCCAACACAAGTGAGGGGTTCTAACTTGTGACTAGCTTTGATACCAATTGTTGGACTTGCCATTGCACCAAAAGATCGACCTGTCAATGCTTGATACAAGCTTTGGTTAAGAACCACAAGAGGTAGTTAGACCATGTCACAAACCCAAGTACTAGTGTTGTAAGGAAGACCAAGGGTAACACCTTGTAGCATACATATTCAAGCCATCATCCACAAGCACAACATCTCTTAATAGATGGTGGATATGGCCTAAATTTATGTACATTAAAATTAATAAAACAATTGGGCTATTCAAACTATGTCATTGATCCCCATAAAAAGATAACTATCAAGGCATATGATGATGTTGAAAGAGAATCAGAAGGTACTATCAAGCTTCCTGTTCAAGTTGGACCATCCATTATGGATACGACATCTCATATACTTGACCTTGACCTACCATATAACATTCTCCTCAGAAGACCTTGGATACACACCATGCAAGCCATACCTTCCACCTATCACCAACGCTTAAAATTCTCTCATGATGGAAAATAAATTACCATTCCCACCAACCTACAACCTTTCCAATATTGTAAGGCATTGGAAGGAAAATACAAAAGCTATCATCATTGTCCCATTAATGAGGAAGCTTCCACATCATCCAGTTATATTAACCCATCCACACTACAGCCATCATCCACACCACCCACCATCCCCAAGGACAAGGTCAAGGTTATTGACATAGGATGTGGAGAGTATAAAGTTCAAAATTCCTTCTACATAGGACATCTTCCTACATCTCCACGCTCATATGGCCGAACATTTAACTTGAGACAAAAAGAAACCTTCAAAAATTTCAACAAATGGGGACTATAGTATAAAGAAGATTTGGGCCTAGAAATATATGTTTCATATTGGTTGTACAAAGAAGAGAATGAGCTTCCTGCCTTGGAAATCCATAGATATCCTAAAGGACATGATATATAAAAAAATTGGGGCTATAAAGGAAAAGGATTGGGGACACAAGAACAAGGAATCATGGAACTGATTCAACTCTAAGAATAAAAAGATCATCAAGGAATTGGATTCTTGGTCACTGATTTGGTAACTATAAAACCCTAATGTTCCCATGATAAAGGCATAAATAATTCTATTGATAAGAAATCTCAGGAGGAAACCATCAATGAGTCCTTCCACACCATCACTGAAATTTTCGACACTAATAATGTATTCACCATTTCCTCTTTCATAGATCTCCCACTCGTATATCCTGAATTAATTGATTGGGACCTGAAGGGACCTCTAGCCTTGGAAATATTGCAAAAGGATGAGGCTATTGCAAAAATCATGGGTGTTTGAGAACATATCCCATTAGGAGATCATAAGAAGGACAATCAAATCATACTACATAAAGATGCTTATTTTGGAGAACAAATCATGTTCCTTAGTCACAAAAATAAAAAAAGATAAGAACAAGAAAGAAAGATCCCTAAGTGAAAACCTCGATGAGGTGCTTTTGGATCATGCAAAAGTAAAAATAAAAGATGCATCCTCTAATGAAAACCTTTCTGAGGTGTTGGAGGATCCTAGGGCATATGATTCGATCCCCAATCATGATGAGACATCTACTGTAGAATTGAAGACATCAAGGACATCAACTTGGGAACAAATTAACAGACAAAAATTACCTACATCACCAAAGAGCTAGAAGAAACATTTAATGAAAAATTGGGAGAGTTCCTTAAAAGGTGATCTATCAAATTTTCTTGGACATATAAAGACATGCTAGGATTAGATCCATCCCTTGTTATACATCATTTGGCAGTGTATCCAGATGCAAAACCACTCGAGAAAAAGTTGTGTAAAATGCACTCGCAAATATCTCTCTTGGTAAAAGAAGGATTGCAAAAACTCTTGGAAGTTGGATTTATTAAACCTATTGATTACCTTGAATGGGTGTCCAACATTGTACCAGTCACAAAACCTACCCGGGGCATGCACATATGTACATATTTCAAAGATCTCAATAAAGCATGTCCAAAAGACGACTTTCCATTGCCCAATATTGATATGATTGTTGATCTCATTGCTAGACATGAAATGCTCTCCCTCATGGATGAATTTTTTAGGATATAATAAAATTCACATTGCTGAAGAAGACCAACATAAAATAGTATTCATAACCCCATGGGGAACCTTTTGTTATCAGGTCATGCCCTTTGGACTTAAAAATGTCAGAGCCACATATCAAAGAGCAATGACTGTCATCTTCCATGACATGATACATGATATTATGGAAGATTATGTGGATGATTTACTGGGAGAATAAAAAACAAAAGGACACATTGAATTATTGGAAAAAATATTTGACCGGTTGGAAAAGTATCAACTCTGACTTAAACCTAAGAAGTGTGTATTCAGAGTTTCATTTGGAAAACTGTTAGGCTTTATCATTTCCCTCTAAGGAATTGAAGTAGATTCAACAAAAATAAAAGCAATTAGAGAAATACCTCCACCAAATAACATCAAGCAATTCAGGAGTGTGCAAGGAAAATTACAAGCCCTAAGAAGATTCATTGCTCAGTTGGTAGATAAATGTCAGTCCTTTTCTCACTTACTTCACAAAAACATCACATTCAAATGGGATGACAAGTGTCAACAAGTTTTTCAACAACTAAACTACTATCTTGAAATACCACTAGTTCTAGTACCTCCACAAATAGACAAACCACTCCTCTTGTACATATCAACTACTCAAGTGGCATTGGGGGCATTATTAGCAAAACATGATGATAAAGGAAAAGAAAGAGCTATATGCTACATATCTCGAACATTAGCTGACAGTGAGTTGAAAACACATCAATAGAAAGAACATGTTTTTCCATGGTTTTTGTAAGAAGCTATGACATTATATGCTTAATCATAAAACACAACTCATTTCAAAGGTTGATCCATTAAAATATCTACTCTCAAAAGCAACACTTCAAGATTGGGTAGCTAAATGGATCATGGTTCTGAGTGAATTTGACATCGAGTATGTAGAAAAAAAAGCTATTAAAGGGCAAGTGGTTGCTGATTAGCTCTTTGAGGCTCCCTTACAAGATAGTTATCCATTGTTGTTAGAATTCCTTGATGAACACATATTGAATATAGATGAGGGAAAATGGTGGAATTTATACTTCGATGGATCTTTCACACAACATGGCTTGAGGGAAGGGATACTTTTTGTCACACCTCAAGGAGATTGTATCCCCAAATCATATTGAATTGCTTTCCCTTGCACAAAAAATATAGCAGAATATGAGTCACCGATAACAAGACTCAAGCTTACCATTCAATGGAAGATCGCAAAATTACAAGTATATGGCGACTCTCAGTTGGTCATCAAGCAAGTCAATGACGAGTATCAAATAAAGGATGACATACTTTTTTCCTACAAGCTTATGGTGGACAACTTCAAATAATTTTTTGAGTAGATCTAGTTTGACCAAATCCCAAGAGTGAACAACAAAAGAGCTAATGCTATGGCTACCATCGGTTCTCTTGTTGATGTCCCCCAAAATAGTCAACAATATGAATTTCTCATAGAAGAACTTTTGATTCCTACTTATGATGTTCTTGAATCTAAAATAGTTTGTGACATTGTTGGTCCCAAATTACCATGGTATTAGGACATATATGAATACCTACACAATAATACCATCCCACCCAATCTCTCAACTTCCCAACACCAATCCTTCATCTAAAAAATTCCCACTTCACTATTCTTGGATACATTCTTTACCGTCGCTCTTTCGATGGTACCCTCTTGAGATGTTTAGACTTAGAAAAGCTCAAACCACCCTAAATGAGGTAAATCAAGGTATTTGTGGGGCCCATTCTAGTGGACCAATGTTAGCTAAAAATTTGCTACACAGGATATTATTGGCCCAAAATGGAATAGGATGCTATCAACTTGGTGAAGGTATGCAAGCCTTGTCAACAACACGTTGAATTGATTCATGCACCATCACAAGTATTGCAACCTATTGTCACTACATGGCCTTTCTCACAATGGGGATTATAACTTGTTGGCAAGATAAACCCGACATCCTCAAATGGTCATAAATTTATAATCACCGCTACTGAATATTTTACCAAATGGGTCGAAGCCATACCAATGACCTATGTTACAGGGATTTTTTTTTTTAAATTTATCCTCTATTAAATTATCTGTCACTTTGGAATTCCTACTTCCATCATCACAGATAATGAACGCCCTTTCAAAAACTAAGAATTCCATAATTTGTGTCAACAATTCTGCATTCAACACCATTTTTCCACCCCATATTATCTATAAGGCAACGACCAAGCTGAGGCTACAAATAAAACTATCCTAAGAATCCTAAAGAAAATAGTCAATGAAGTTGGTCATGATTGGAATTTACAACTTAAACTTTCCCTATATGGGCATATTGCACTAGCATCTGTAGAACTACTGGAGTCACCCCTTATTCCCTGGTATATAGTGCTGAAGCTATCTTTCCAATTGAGGTCAAAATACCATCACTGAGAATGTATTTACAACATCTCATCAATGATGAAGAATACTGCATGTAACATCTTCAACAGCTGGATCTTTTAGATGAAAAGTGATTAAATTCCCTTAATCATCTTAGAGAATATTAGAATAGGATTCGTAGGTCATACAACAAGAAGATAAAAACTAGAGAATTTACAGTTGGAGATTTGGTCCTTAAAGAAAATCAACATAATTTATAGGAACGAGAAAAGAAGGGAAAATTTGAACCTAATTGGCTAGGCCTCTATATCATTACAAAAAAATATGGATCAGGGCATATCAATTAGCTACCATGGAAGGAGATCCCCTTGAAGAGACCATGAATACCATCCATCTCAAAAAAATCTTTGCATGAGAAAATAAAAAAAATAAAAAAATTAGAAAAGTACAAAAAAATCAAAAAATCAGAAAAATACAAAAATGAAAAAAATAAAAAAATAAAAAAACTACTAAAGAGAAATAATTCGTCCAATGGTGAAAACCACTCTATGGTGCCTTGGGCAAGTACCATGGTGAAAACCTGACAAACATGCACCATGTGTAGGGACATATCCACCATCTATTAGGTCACTTTCTCTCGCACTCATAATAAACCTATCCACCTCACACACCCATAACAAATTCACTCCCTTTGTTCACTATGGCTTGGAATACCATTCACTATCTCGATCTCACTTCACCCACCCACCCAAAATGGATCTAAATTGATCGCCTTAACACTACCTCATCTACTTTTTCCTTTTAGTTGGCACAAAGGAATTGCACTTTTAAAATCACCATACTTGCACCATCTACTTCACCATCCCTGATATCACTCGGCCACACCATTATCTTTGAGTTCAGAAGAGAATAAAGCTTTGACATAGAAATCATCAATTCAACACGAACCTCTATCTTTCCAAACCCATCCATCCATAAATACTTGAAAAATAATATTCATTGTTCCCCAACTCATGCAATGCCACCTGCCATGCACATGATTTTTATACGATGGTGTTTGTATAAGATGTGCATTAGCCATCAATACGATCATTTCATCTCACCATCCATCCATCTCATCATAAGTAATAGGAAGCAGTGCCCAATATACCTAGTTTCTCATCCATCCATACATAATAAAACCCATCCCATAATAAAATCCACCCATAATAAACACTTCACCATCTTGCATATACCACTCACCTCATCTCGAGACACACAATGTAAAAAGAAAACAACCTATACGATGACAATGATCTTAGAGCTACATTATCGGTATAATCCTCAAAATACCCCTGCTGCATTAATTTCCACCCATCAAAAACCTATCCATCTTTTCCCAATAGGATGCATCCTTCCTTGGTTTGGAAACATCCATCCATCTCCCTTTCTTTTTGGCAAGAGATTCGGATTTTTCTTTTTTGAGATTTATTGTTTTGATCTACAAAGTCACCAAGTTAAGACCGCCTTGATCTTTTCATATCTTGGTGTGTTGATAATGAGGTATGGAGTAGATATGGGTCACCTTGTATGACGTGTTTGTGATTGACCTGATTTACTAATGGTTTCATACACCTTAGATAGAGGGATTCAAAATTTTGGTCTGCCACATAATCCCCTCTATGATCCACCATGGTGTTATGAATCATTTAGTGATTAGGCTTAATCTTTTGTTTGCATATGCTTGTGAGTCCCAAAGTCCATGCAAGAAACATCATCACACTTTTGGTCATTCATACCAGTGGGGCTTAATGTTTCTTGCTATATTAAATTAAGGATTTCTCTCCACATTGGACCAACATAATTAGCATCCCCCTCCATCTACCTTTCTTAACATTGATCATTATCCCCCCACTCTTCCTATCCTGCTAACCTACCAATCCCCCTCCCCCCTACACACCTATACTAGAATACATGATGTATCATGACAACAAAAACAAACATTTGTACCTCATGGTTTTAACAAGGGAATTTTGAGTACAAAATTGATAAAATCCATTGAAAAGACGTAAGATTCATGAATGCACTAAAAAATTAAGGGAGGGATACCTGGGGTCATTAACAACTTTGGTTAAGAATTCTCTTAATTCCTCCTAATTATTTTTCCGTGATGCAAATTAGCCGTTGCCAATTAGCTGAAAAAACCATCACAAGTAGCAATGTAAATAGGTTGACATCCAAGTTACATCAGTGGCATAACATTCAGTCACATCCCATAAAAAAATCATATAGGAAATATGCATAAGATCATCATTAGAATGACATAGATACATAAATTACCATTAAACACATTCAACTATCATATTAATTAGCACGCGCATGAGTGTTAATAAGAGCTTGCATATCAATAGGACCACAAAGTACTCTCACTGCAATCATTAATTACACATTTCTATATAAGACATTTGAAAATAATACTATGCATAACATCATCTGAAGTGCACAATCCATTTACTATAAAAAAAATCACATCCATCAATAAGAACATAACATAGGAATAATCATATAGCATAATTAAAACATCATTACATGATCCTAGGACACACACACTAATATACATAAATTTTTTATTACAAAGTTCAGAAAAATGCTTCAAATGTCATCAATTACCTCATGCATAACATCCATCACATAATAAATAATCCATTACCATCATCCATCAATAATATCTAGTATAAACATCATCATAAGATCTATACATAACATCAGAAATCACATAACAAGGAGCCATAAATAACACTTCTGCATAAGCCATAATTCCATCATATCATATATATCAAAATAAAAAGTCATGATACAAAATGTATAACAGTCTCTTGTGTGTACAAAAATCCAAACCAATCCTCCAAAAAAATTACAAAAATTCACAATCAAAATGCACTACCTGTGCTCCTTGCATCTGACTACCTATTAGGAGACCTTTGTGGTGCATCCCTCTATGGTGCTCATGGTGGCCCCATCATGATTGATGGACCTGAACGAGTTGGTAGATGGGACCTCGTGATAAGTAACACACTGGCCATCCTCTGCTTTGGTGGCATAACCTCCTCATATGCTCGCTTCCATCTCTTTGCCTCCCAGGTAACCTTACCAAACTTTGCAAACCCAATTGTGACTCCACCATACATGTCGTGGGCTACATCTCGCTCTCGTCAAAGCCTGTCTACCTCCCTCCATAGCTGATCCAACTGTGCACCATCTCCCCCACCACCACCCCATGCATCTAATAACCCTTGTAACCTGGTTGCCTCTGCTCTGGCGACATCCCGCTCCCCTACTAATCTGGGCACCTCTACCGTTGCTACATCCCTCTCACTAGCTAGTACATGTTCTACTGTTTAGGTTGCATCTCTCTATGCTATCAAACTAGCAACCTTAGCATCCATCTAACGTTGTAGATGAACCACATCTACCAGTGCCATATCTCTTTCCCCCACAACCTATAGATGAACCTGTCGTGCTTGATCATGCTCCTGGTGGAGTTGGTCTCTCTCCACTGGTAGAGCATCCACCTATGCCTATAAATCCACACCTCTTTGCTTCACATGACACCCCTCCTCCTCTCCTCTACCACCCACCTCCTCTCCTCCACCCTCCTCCCCCTTGATATCCTCCACCCCAACATCCTCTCTGCCTAAACCCTGATATGCTTGATCACCAACATCTCCATCATCATCGTCATCATCATCATCATCATCATCATCATCATCATCATCATCATCATCATCATCATCATCATCATCATCATCATCATCATCATCATCATCATCATCATCATCATCATCATCATCATCCTCACTATCATCATTAGAGCTACTGCTGCTCTCTAAGTTGCTACTGTTATTACTTCTCCTTTCATCTCCACTACCTTGTGCTACCACTACCTGCACCTGGGGCATTGTTAGTCAAATGGGTCTATGCCTCTCCCACCAGGTATCATACTCTATAGTGGTGCCTGCACCTACAATATTCCATCATGGATCCCAAGCTACTGCTGGTGTGTCTCTCCAACTATGGAACGTTGTGTCATACTCAATGAATCCACCCCACTGTCGCCTCTCACAAGCCACCCTGCTAAATACCACCTCCACCTTGGGAACATCCTATCTTAGGCCAAACTGTCATAGTACTCGCACTGGTAGATATCTCTTGATGATAGCTCGCGTCTGCCCTATTAGATAGTGTACCCTCTAGATGTATGAAATATAGAGGTAATCATCCTCCCAGTCCTCACAATCAATGTATGGATGCCAAGTGAAGGAATCCATCTCATCAATGACCCTCCACCAATGATCTAGCTCACCCATATGATGTTGTTGCCAAAACCATGCATACATAAAGACGTAGGAAATATCTGGCCCCTGCCGCTTGTCCCACACTGGTCGCAATACAACAATATGCTCAAAATCCCATATATGCAGTAGGATCACCCTTGCAGCTAAGATCTACCTATCTCTGTACACCACATAGTGCAGTTCCCTTTACAAATCTCCCAGTATTGCCACCCCCAAGCATATATTGTCCTATGTTCAAACATCTAATCCAAAACCCCTGGCTAGCCAATTGTGAAACCTCGTGATGTCCTATCTATAATCAATGTCCCAATAATCAATGCAGCCACAAAAGAATGAGATCTGGCCATATCCCCAATTTGACACCCAAATCCAGCTCTACACCTTTGACTGAAAGATCTCGCCAAGCAAATACATTCTATAGTCTAGCCATCACTCCTTGGAGCTGGTACTCAAAAATATCCCTACAAATCGGTAGTCATAAGATCTCCCACACATCCTCTAATGTGATGGTAGCCTCCCCTGTCCATAAGTGGAAGCTTCTAGTCTCACTATGCCATCTCTCTACCAATTCTATCATGAGTGACTTGTGCACCTAAATCTAGGGCATGTATGAGACAAAGTACAATCCTATCAAATGTAACCAATCGTCGTCCTCTGGCATCAGCCTCTCTCATAATGTCCCCATAATAGCCATCCACCACTCACGTGAATGTAGGACCTTCAGGTCCTCCTGCATCATTACACACGCTAATATTAATCCCTTTAATAAAAAACATGACCCTTATTATAACCTAATTCACCCACCTTCCCACCCATTGTGAAATTGCGCCTTTGTTTTGATGCAAGTGCCATTTCCTCATATGTAAGTGCTCTAACTTCTCACCCAAGTGCTACTTTACACAGGCACAACAGTTTCATACATAGGCGCATCAATTTTTGACGTAGGCATCACAATATGCATGTGTCATTTTCCTGACCCCTTGGGCACATGCATGTCAAATGCAGGAGCTGTGATTTTAAACATGGGTGTCAAAATTGACCGTAGGCACTGATTTGCATAGGCACAATTTTTTGGCATGCAGGCATTGCAATTGTGCCCTTAGGCACTATTTCATGAAATGACACATCTGTTTCCCATACCTTGACCCCTAGTTTGACCTACCCTGGACCCACCTAACCTAACCTAAACCTAAGGGATAGATAGTGTATCAATTCTCTTGCGTCCTCTACTCAGTGATACTCTCGAACTTTCTCTGAATGATGCATCTTGCGAGGAATCTGCACCATTGCTCCTCTTTGCCACCTCAGCTTCACTCCTCCAATCAAAGGTTGAAAATGACTTTTTGGGCCCCTCCAAGCCTATTTATAGGCTATTTAACCCTAATTAACCACTAATTAACCACTAATTAAGCCTCCACCCTAATTTCTTCTCTATTGGCCGCATAAAAAATCCTCTTCTTCATCCCAAATTCACCTAATTTCTCCTTTTCTTCTTCTGCTTTTTACTAACTTTTTTGTCTATACCATTTCCCTATCATTTTAGCCCGTCTTTTTTGAGACCCTAACCAGAAAAATATTTTTTCAAAATTTTTTCTGGTAAGTCTCTCAAGGGGGGGCATCACTAACCCTTCATCATCTTGGGGAAAAATTTTAACTTCTTTGATGCAACATCACTTTAGATGTTGCTTCAAAGAGGGACAAAATGTAGTCACGGGTATGTGTAGGATCATGATGGGCCAAAAAGTGGCGATATGATGGGTATGTGTAGGGTATGTGACTGACGACTTTTCTTTTACCCAAAATTGATGAAACAAAAAAGACTTTTAAAGGAGATTCTCAACTTTCCACCAATATAAATTATGCTTTACTTTTGAATTCTAATAAATAATTATTATTCATTTTCTAATATTTGAATTACTTAATTAAAATTTTGATTGATAGGCTAATTGAAAACATCTATAGCTTCAAACGGTAATACATTTTTGAATCTGAAACATGTGTCATTCCTATTCTTCACATACCATAGGATTAAAAAAAAAAATGAATTTCATGGAAGTTTTGACCAAGTTATGTAATGGCACATGTTTTTATATATTTTTAAGTTGTAATAAAAAATTATAATTAATTATTTACTTAAAAAAAAAATACAAAAAAAAAACATGCATCACATCAGGACATGAGTCCTCTACTTATATATATAATCTTATAAAAAATAATTATCATTTTATTGTGGTTAGGGTGGTTAGACAAACATCTACTTATTTTTTCACTGAAATTTAAGTACTACTGCATTGAAATTTCAAATTTTCACCAAATAGGTTTTATTTTTTAAATAATAAACCTAGTAGTTTAGAAACTACATTCAATTCGCTACAAATTCTATTTTACATATTTTTGAAATAATATAGATAACTTATTCAAATTCTCACGCTGCCTAACTCAATTTTGAAATTTTTGCCACTTAAGGGCTTGTTTTTCCATGATGATCCTACACATACCCTCAACCCCAATATGACTTTACTTCATCTTAATTAATTAAATATTTTTATTTGATTAATTCACCCTTTCTAATTAATTGAATATATTATTTAATTAATTAGCCCATTGCCTCCCATAATTAATTAAATACTTTATTTAATTAATTATGTCACAACCCAAACATATAATTCTTCTAGTCAATTAAATAATCTTAGTTATTTAATTTTTCCCATCAAAATCCCCTTGCTTCATAAACCTAATTACATTAATTAATCCATAATTAATTAATGAGTTAACCTCCATTAACCCATTCTCCAACTTCTAACTCCACTTGGGTTAATAAACCTATGGTTTACTAACCTTACCCATCTCATTATGCTAATTAATCCTTCATTGACTAGCCTAACCCCCATCATTACTAATATTTCCTAATTCAAAATTCACCCTCAACCCCCTAATCTTGTCTCATTAATGCTAAAAATCTCACCTACCTCCACTATCTTACACATAGCCTCCAAAATTAAATGAGGTGTCATTCTAAGGTGTGCTCACACATGTGTGAGCACACCTCACCCTTCTCCATGCATTCAATTGTGACACTTGTCACAATTCTAATTGGCCACATTTCTTGATCCTTGCATCACCTCCACATTCAATCCTAGCGCTTCATCAAATTTTAATCCTAGCCCTTCATTTTAACCTCCAATTTTCTATAAATTGGGCCTTCATCCTCTCATTTCTCCATCTTGAATTAAGCTAGTTACATGTTGGTGCAATTAAGAGCAATCCACATTCCATCTTGGGAAAAAATAGGGTTTTGGGTACAATCTTGGAGCTCAATCAAGAAGGGTCATCAAAGGTATAATTTCTTGGTCTTATTGTTGTTATGCTCATTTACTTTATGATTTTATACTTTTGATGATAAATTAACCCCCTTCACATTGGGCATGGCAAAGGATAGTTCAATCATCTTCTTTAGAATTTTCAAATGGTTGTTTAATGAGTTGAACCTTACCAACATTAAGGTTTGATCTTTGATTAATAATGTTGGGGTAAATACTAACTCTTGGGGGTCTTCTATTCAGGACCAGGTAAACCAATTTTTTGATGTTCTGAAGACTATTACTGACGAGATATTGAAATTGAAGAGGGATTTTGAACTTATAGAATCTTTGTCCTGGAACAAAAAATGTCCAAGGCCTATGAGAATCTAGAAATTATGGTCAAAGTCAGTAGGTCTTCTCTCCATAATAACGTTGAGGGTCTCCAATTTCTCAATGAAAAGGCTAGATGTGGAAAGGGGACACTTTAGGTGTGCTGAAAGAAGCTGCTACTGGTTTGGTGGATCTCCCCAAATACATGAAGGGGGGAGAAAATGATAAGGGACCCTACACCCGAACACACAACAAGACTAAGAAGAACTTGGGGTTCCTGATAAGGAGGTTGTTGAGGTAATTGATATGCACGGGAAGATCATAGCTAGTGATATTGAAGTAGCTCATATTTTGAAATATTTGTAATTGCCTGTTGGTTTTGTCCTATTTTTTGGTTTGTTGTTCTCTTGTTTTTTGATGATGGTAGGCTTCTTGTTTTTTTTTTATTATCTTTAAAAGCAATGGTCTTTTTTGTATAGAGTTTTGAGGCCCCTTCAAAACTTTCTTTTCCTATGATAAAAAACTATATGGTTGTTTCTCTTATTTGTAAATGATATATTGTTGTTATGGCTACCATTCGATCAAATTTTTAAGAAAAAAATTTAAAGCATTTCTTAGGGCATAATTTTTATGAGCAAGTCAAGAAAAATATTTTAGAGAATCCATGCGATTTTATATATGATGGGTACTAGTTTTAGCCTAGTTGTTTATTAAGATTCAATGGTAGAATGTGTGTTCTAGAGAAGAGAGATTTAAGAATATTAGTGATAAGAGAAGCTTATTTGTGCACCTTATTCTAAACATTCAATGTAACTAAAATGATGGCTGATTTAAAACCCCTATATTTCTATAAGTAAATCAAAATAAGATGCAAAAAATTTTGTGGCTATATTCTTAGAGTGTAATTGGGTTAAAGATGAAAAAATACATCCTACAAGATCACTTTATGCTCATGATTTATTGGAGTGTAAATGACAAGTTATCAACATTGTTTTTCTGCAGGGTCTTCTAATTTTTAGGAACTACAATGGCATGATATTTTTGGTAGTAGAAAAGATTATAAAAATTTCCCACTTTAGACTAGAGAACTTGATTAGTGGAAAACCAATTCTTGTAATAATATTTTTCAATAGATCATTATACTCTATATATTTTCAAAAATGTTTTATTAGATAGAGATGCATGAATGTAATTGATGTTTTGAAAAACCTTATTTTAAAGACTAGGGACTCAACTAAAAATTAGTTTGAATTATCACCGATAGACCAACCATAAAACTAAAAGGTTGAATCAAGATTTATCATATTTTATTTAGATATTTAGAATGGATCAATAATACAAATAGTAATAATACCTTCTAGTAGTTGAGTTTATTCTATAATAATTCTTATTGCTCCAATTTAAAAATAGTTTCATATAAAGCTCTATATGACATAAAATATAGGACTTTTATCAATTGGGATAAATAAAAACATATAGGATAAGAATTAAGCAATAAGTGCTTGAAAAATGGAAGATAAATTAAAATTGATTAAGAAAAGGTTGGCTAAATCCAATGACAGGACAAAAATTTATGCCAACTTGAAATTAATAGTGAGGTATTTTATCATCGAAGATAAATTTATTCTCAAAGTCAAACCTCATAAGAGTTTAATTAAATTTATATTTCCATCTTCTCTCTTGTTGAGGAGGAGCATCATATAGGAGAGGTAGACAAATTGTGACCATTAAATAGTTGTACCATACACTCTAAGAACCCACACGTTTACATGATTTCACATAATAGTTGTATGTTTATACATTATAGTCAAGTATAGGTCTTCTTGTGTATTTTCAAGTAATTATCTAGGAAGTTTTCAATTTCTTTTGTATGGCTGCACAAAGTCTCTATCTTATACAGTTATTGTGTTCTTTTTTTAGATAAAATTAAATCAACTTTATGCTCCTACCTACAAAAATTGTTTATATTTAATCAATGTTACATTCATACCTATATATCCTTCTCTACTCTATTTTGTTAAGATCATACATGCCCACTTGATTTATTACTTATTATATTGAAACCAATCCCTTTTAATAAAATTATTTATTTCCCCTTTAATATGTATTACATTTTTGAGAAGAAAAAAGGAATTAGTAAAAGTAAAGAAAAAGTAGGAAAAATTGGTTGACTAGTTTAGTTAGAGGCATTATAAATTTTGGAGAGATTTTGGTGGTTAAAAATATTGAACAATGGCAAAAAAAACTAGCAATGTTAGGTTCCATTATGAGTTTTATAGGAGTAAAGGGTAGTTTTCAACGAGTGTTTTGGAGGAAAAAAAAAGAGTTTTGAGGTGTGATAGGATTAATAAAATGTGCAAATATTTTGGTATTGTTTTGAAGGATATAGATGAGTTTTGGGGTAATTTTGAGAGGGATTTTGGCCATAATCATTGTGGGAGGCTATGGATCGATCTTGTAGATATTTTTCATAGAAATTTATTAGTTTTTTGAGACTTCCATTGTCTACTATGTGGTTTAAATTCTCTTTTCTATATAGAATTATAAAATTAAATTTATTGGGATGTTGAAATGAGGGTTTGGGGTTTTGACAATTAAAAAAATGAGAGTTTTCTAATCAACATACATATACACATACACATGCACATACACATGCACATACACATACACATACACATACACATAATTACATATGCATACACACACACATGATTACATACATATATGCATACATGCATACATACACATATGCATACATACATACATATATACATACATACATACATACATACATACTACATACATACATACATGGTATAACAATCATTCATAATATTATTTTGGAAGAATTATTACACACATGCAATGTTGTTTCACATAGTTTCAAGAGCCATCAAGATAACAGCCAAAATAATACTAGTCATAAAAAAATAACACATATAAATTAAGGTTATAAAGGAGTTATTATTGTTTGCTAATATAATGAATTTATAATAGAATTATTGATACTCATACATAATGTTTTAGCTAATTTTTACCCTATCAACTCCTTTCATTGCTTATTTTAAAGTATAAGAGAACTTTTATACATAACCACATATGTATATATACATTGAATTAATTTCTGATGCAGGAGCATCGTCCATTTTGGTTTGCATCTCTATTTGATTGTTTGGAAGTTTTGTTTTGTTGACAATTTTGGTTTGGTTTAGTAAGGAAATAATGGACGTTTTGATGGCAATGTAAATTTGGCAAATGGATAAACACCAAGAGACCCGTGTAGCTTTCGAGAGATGTTTGACCATTGCAAAATAAGAAGATAAACTCTTATATCTAATCGCCGCCATGCAATAAGAAACAGGTTAGAAGTTGGTTAAAGATTTAGTTACCAATTCGGTGTAAAGAACGAACTTCTAAAAAAAAGATTTAGAGACTGATGCAAACGCTGTTTGGTCGATTGGTAGGCTGCGCCAAGATAACTTCAGATTTGTGATGGAATGAAATGGGCAGATTATGGTTAGAAAAGGATAAGAAGGCGGGGAAAACATTATTTGAGCATAGAGTGAAGCAGTGGTATACCTCAAATTTATCGCCAGTAATTCACTAAGAGAAAATTCACCGTCAACAATTTATCATGGGAAAATTTACTGTCACTAGCAATTCACCATGCGAAAAATTAATTGTATGAATTTTTGACAATTAATTTTTTATGACGGTGAATTGTTGGTGGCGATGAATTTTCCCATGGTGAATTGTTGATGGTGAATTTTCTGTCTGTGAATTGCCTGCGGTGAATTTTCCTAGAGCTGAAACGGAGAGGAAGAGTACAAGATAGAGAGGTAAGAAGATCACCAGGAGGGATAGGCCAGCGTAGGAAGGAATGAATTCCTGGACAGAACGGGGGAATGAAATTGCAGAAACTGTAATGTTGATTTATCTCAATAAAGTTGATTGATTATTTTCAAATTTGAATAAATTGAGGCGTGTAATCATAAGTCGATTTATATTGGCGCAAGTATTGTCAATTTTAATTGTTCTATTGTAATTTGAATTTTTGTGAGTTGGATGTGAAATTGGGTTGTGAGTGAATGTCGCCTATATCAATTTCATTAGTGGTTCATATTTTGTTTATGAATAATTTAAAGAGTATATATGAATATTTTATGTACAATAAATATATATGTTTATATCTATACATATGAACACATGTTTATATAAATAGTTAAAAATTTAAATTAATACATCTTGGATTATCTTCCCAAATTAGAAATCAACTCTACATATGACTGTTCTTTTAGAAGGTGAATGTAAAATTTATTGAATAGCCTTATGTAAGACTATAGTATCACTATATAGATTCATTGAATGTACTTAATATCAAGTCCCAAAACTACACATCCCAAATCTTAGAAATCTTTTCTACCTTCAAGGTGAGGGGTTTGTCTTGAAAAAGGTAAAATAGGGGCCTATCAATAGATTCAAGACACTTAAATGCTAAATAGTGAGAGTGTAATTTCTCCTACACTTTAAGCATAACTTGAAATTAAGAGGGTTTTCCTAGAGGCATCATTCATAAGTTTTTAAATAAATATAGTAAATAGAACAATCAATAATTATACCCAAATACACACTTGAACCCTATGTTTTTCATGAGCTCAAGGTTATTTAGCTACAAAAGGCCTCTTATATAGCTAACAAAATACCACATACATCTAGCTACATGTAAAAACAAAAATAATCCCTTAAGATATTTTCAATCAATGTTTCATAGATATTGGTAGAGTATAAATACACTAGACATTACTCTATTATTATATAACAATTTAAAATCACTTAGCAATATTATTTGGCTGTATATATGAAACATGAATATGCGTAATTACTACTTCTACTTCTTATAACTTATGGTAATTATTTTTTTTATTAATTTTTAATGTATCTGGAGGATCAAGATCTTCACAACCAATGCCTTATTGCATCACAAAGTTGTATTCAACCATTAAAAATAAAAACTAGTAAATAATAGTAGACTCGTGATACACAATAATCACATCTACTTAATGACCCTTCTCCAAATTAGCTAACATTCATATACATCAAGAAATAGATTACCCCACACAAAAATATGCAATAATTTATAGTGCTATAACACTAATCAAATCCCTTTTATGGTTGCACTAGAAACCATGCTGAAATAATGTCTTACACAAAAGAGGTCTTGTCACAACCAATGCCTAAAAAATATTCAAAATTCCAACCACTATCTAAGGAGAGATGTGATTACTTACGTCTACTTCTTTAGCTACCTCTATGCAACTTAAAATCTAATGGTGAATGAATTAATAGATTTTGAAACCCTAGAATACTCTACACCATGGTTTTATAGAAAATTTTGAATTACCGATCCTTAGAATGAAGAAACATCTTACATTTATAAATTTTAAGCTTGAGAACTCAAGAAATGAGAGAGGAAATGTGGCCACATGGTATGAAAAAGATCACCCACCCGCTAGTTTTCATTTTCTTTAATATCTGCATACAAAAATTGTCCCTTCAAGATCTATAGAGATACTTGGAATGTGAGAAAAATATTATTATTATATTTGTCATCACTCTAAGAATTAATGGGGATAGATTTGAGAGTAGAAAGACAAAAATGGGCACACAAAATCTATTGAAAGGTGTCATAGGCATGGTGTGAATGTATCATGCTCTAAAATTTTCTATCACCCTAGTAAATTAGGGCATGGTTTCTTGTGTCATTTTATCCTTTGGAT
>VDFB02271358.1:125877097-125916499 GCA_007258455.2 Sequoia sempervirens
GCCACCATGACTGAGTCGAGACTCGAGCTCGAATGCTTTGATAACCTTCTCCATGTTCTTCAGATAGCTAAATCTTTAGTGGGTAAGCTTCCTTTCATGGTATAATAGCCTTTTCCACTTTGTTATTGAATATGAAAAGGCCCTAAGGCCGCGGCCTGTATGAGTTTACTCTCTTCTAACTTATTCCTATGCTTCCAATGACTTCTTGTCTTCTCTGCACTTGTTCCTCTTTGGCCATAATGAATTCGAGCTCGAACTCTGCTAGTTCACTCCATGAGAGCTCACCTTATGCTTTTGCTTTCTTCTACTATGCAGGGGTAAGCTATTTCGATGGTTTCATAACTTCTAAGGCTCCATAATTTAATATATTCAGGCCCTATGGCCATAGCTGTGCATACTCCCTAATGCATTTTCTTTGAACTTTCTGTGTCTGTAATTATCACTATTGTGCTCTATTCTCACTATGAGGGCTCGACCGTTCTTCAAAAGATCGAAATCATGCTTTGGGAAGCTAACTGGAACTTCTAGCCGTGGCTAGAGAGCTCCATCAGAAATATGAACTGGTAACTTCTTTCGCTAAACATTGATATTCAGAAACTTAAAGAACTTCCTTCTCTACTCATAGATTTTGGCCATGTCCAGGCCGAACCAAAAGTGCATTGTAAAAAGCATTCTTTCGAATTTTGGGCTCGACCCAGAACAACAAACTACTCTTTATGTATATCTGAGTGTATATCTGCTTGTGCGTATCATAGAAACTGGAATAACACTGTCCTTTCTCCCTTATGTTGCTTGATTCATTATAGAAATTACATTTTATCGTTATTCCCTACAATCTCTTTCGTGGGTATTGTGAAAATTAGATGAAAATTGCACTTCTTCTACTTTGAGGCTCGAACCAGCACATAAATTTGCATATTTTGTAGTTATACTTCTTTTGAATGTAAAACCCAAAATGGGTATCGTAGATTATTACATTTTTCTATATTTTGCAACTCGAACCCTAAAATGGGTATTCGAGATTCAAGTGCATTCAGTTTATAAACTTGGCATTCGACACTTTTAAGAAGAGAAAGTATCTCCATTGCATCAATGCTAAAACTATCACATGGCTTTGACTGTTAAGAATTCGACTAAGTCTGACCCAAATACCCAACTGTATGTTTATCTGTGTTTAGTTATGGGCTCGACCCAAAACAATTGATGCTTCATCTCAAACCCCTAAAACCAAAATAATGACATGATGTTCATATATTCTGAAGAAAATTGTCCCTCTCTTCCTCTGATGCATGACAACACCTACTCTCTGCATTTATCTTGACATTTTCCTAACAAGCCCTCTCTTCGGTAACACAGAAAATGAAAACTACATGTTTTATGTACTCTGAACCTTGACCTCAGGAATAAAACTTCACCAGTGCCTGTTATCACACAAAGATATTCAGCTGGGTTGATAGAAAAAACTACCTCGCTATTGAATAGGAACACTCTCATGGATGATGATAAAATTCTGTATACTCTTTTGCATTCACTCCTAAGGGTTTGACTCAAATAACCATTGATCTTTCTGAACTTTCGTAACAAAAGAAAGACATAAATGATTGTATCCTCATTTAATCTCGCTGGTATTCTACACCTCTCAAAAGAAAGCATCTTCATTGCATCACTTCAGAAATGAAAACTCATGGCGAGAATAATAAGAATCTGTATGTTGCTCTGTAGTTAATTCATTGACTCATATTACTCGGTATTCTGTTTTGGCATTTCTGTAACTCTCCTTGATAGTTTTATAACACTTGAGCTTGATCCACAATTGTTTTTCCTTTTGATAAAAACATCTGATTCCTCTTGTCACATAATTGTCTTCGATATGGAACTACAGACTAGCCTTTAAATACATCAAATGCTCATCCTGAAAATGTTCTCTAGGTAGTTAGAATATTGGTAAAATGGTGCAATACCTTGAGAATGATTTGTGTTTTTCCATTGTGAAGAGAAGGATCTCCATGCTTGTATTCTGCTTGTACTTTAGTGTCTTTCTGACTTTCCTTAATCTTAACATAGCAACTTCTACCTTCTGTTCTTGAACTCCATAGAGATTTTTAAGTTGAGAAATTGCATCACTTTATGGACTGCACCTTTATTCACCAGTTCATATGCATAACTGACCACTCGGAACCTCCTCTCAAAAGAAAATGCTTACTCTTACCTCTCCATTTTGGAATGATCACTTTGTCATGACACTCATAATATTGCATTTGTTTTACTAGCCAACTGTAATTGATGACTCGTTTAGCCCTTGAATGCACTGTCTGTGTTCATTCTCAGTTGTAACATGGTACTCTTCATGCATTTTTATGCCCCATTTAATGAATTGCTCTCAAAACTAATTTATTTCATGATAAAAACCAAGACAAGCCATTAAGGCATAATGTATGCCTATTCACTATCCTTGACTATGAATAGAATGAATTGATGAACTGAACTTGCATGACATATATGATTATGATGAGCACAGAACATGAACTTATTCAACAATATCTGATGTAAATGTACTCAGCAGAATTCATTTAGTGAACTAGACTCACTATTCACCTGTAGCCTTCATAATAATTAACCTGATCGTTATGAATGCACAGTCGGTTTAGTTGCTCGATGGATAACTATGCTTTTACTCTTTCAGTTGTATTTCATTTCATTTGATGAATATTATAAAGTATCTTTTAAAATCAACCCATTTAATGTATAGGGCAATATGCCGAGCTCTACGCTTGTGGGAGCCCGTTTTCCTCCACATGCTTGGTCTTCGAATAACATTCAACTTCATGATTTTACCTATACCTGGACAAGGAAAGAAACAATGTTAGCATAAAAATAGAACATGATGATCATGATATTGCTATTTCTCCTTCTTGTTCATTTCTTCCATACTGCACTTGATTGATTGTTCCAATGCATGGTTAATAGTAGGTTGTACTACTGTGGGTACCTCATATAGGATATGTCATAATTGGAGCCACTGACACCCCTCCTTTCCTCTTATAGGTCAACATAACTCGAGAAGACAAGGTCCACCATTCGGCATCAAACGTCGATAATCAGGCAATGATGATTATGCTGTCACTTATGTGTTTTCCTTTCTGCATCTCTTGTAGTGCAATGTGCTATTAGCAATGTGTTGTAACAGTTATATCCACGGCTTGTGTGGATCTTTGATTTCAATTCTTCTTTTCAATTGAAAAGGAAAATGCATTTTCATGCAATGTTGTAATATCATTCTGATTGTGAAATCAAATGAGCCTTGTAAAATATGAGTTTCTTCATGAAATAAAAGAAAGCATCTGAAATGCTATTTGCTCATGTTATCAATTCTACATTTATTTTAATTCTGCAACACCTGAATGGCATTCTGGAAACTTAAATTCTGAAACTCTATTTCTCCTTTAAAGATGCATAACTGTTACTCAATGCATAATAATGATAATGCGAAACAGCATTGAACTTAAACTGCCAATCCACCTTATGATGGATAACACGCATCCAACTCCACCAGTCGAGTTGTGGCGAAAAATTGGTAACAATAATATTATTTTTGTCTTACCCTTTCCCATAATTTACATGGTTCATCATCACCCAAATAAACCTATCCAAAATCAAACTTGAACATAATTTAGAAAATATTTGCTATGGGGTGTGGCATGAAATGAAGCCCCCGAGTGTAACACCCAAGAATCAGTAATATTATCTAATGAAAGGATCAAATAATCTTGCAACACATCACCTGCTACATTTTCTTGTCCATTTATTTTTTTTCCCTTTCGAGACCAACATTATTTCTTCAGGTGTTCATTCTTCTTATAATGTTAACACTCCAAACTTCCTCTAGATTTGGATTTACCCTTCTTAGATTTACCACAATTTATTGTCCTCTTTCCTCTCTCCCTCTATCTTCCACTCTCTATAGTTAAAGAATTACTTAATGTCTCACATGTGCTTTTGTGTCATATTTCCTCACTAAGGATAACACCAAAAAATCATCAAACTTTAAAATGCTTGAACCAAAAACACAATTACTCACAACCATGACCAAGCTATTCCAACTTTCTAGAAATTAGCACAAGATCAAGAGAGACCTAACCTCATCATCAAAGGCTATATTTATAGAAATTAACTAGCTAGTGACCATGTTAAAATCATTTAAATGATCAACAATAGACCTACCTTTTGACATTTTCATATTAAATAAATGTTTCATAAGGAATATCTTATTGGATGCTAAGGATTTTTCTTACAACTTACGCAATTCCAACATCAAATCCACCATTGTCATTTCTTTTGATATGTTGAAATCCACCAATAATGCCAAGCATAATTGTATTGTTCTTGTACCTTTCTATCAAGAATATTCCATTATTGATCTTTCATATTCACTAAATTCTATTCTTTTCCACCTAATGGTAAGAAAAGATCCTTTTGATATAGATAGTCCTCCATTTTCATCTTCCATAGTTGGTTATTTTGGCCATTAGGCTTTTCAACCCTAAACTTTCCTTCTTTTTCTATTACTCCCACTTGAACTAGGAAACCATCCTTTTAAGTTTATTGGAAAAAAATATATGAATATGATGCCATATTTTAGGAATAGGATCTGTAGTATCATAAATAGTACTCCCCACCTTGGAGGAATAGAGCACAAGGATAGGGTTCCTATTTCACACTTGCTACAATCAAGGACACCTTAGAGATCCCAATCCAATGAAGAATGGAGGAAGAGATCTAACAATAGGGTATCCTAGGATATGTTTGGAGATTAATTAAGGTTGAATGAGGGGTTCACCACCAATTTTAAACTTGGAAAATACAATGACATGCAAGATGAAATGCAAAACCCTAATATTATGCAAACTTGATTTAAATGACCTAGAACTGCAAGAAAAATAAAACAAAAAGCTTCAAGCTGAAATGTGTGCACTTGAAAACTTGAAGATTACTAGAATGAGTTTTGAAATGCTAGAAATTATGACTTTTTGACCTAGTGGGACTCACTCACCATTCTGGGTGAATCAGTCCTAGTTCTAGATTTTTGCATAGGAGCAGGTTTCAGACAAAAGGGTATTTGAATCTGCAATTTTTTTTAAAAACACCTACAGTGTGGGAAATGAGTCCAGTTTGGATTTTCTAGAACTTCAAGGTCTAAATTTGTTCTTCTCAGTCTACTCAATCTACTTCTCCAGGTTTCTGGATCTGAAACTATGATTTCGGGGCTATAAGTGGCCTTTTGGTGAAGACTACAACCTTGCAAATGGGGAGACAACTCCGACAACTTTCTCCAAGCTTGTAACCTAATCTTCAATGATCTTCAAGTATTCAAGGCACCTAGATCTACATTCACACAAAGAGAGAGAGAGAGAGAAAGTGTTGATTGTTAAGGAATAAGGGTTTGCCTTGGTCAAACCCCTTGTAGGTAATTAAACCAAATGGTGAGACAATGAAATGAAGGCATGAAACATGGAACAAAGAACATGAATAATGGAAAATGATACCTTGAATGATGCCTTGTAAATGATGTCTTGTGAATCTACAACTCAACATGAAATGGACATGAAGGATGTAGATCTTGATCTTGATAATAAGAGTAGAAAAATGCTTGATCTTGGAACTTCAATTCTACATCACAACACTAGCTCAATAACATGCTTGATGCTTGATATGCATGACATGATGATGGATATTGAGTTGCTGCAACAATTGATGAAGAATTATGCCCTTGAATGCCTTAAAATTGATCTTGAATGTTATCTTGATGATCTTGTAAAGTCTTGGAATTCTTAACCCTTGAGTGCTTGACTTGATAATATGAATACTTAATGAAATAATGATTTGAAAGCTCACTTATATAGGTAATCCATCTAATATCCCATTAATTGGACCCCACAGGTCAACATTCATAAAATTTGAACTTAAAACCCAAATTACCTGCCCAAAACCTTAAAAATAGGTAAAATGGGACTCATTCACCAACCTGGGTGAATTAGTCCCACCTGGATGGGACTCATTCACCCAAAGTGGTGAATGGGTCCCATAGGGCCTATTTTGCTTGCTAAAATGTTGGGTAGTGTATAAATTAAGTTTTTGTGTTGATATTGTCAGGTTTTTGATTGAAATATGCCTTGGGATGCACAATATAGGGTCTTAGGGGCCTATTAATGATGATGTTAAGGTTATAAATGCAGTAGGGCCCAAAATCCAATGTGAAAGTGTAAAATAATACACTTTACAACATTAAATTAAGGTAAAATTGGGTCAATTTAGCTTAGAAGGGCCCTAAATCCCATGTGAATGTGTAAAAAAAATTACAACACTAGATTAGGTCCACCTTAGTTTACAAGCCTCTTAAATTTAAAGCGAAGGTGTAAAAAAATACATTTTACAACATTAAATTAGGACAGAGTTAGGTTTATTTAGCTTAAACATGCCCTAGACCTAATGTGGATGTATAAAGTTCACATCACAACACTAGGTCAAGGCGATGTGAAGTCCAATTAAGCAAGGAAAAGGCATACCCTTTTTTCGTCATTGCATCTAGCCCCCACTTTAGTGAGAAGATGAACTTGCTTCAAACTCACACTAAAGTAGACATTCAAGAGGGGTCCAAGTGTACCGATGCAGATGGTCTAGGATAACAAAGATTGAGGAGGCGGTCAAGCCCCCAGGATCCAAGATCCTAAGTCAAATCGACATAAGCACAAAAAAGACATGCAAAAGGTGTATGATATGTAGCGAAACAAGATACAAAAACATACAATGTCAATGAGTAAAAGAAGAAATAAAAATGAAAAGGACAAGAAAAAATAAAAGAGGTGGATCAAGCCTTGATCCTTTTTCCAACACGATGTTGATCAGATCTACACTGTTTTTCCAAAGAAATGCATACTCACTCTGAGGCAATGGAACTTTAGGCTGTCTATTGGGTGAGAAGCCCAAGAAGGTGAGAAACATACACTCATGGCTGGTATGCGCTCACACACACGCATGAGTGGCTAAGGGAAAGTCATGCCTTAGATTGGCTTCCCATCAAACCATACCAAAGTTATACCTCCTGATAACTTTGATAAGGCTCCACACAAAAATGATCTTCAAGCTTCATGAGGCAAGCAAAAATTCATATGCTTGGAGCTCATGAACAATTAAGATGGCTCCACACGCATGTAAAGTGTGTTATCCAAGGTGGCAATATAACAAATATTGTAAATGCGAAATAGTGTAAGGAATATTTAAAGGGATTTCTCTTAGTTCATGTAAGGTCTCTTCTTAGGGGACATCATTCCTAATGTCTCCAAGAGAGGACACATCAAAGAAATATCATGCTCTTGGAGGAAATCAAACCCAATGACACCACCAAGAAAAGGATGCATCACAAGAATAAATAAATCACACAATGAAACATGAGTGTCGATATATTCCCCCACTTTAAAGCAATTGCTAACACCATTTTTTTGAGCAATTGTTTTAAAGTACAAGAAGACATGAGAGCTTATCCTATGCCAAGTCATATGTTTCCAATAAGCTACATCATGAATAAGCATGTCACATGTGAGTCAAATTAAGGTATGTCATCCACATCCCAAGCTCTCTCTTATGTTTACATGAAAGGTGGTAAACTAGCCAAAAGAGACAATGACAAGTGACATATGCAGACAAGGCTATCTAACCCCTTTCCCCCACTTAGTGTGGGACAAGGATGAGCCGAATATGATGAAAATAAGTGTCAATTAGAGGAACTAGGTGCTTAAACACAAGGAAGAGCACCATGATCCTTAAGATGTTGAATTTCGTTACTCAAAGCCTCAAATTCGTTAGTAGAATGACCATGAAATCTATGATATGCACAAAATGAAGTCTTGTAATAAAATTTATTTTGTGTTCTTGGAGGAAGGGATATCAAATAATCTTGGAGGAGTCTCAAAAAGATACCCTATTGATCAATGATAGAAGATGTTCCTTTATTTTGCAACACAGATATCTCTTGCTTAGTACAAGATGTCATACTTACACAAGACTCTTTAGATTGCGAGATTTTGTTCTCTCCTTTCCTAAAGGGTGTAAAATATAACGAATTCAAATAATTAGTGTTTTACATGATGACATTGACATTAAGCAAAGATTTGGTTGTTTCTTTCAAAGGATAACAACCAAGATCACTAGTTTTGATCAATTCAAGATGCACTAATGTTAAATTTGGCTTAGACGAATATTTTGTGATAGTGTTGATATTAAATGAAGGCTTGTTTGTGTCTTTTGAGGGGAAATAACCAAGACCACTAGTATTTTCTTGCATGTGAGGCAATATAGGGACATAGATACCTTGCTCTCTAACACCACATCCTTTTTCACTATAACCAAGTTGTTTCATCATTTCATAACCTTTTCCATAAAGATTTTTCATCTCTTTTGGATTCAGTGGTTGCTCACAATTAAGTTCATCAAAGTGTGTTGTGTAATCTATTGTCTTTTGTTCTAAAGTGGTTGAGATGGATGCTTTCGAAGGGTCTTCTAAATTTTGTGTTGATATTACTTCTTTTTCTTTTCCCTTTTCAGACTCTTTGTTTATGATCTTGTATTCTCCCATGAATGTTGGTTCAAAGTCTAAGGAAACCCAATCATCTTCTAATAGCCTTGTGATTTTATTGATATGTTTTTCTTTGTCTGTTTGCATGGGTTCCGCTTGTGTAGTCAGTGTCAATGTTTTCAAAGGGTTCTCTTTATTTTTCTCAATGTTTAAACAATTGTTAGGGTCAGAGTCAACTTCAAGTGTGTATACTTTGTTGTTGCAAATATACTTCATTTTACGATGAAGAGTGGAAGGCACCCCATTCATTGCATGAATCCACGATCTGCCTAGTAGGAGATTATATGAAATATCGTGAGGCATAACATGGATTAGTGTTTCTAATGTGTCCTTTCTAGTTGTAATAGGAAAAGTGATTACACCAAGCGGTTGTTTTCCTACATTGTCAAATCCCTTAATGGATAAAGAATTAGGTTGAATTTTTGATTTATCCACGCCAAGCCTGTCCAAAAGGTTTATGCTACACACATTAAGGGTTGAGCCATTATCAACAAGGGTTATTTTTATCAATGTTCTTTTATATTTAGCTATTATTATAAAAGAATCATTTTATTTTTGCACTTCCAAAGGGGGGATTTCACTTTGGTGGAAAAAAATGTTTGATTTTATTTCTTGAATTAGGGCTATTATGTCATTAAATTTCACATTAGAAGGGATAGGAACTTGTTGCAAGGAACTTTGAATCATGTTATGATAGTGGGGGGAGGCTTGAATAAGGTCCCACAATGATATATTAGCAAGAGTGTTCTTAAGTTGTTCAACAAGATCATACTCCTTTCCACTTTGTGCAGGAAAACGAGGGGGACCAAGCAAGATAGGATTAGGCAATGGAAGGGATGTTGGAGGTGTTTGAATTGGTTGTGGATTGTTTCTAGTGTTATATGTATGAGCAACAATATTATGACTCGACTGTTGTGACACATTATTCTTAGGTGGGTAAAGGATAAGTTCGGGTTTGTTTTGAGTTTTTGGTCATTGTGAGGGGGGTAAAGAATTAGAGGATTCTTAGGATGTACCATGGGATATGTACGAGGTCCATTGATCAAGGGGGATCTAATGGACACTTGTGCATTCATAACCTCAGTGGTCTTGGTTTGATGTATTTCTAATAAAGGGAAATCTAGAATCACCTCTTCACCATCACCTAAGGAAGCCACATTACTATTGTTGTCATCTTCTTTCACCATAATATCCTCCCTAGGAGGAGAGTTTTTAGGAGAACTACAAACCAAATGTTCTTGATATTCAAGGATTGGTTCTTCGAAAATGACTTCATCGCAAGTAGGGGAATGATCACTAGTTGGATTTTCTTGCTTGTTAAGGATGGTGTTTTCTTGTTCAATAATGTTTTCTCTAGGGGAAGAGAGGAAATCAAGATTCCCATGAAATTCATTGATTATATCTTCTAACATCAAAGTATCATCATCACAATTAGGAGAGATACTTGGAGAAGAACAAATGTGATTGTCATGATTATCCAAATTTCATTCCTTTGTCCCATACTATCTTCTAAGATAGGCTAGGCAGGAGAAGAATCAAAAAGAGGGTTGTTATAGGCCCTAAAGATTTGATCATTCGACACCAACATATCTTCTTCAAATTCAATTTCATCCTCTAAAACATTATCACAAGAGGGGAAGGTGTTGAGAGGTGAATTTAGACTAATTGAAGTTTCAATGGTCTCTTGTTGTGTTATGTGATCATGATGATTACCTATGGTTATTTCTTGTTGTTCATCAATGTCTTGCTTAATAAGAGAGGTAGAAGGAGAGAAACAACTAGGATTCTCAAAATCTCATTGATTGGTTCTTCTAACACCAAAATATCTTTTTCACCAATAGGAGAGATATTAGGAGAAGAGTGAATATGATCGTTAGGAATGTCCAAGGTTGTATTCTCTTTCACTAAAACACTCTCATAGGAAGGGGATATGAACTTTCTCTTAGCATTCCTAGAAAGGTAAGGTACTAACATTGTTTGAAAAAAAATGAAAAAAACTTCTAACCGTCTTATGAAATGCTTTAAGAATGTAAACAATGCATATCCAAAGATGAAAAGTAATTTTATCCCATGTATGCTAAACTTTAAGAATGCAAACAATGTATATCCAAAAATGAGAAGCACTTTTATCAAACTTATGCAGAGTTTTATGAATGTAAATATTGTATATGCAAAAGGGAAAAGTACTTTTATCCATATATGATGTAAAGTTTTAGAAATGTGAACATTTTCAGATCTAATGATGCTTGTAATTGAAATGATTTCAAAAGTGAGTACCCTAGATTGATGTTTTTGACCTATATGCATAAAACAAATGTTACCAAAACTTTCTAAACTTATAGTATATATTACCAGGAGGCTTAGGAAGCACATAAATGTGGTTTTTAATGCTGTAAAAGGTAGTTTAAACTCTGGACTGGGAATGATTCACCTAGAGGGGCGAATGAGTCCTAGTAGGGATTTAAAAAAAAAATTCAAAAATTTTCAATTGATTTTTATGCTTTTTATGTTGTATGATCTGTAACCTAAGTGCAAATGCAGTTTTTAGATGATTTTCAATGATTTTCAATGAAAAAATGCAACCTATATGCACTTTCACTAATGCAAAATTTTAGAAACCCTAGATTCCAATTAACTAATGTAAACCCTAATGCAAATTCAATGCAAGTTAGATCTAGGATGATGATGGAATCCAAATTAGAAAAAAGGTATTCTAAATGCAGGTTCACTAAAATGTAGTATAAAAAGTAGTACTTCCCACCTTGAAGGAAGAGAGCACAAGGATAGGGTTCCTATTTCACACTTGCTACACTCAAGGACACCTTAGAGATCCCAATCCAATGAAGAATGGAGGAAGAGATTTAACAATAGGGTATCCTAGGATATGTTTGGAGATTAATTAAGGTTGAATGAGGGGCTCACCACCAAGTTTAAACTTGGAAAATACAATGACATGCAAGATGAAATGCAAAATCCTAATATAATGCAAACTTGATTTAAATGATCTAGAAATGCAAGAAAAAAAATAGAAAGCTACAAGCTAAAATGTGTGCACCTAAAAAATTGAAGATGAATCTAGAAGGATTTTTGAAATGCTAGAAATTCTAACTTTTTGACTTAGTGGGACTCATTCGCCATTCTGGGAAAATTAGTCCTAGTTCTGGATTTTGCACAGGAGTAGGTTTCAAACAAAAGGGTATTTGAATCTGCAATTTTTTTTGAAAAACACCTACAAAGTGGAAAATGAGTCTAGTTTGGATTTTTTGGAACTTCAAGGTGTGAATTTGTTCTTCTCAGTATGCTCAATCTACTTCTCCAGGTTTCTGGATCTGAAACTTTGATTTCAGGGCTGTAGGTGGCCTTTTTGTGAAGACTACAACCTTGAAAATGGGGAGACAACTCCAACAACTTTCTCCAAGCTTGTAACCTAATATTTAATGATATTCAAGTCTTCAAAGCACCTAGATCTACAATCACACAAAGAGAGAGAGAAAAAGTGTTGATTGTTAGGGAATAGGGGTTTTCCTTGGTCAATCCCCTTGTAGGTAATTAAACCAAATGATGAGACAATGAAATGAAGGCATGAAACATGAAACAAAGAACATGAATCATGGAAAATGATACCTTGAATTGTGCCTTGTAAATGATGTCTTGTGACTGTGCAACTCAACATGAAATGACCATGAAGGATGTAGATCTTGATCTTGATAATAGGAGTAGAACAATGCTTAATCTTGGATCTTCAATGCTACATCAAAAAACTAGCTCAATAACATGATTGATGATTGATATGCTTGACATGATGATGGATATTGAGTTGCTGCAAAAATTGATGAAGAATTCTACCCTTGAATGCCTTATAAGGGCCCTAAATCCCATGTGAATGTGTAGAACACATTACAACACTAGATTAGGTCCACCTTGGTTTACAAGCATCTTAAATTTAATGTGAAGGTGCAAATAAATACATTTTACAATATTAAATTAGGACAAAGTTAGGTTTATTTAGCTTAAATTGGCCCTAGACCTAATGTGGATGTATAAAACACTTCACAACACTAGATCAAGGCGATGCCAAGTCCAAATCATTAATTATTCCAAAATTAAGTAAGGAAAAGGCGTACCCTTTTTATGTTATTATAGGATCATAGAGCAATATATAATAAAATTAATTTAGAAATAAAATATAAAATAATACAAAAATATAGACACATACATACATGGTTCACCCAATAAGGGCTACATCCATGAAGTAATAACCAATCCTTTATTTTATCTTGTAAAATGAAGGGATACAACCTATAACACAACTAGTGTAACTTCCTCTTATCTCTATTATAGTCTCCTCACAAAATACAATCAATGGTTAGTTGAAATATAATGCCATCATAAAAGGGGATTACCTTCTAGGGAAATAAAAACCAACATAATCCCTACATTTAAATCTATGACCTAATGATGATTGATCTAAATTTACGAGTAAGTATACATCAAATGTAGCTTTTAGGAGTGCTACCCCCAAACCCCTATTGGGGTGTGTGACCCCTAGACCCCCCATTAGGGGGATGGGCCCATTAGACCTTGTAGGGGGTACCACCCTTGCACCCCCCTCATGCTATAAATATTAAAAAATAAGTTCAAGATCCATAACCAATAACTAACTAAAAGGAAGCAGGGTGAGTGGAAACAACTTCCTACACAAAACTAAGTAGGGGAGAGTTACAAAATTTTCTTTTAACACCTTATTTAGTTACAAAAATAGAAACACATAAAGAGAATAGAAGGTGAAAATAGCAAGAACACATAAAACAAACAACACCAAATATACGTGGGGAAAACTCTTTCAGGTAAAAAACCCCACCCTCCAAAAGTACTGTACTATTGTATTATCTGAAATAAAGATTACAATTCAGCCCCAAGTACAAAGCATCTTGAACAAGTGTTTTGAAACAAACACCTATTATGGAGTGAATCCGGTCACACTTCATTACCTACAAACAAACTATGCATTCTACAATGCAAGGCATCCAATATATAGAAAGATGCAAGCAAGAAGAAGCATCTAAAAGAGGATGGGTGTCCAAATCCACATGGCACAATTTTCCACACCATAACATGCATTTGGACACATGTAACATATTCCCTTACACCCCTTACAGTTGTCATAACATGCAAATATTCATTCCTCAAGCTTGGGTGCCTAAAATTTGCTAAAAGTAGGCTATGACATATGCCTTACACATCTTATAACTATCATAGAATATATCATAACTGACAACACTTACAATTGTAAGAGAATATATCATAACCAACCAAGAATACCCAACTCTCTTACAACTCGTCATAACCCAACTTGGGTGCCAACTTTCTCCATGCGAAAACATACCTTATGACGCATCATAGAATCTATCATAAGCTATCATAACTTGTCATAGGTCCAAGATTCCAAAGTGGGATGCCTACCTCCACTTGGGATGATGATGTGTAATCTAGTCACCTCCAACGGGGATGCCACCCAACCAGTGGGTCCCAATTGATGACAAGACAATGTAGGCAATTAAATAATACAAACAAATACAATAATACATTAAATTAATCATTATTAGGACTCTATGCTTGAGACACCTTAATCCCAACACTAAATCCCTAGAGGGAATTTAATTTCCCTGTTGATATAATTCTAAGATGAGAAACTCAATCTAATTCTCTATATTAAATGATGAAAACTAAGATATGGAGCTAAAATATCAAATACAAGAATAACTTTGAAAAGGGTTATCCAATCAAGTGTGTCTCTTTGGGGAGAACTAATGATTTTTTTTAGGAATAAGGATTGAATTTTGTGGCTATGCATAGAATATATAATTCTCAATAAAGAAATGGTTAAGGACACACATCATCTATCATACATTGATGATCTCTTTGATAAAATTAATTGTGAAACTAATTTCTCTAGAAGTGACTTATGAGCAAGATATCACTAGTTGATGATATAAGAGGAAGACATACCTAAAATATATTTTAGAACAAGATATGGTCAGTATGAGTTTATACTATTACCAATTTGGCTAGCAAATGTACTAGTTGCATTCATGAAACTAATTAACAATGTGTTTTGGGACTTCCTAGACAAGTTTGTGCTTGTCTTTCTAAATGATATTTTGTATATTCTAAAAATGAGGAAGAAAACTTATATCATTTAATTTTAGTGATGTAGTTGTTGAGAGTAGACTATTTTTCAGAAATATATAAGTATACATTATTTCATAAAGAAGTGCAATACTTGGGTTAGGCCATTTATATTGATGGAATTTTAGTTGACCTGAAAAAATGAAAGCAACCTTGAAGTGGCTAGCACTAAAAACTTTCCATGAGGTGCATAGATTTATGGGATTAAAGGCTAATATAAGAAGTTTTTAGCTATTTTTTTTTAAGTTAGCCAATCCCATCACTTCACTTCATCAAAAGGGTCAATAATTTGTATGGTTAGATAAATGTGAGGAATATTTCTTAGAGTTCCTAATTTGGAAGATCATTTTTAGTCATTATGGATGAATCAAGTGAAGGATTAGGAGGTGCAATTATGCAAGATGGTTTAGTTGTGTCCTATGATTCCAACAAAATTTGATCATGTGAGTTGAATTATGATCCACATGATTTGGAACTCACAATGATAGTTCAAACATTACAAGTATAGAGATATTATTTACTTGGAAAGTTATTTGAGCTTAAGACAAATAAATTGGGACTCAAGTATGTTTGCATGTAGCCAAAATTGATTGCATGCCAAAGGTGATGGATAGAATTCTTCTCAAATTATAATTTTATCATTATTATATTTAAGATAACAATAACTATGTGGTTGTTTCTCTTATTTGTAAATGATATATTGTTGTGATGACTAGAATTCTTGTCAAATTATAATTTTAACATTAATTATATTTAATATAACAATAACTAGTTTTAGACCATGATAGGAAGTATCAACTTCCTATCATGGTTTGAAAATAGCTCAATCTAAATGCTTCAGGAAGGTATGGCTTGAAGGTGATTCTTTAAATGCCATAAATTGCCTTAAAAAGATTAACCATCCTTGTTGGTCTATTGAATCTATCATTATTGATGCTTTGGCTATATTGAATACTTTTGAGCAATGTTTTATCTCTCATATTTATTGTGAGGGTAATGGGTTAGTGAAAAGGTTTTCAAACTTTGGGGTTATTGAGCCTAGAGTGTGGGATAGGATAGACCCCCCTCCCATTGATATTCAAACTATAGTCAATCATGAAATGCAAGCTATTTAGGGAGGGGTTTCCTTTATGATTATCTTAAGTCACATGTTGACTCTCATGCGTAATTTCACGTCACAGTGTGATTATTTTAAGGTGAGCTCATTTCTTATTAATGATGTTATTTCTATCTAAAAAGATTTTTATTTAAGGATAATGATGATTCCAAGTCTTTTCGATACTTCCACATAGATTTTGGGTGTTTGTAGAGCCTTTTCCTTCTCGAGGCTTCTTCTCTTTTGCATTATTCTCCTGAAGTTGTTGTGGCTTTGGTCTGTGATCAATGGGTGGCGAAAGGAATAGAATTGAGTGTTGGAGTTATGGACAAACACTGAGAGGGGGGGTGAATCAGTGTCAACACTTTTTCAACTTCACCAATATTTTTCATTATGATTTCCTTTTCTTTCAACAATAGAGTAGAGTAATCACTTTTGAAAGCACAAAGATATGACAACATTAACTCAGTCTATTAGACAACTTATGAAAATATGATTTGAGTGAGATATCTTGCATTTTCCAAAACATAGCTCAGATTTGATCTCAATATTACTCTGATTAATGCATTCATGAGTTGAATGTAATCATTCATAAATAGAATTGAGAACAGTAATAATCCCAATAGTGAATTGAAACAACAACAACACAAAAAAGTAGTGAGCACATAGAAGAACAAAGAGACAAAAGATTTGCTGAGTGGAAAACCCTCCTGGGGTATAAAAACCACTCCTAAACTGCCTTACTGGCTTAATCTTCAAAACCACTGTTAACAATGCCTTATAGGCTAATTTCTGAGCACCAACTCAAGGAGCACCAACCCCTCATTTAGAGACACCAATCTCAAAGAGCACCAACCCCTTACTTAGATTTCAAAATTACACTCATAATATTAGAGGATCTCTCTTTTTTCAGTTAAGCACATATTTCTCTTGTTTTTTGATCTATAGAAAACCTTAAGGACAATATCCCAGAATTACAATCACCAACCTTTACTGTTTTCAACACAAGTTTATATATATACATTTCAAGTATGTCAATTACAAAGAAATCCTCAAAAAGTGTTTTACACAAGATTCTAAAACTCTCTTGCTAATTTGAATATGAAGCTGAATAATGACAGTTTGTAGATGATGGTAAAAATCAAGAGTAACGCCTGTCCAAAGAGCTTTTATTTATGCGTTGAATCAAGAGATTTCAAATTGTAACTGAAATATTTTCATCAAAGCCATGATATCCCACTAACAAAAAATCATATCCTCTAAATTCTCAGAGAATATTTTTCCATGTAACTGTTTTGAGATTCATTGCCAACCAATGGTGTCGGCCTGCAACTATACTTAGAAATTCACATGTCGGACACAAAGACAGAGTTTGTTAAACATTCGATGATACATCCAGACAAGTATGTCGAAGGCAATTATAACGTTGATCATTCCTTTGGTCCCTGTGCATCGCCATGACCTTCTACCGTCGGGGAGAAACCATATCAAAGATCTTTATGTTTCCCCGAGATCACATTTCTGTTAAATTTGTTTCAGTCACTGAGACACAAGAGTCTTTCTCACCGAGATGTGCCCTTTTGTTTCATTCACTATCGCTATAGCCTTTTTATATTAGAGAGACATCTTGTAGACAAGTCTTTGTTTTGCCGAAAGCCCCCGTGATCAAACATGTCACCGTGACAATTCAATACCTATGCCGAAAGAAACTTTATCACTGCCAGTCATCCCTCTGTTTGTCGTTGTGACATTCTGCTGTCGAGGAGACGTTATGCAGATTTCATTATGTTTCACCAAAAGACTTTATCCCTTGAAAGTCACTGTAACATAATGGTTCTCTCGCCGATGCATCCTTCTCTCTTATGAGGGTCGCTATAGCATACCATCATCGGCCCTCTCGTAGAATGCTTGAGTCATACCAAAAGTCACCAACCATCTTGTGTGTCATAGAGACAAGACTGATCCTATGCTGACAAAGACCTTTTGTGTTCCATCGGTGAGACCGGAGGTCACTTGCTGAGACCTCACAAAAAAAACCCTAGCTCTTACCGAGATGTATGCCTTTATGTTGTCATTCGGTATAAGAAATAAAACTCGCCAAGACCTTTCTTCGATGCACATGAGTCATACCGAAATGTTCCTTTTGTTTTATGTATCACCAAGACATATCAATGTCGGGGAGACCTCTCGGAGAGCACACTATGTCATACCAAAAAAATTTATCCACTCTGATTCGCTAAGACAATACCAACCTTTCGCTGAAAGCCCCTCAAGACTTAGTCGCCAAGACTTGACATGTTCACTATGACATTACACTGAAGCAAAACCTCTTGCCGATGAGCACCCTTTGTTGCCGGTCGGGGAGACATGACCCTTTTCGCTATTACCCTTCACCGAAGCCTTAAACTCTTGCCGATATTTTCCCATTCAACCTCCGATCAGTGAGACAAAGCAATTTCGCTATGACCACATACCGACGGTATAAATTATGCCGATATAATCCTTTTCTGTCACTGAAACAAAAGAGAATTTCATGCCGATAGATGCCTAGAGATGGATCTCGATTGCTGTGACATCAAATAAGTCTTGCCGATATGATCTTTCAACGGAGGTTGGTGTGACATACCAATTTCGCTAAGACATCATATCGATGCCGCAACTCTTGCCGATATGAACTTTCTTGTGCCGGTCGCCAAGACACAAAGTGCTCAATGAAACAACATGTCGATAGGGATTATGATAGGGAGGCTGCAGGAATCAGTTACACTGTTTTCAGATGCTGCAGGAAATAATCACAGATTCCTGTGCTAGGCCTTGACATAGACCTCCTTGGTGAAATTTCTGTTCCACCCTAACCTATAGGAACTCTACCTTGTCTAAGTTCCCCTGGTTCTCCTGCCAACCTCACTATCTTGTCAAGTTTGCAACTACCAAGCCAAATCTTGGTGCCATGACTCCTTTCTTTCTTAGCCTTTTATGCATCCAAAAGACTAATCCTCCCTCAATACATGAATGAATCTTGCAAGGGCGAGGGAATGTTTTCCAAAGCTCCAAAACAACCTCCTAGGGTTTCTGGAACTTCACTTAGACTCCATCTTACCAACACTTGCATGAGGCCTATTCCATAGGTTTTGCTCTTGAGTCACTATTTGGTCTCTAAACAGGGGTAAATTGCTTTTCCATCCTAAACCCACCAAAGAAATGTGGTTCTTAGCTTAGGAAATGTGTTTCCCCTACCCACAACTTCAATATTTCTAGGGTCTTGTCTTTGTCTAAGCTGTACTTTTCCCTCATGCAAACACTGCCCAGAAAACTAGGGTTTCTAATTGTCCAGAACCAGTTTTAGGACTGGTGAAAAGTTATCCTCCTAAACGGATTGTTGGGCTCTCCTCCTTGGTACCATACGTGGCAAAGAAATTCCCCTAAATTCTCCAAAAATAAATTTTCAAAAATATTTTCTCCCCTGCAAGTTATCAACGCTGTATTGCAGCCTTTCCTAGCCGGGCTCTTCTCTGGCTCGCCTAGGGCAAGATTTTTCTCATAACCCCTGCAACCAAAGAAAACCTAACACCTACCACTAAAATATGTACAGATATGGAGCCTGACCATGTTACCAACAATTCCATACTTCCAGGTACAGAGGGAATGCAGCCTAGAACTCCATTTTTACACAGTTCCAGTCAAAACAACAAATAAGGGAAAAACTTTGTTACAAGAATGTGTGAAAATGATGAAACAGCTATCAAATGTGCCAAAAAAAAACTTCCAGAGGATTCTCTACATGCTAAAAAAACCTACAAAATTCCTCTTTTAATTCATTTAACTGCTGTCATGCAAACAAGAACAGAAAAACAGAAAAATAAGACAAGAATGTTGTTTTCTTCAGTTTCTGGAAAAATAGTCCATACAAAGAACTTATAACCAACCAAAAAGGTTGTGGAATTCCTTAAATATTCCTTCCCAACAATTTAGGTTCTTGGGTCGAGGCTTAAATGACCTAAAAATGTCTTTTTGTAAAACCCGCTGTGTTTTCAGACATTTAACAAATTTTCACTATTTAGCAAAGTGAGCCTCTAAACTCATTGGAATCTTCAAACCCTCTTTTCCAAAGACAAAAAAACAACCTTAAGAACTTAAAATAATGGTCAACATGACCTTATGATAGCACCACAAAATTAAAGACTCAAAAACTAAATAGTCCTTTGCTTGGTGCTCCTGCACCATTCTCCCCCTCTTAGCACAAACAACTAAGGAAGTTTGGGAGAGATCAAAGACATATCAATGCCTTGCTTCTTAAAATCTACTTCTTCTACCCAGGTAGCTTCAGATTCATGCTTATCCTTCCATTTGACAAGATGCTCCATGTACACCTTGTGCCTTGTAGTCTTTTTCACTCTTGACTCCAAGATCTTTTCTGCTTGCAGCTTGTCTGGAGTTGGTATGGAAATGTTGCTGATGTCCTTGAAGACCTCCTTACTATCCTGAACCAAGTCCTTGACTGTCCCTTTATATTTGATCAAATCAGCAACATTGAAAATTGGAGAGATGCCCAAATCTGATGGTAACTCCACCTTATATGCATTCTTGCCATATTTGGCCAATACCTTGCATGGACCCACTCTTTTCATCTGTAACTTGGTTGTCATTCCCTTTTGCAATCTATATTTGTTGAGGTGGACCATAACATAGTCTCCAACTGCAAATTGTACATCCTTCCTTGACAAATCAACATTCTCCTTCAACTTTTGAGTTGCTGCAGTAACTGTCTTCTTGACCTGCTCATGAATCTCCTTCATGGTCTGAGTGAAGTCTTCGGCATGTCCACTCCTATTCTCCAGTGATCCAAGGTCTCTAAGTTCACAAATACCTCTTGGGTGCATCCCATACACAACCTCAAAAGGACTCTTTCTTGTAGTTCTATTTACATTGTCATTATAAGCATATTTAGCTTGAGAAATCACCATATCCCAGGTCTGTCCATATTCCTTGGTTAGACACCTTAAAAGATTACCTAGCACTCTGTTAACCACCTCTATTTAACCATCGGTCTGAGGATGGTAAGCTGATCCAAATGATAGATTTGTACCCAATCTTCTCCATAGAGTTTTCCAAAAATGACTCATGAACTTCACATCCCTGTCTGATACAATGCTCAATGGCAATCCATGGATTCTTACAACTTCCCTGAAGAAAAGATGGGCTATGTAACTTGCATCATGTGTAGTCTTGCATGGAATAAAATGACTCATCTTACTAAATCTGTCTACCACAACATAAATACTGTCAAAACTAGTCTTGGTCTTAGGAAGACCTACCACAAAATCCATGCTCACACACTCCCATGGTCTGTTCGGAATAGGAAAAGGCTGATATAACCCAGCATTGCTAGCTCCCCCTTTGGATTTCATGCAAACAACACACTGTTCAACATACTTTATGACATCTCGTGCTAACTTAGGCCAATAGTAAAACCTTTGTACCAGCTCTAAAGTTTTATTTATTCCAAAATGCCCACTAAGACTGCCATTATGTTTCTCTTGAATCAGATTTTCCCTCATTGATCCTCTTGGAACACATAACTAATTACCCTTAAATAACAGCCCATTTTGTAGTGTATACTTAGCAAACTAACTATGAAAATGATTCTCAAAATTAGAACATACCTTGTAGGATTCTGAAAAGTCTTCATCCTCACCATAGAGGTCTTTGAAACACTCTATTCCAATGCTCTTTAGCTGTATTTCCTGCACTGTCAGCAACCTTCTACTTAATGCATCTGCAACCTTATTCATTTGTCCCTTTTTGTGCTTGATAGTGAATGTGAAAGCTTGGATGTATTCCATCCATTTCAAATGTCTATTACTCAGCTTCTCTTGGGTATTGATGTAACTAAGTGCCTGGTTATCCGTGAAAACCACAAACTCTTTGGGTAACAAATAATGACTCCACTTCCTAAGGGACTGCACTAAAGCATATAATTCTAGATCATAGGTAGAGTACTTTTGCTTGGCTTCATTGAGCTTTTCACTAAAGAAGGCTACAGGCCTACCTTCTTGACTAATTACTCCTCCTACAGCTACTCCACTTGCATCACACTCAACTGTGAACAACTTGTCAAAACTAGGCAACAACAAAATAGGTTGGGTTGCCACCTCTTGTTTTAGTTTTTCAAAACCTTTATCAGCCTCTTGAGTCCATTTAAACTTTGTTTTCAGACCACCTTTAATAGTATCTAGGACTGGTGCACATATACCACTGAAATTACTTATGAATTTTCTATAGAATTGAGCCAAACCATGAAAACTCCTTACCTCTGTTGCTGTGGTTGGTGTGGGCTAGTTTAGGATGGCTTCCACCTTGCTTGGATCCATCTTCAGAGTTCCTTGGGATACTACAAACCCTAGATACACAAGCTCTTGTTTGAAGAACTCACACTTCTCAAGGTTAATGGCCAACTGTTCTTCTTGCAACCTTTTAAGTACCATCTCCACATGCTTGAGGTGTTCTTCTTTTGTCTTACTGAAAATCAGTATGTCATCAAGATAGACTACTACAAAGATCCCTATAAAATCTTTAAGCACCTCATTCATTAGTCTCATGAAAGTGCTAGGGGAATTCGAGAGGCCAAATGGCATCACTTTCCACTCATACAAACCATCATTTGTCTTAAAAGCTGTCTTCCATTCATCACCCTCCTTAATTCTGATTTGGTGATACCCGCTCTTAAGATCTAGCTTAGTGTAAAATTTTTCACCTCCAAGGCAATCCAATAAAACTTCAATCCTAGGTATTGGAAATCTATACCTAATTGTGATTCTATTTATTGCTCTAGAATCAGTACAAAGTCTCCATTTACCTCCTTTTTTTGTTGCCAAAACAACTGGGACTGCACAAGGGCTGATGCTCTTTTGGATCAATCATTGATTCAACAATTCTTCCACTTGCCTAGCCACCTCTCGGTTCTGCTCAAGTGTAAGATTGTATGTTGCTTTGTTAGGAAATGAGGCTCCAGGTATGAAGTCAATTTGATGACTTATTACTCTCTTGGGTGGTAGAGTTGCTGGTGTTCCATCACTGACTATGCTCTTGTATTTGTCAAGCAAGTTTTGTACTGCTGCTGGTAACACTGTCCTTTCAGCCTTTTCTTCCTCTTTGGACTACATCATGACCACATATCCTTCATTCCATTGGTGTAGGTCCTTAAGGAGTTCTTTGCCACTGCTCAACATGATGTTAGGTACCTTGGACTGCCCTTCATCTTCCTCAATCAATGACTGCAGTTTGAAGGTTCTTCCATCCTTCTTAAATGAAATGGTGTTCTCTTTTCCATCATAAACAACACTTCTATCATATTGCCAAGGTCTACCCAGTAGTAGATGACATGCATCCATGGGTAATACATCACAAACCAGCTTGTCTTTATAGCCTCCAATTGAAAATTCTACTGTGACCTGCTCATTCACCAAAACACTCTGCCCTTTATTCAGCCATGTGACCTTGTAGGGGTTATTATGGGGTACTTTCTCCAATTTTAGCTTTGTTACTGCCTCCTCAGAGATGATATTATCTATAGAACCAGAATCTACAATGACCTTGCATACCTTTCCCAATATCTTGCACCTTGCTCTAAACAAAGCTCTCCTTTGCTTAGGTTCTTCCTTGACCGGTTGTCTGATCAACACTCTATTAAACATCAGATTTTTGCCTACTTCTAATTCTATTTGACTGATCTCAAGGGATTTGACACTCATGGTGTCCTCTTGTGCATAAGCTACTCTTTTCTCATTGCTAGATGAAGCTTTCTCTGGGCACCTATAAGCAGGGTGACCTAGCTGATTGCAGTGATAACATTTCATGGTGGCAAGTAGGAGTTATTTCTGCCTGCTCCTCTTCCTCTATTAAATCCTCCTCTTGAAGATGTTTCACCTCCATGCTCAGTAAGCTTAGATTCTCCTTGGGTTCTTTGATCATTACCTCTTCCTTGGTAACCACCACGCTGTCCTTTTTGATCTCTGCCTCTTCCTCTGCCCTTAGAGGACTGATCATGCTTCCTTTTATTCCTCTCTTCAATCTTGATAGCTAGCTGATAACATTGGTGGACTGTCTTGGGGCTGAGCAAAGCCATCTCTTCCTGTATATTCCACTTCAAACCATTGAGGTATCTAGCCACTTTTAGGCTCTCATCTTCTGCCACATTTGATCTTAGACAAAGCTTCTGAAACTCTTCCATGTAGGTGTTGACATCTTGGTCTTTTTGTCTTAAACTCTGCCTCTTCTTGTGGAGTTGGATCTCGTAATCATCCGGCATATAGGCTTCTTTCACTTTAGCAACCATTCCTTTCTAGCTTGATATAGGCTGCTTACCTTCTTTCTCCCTTTCAGTTTGAATAAACTTCCACCAAGTTAACGCTGATCCTCTCAACCTTGATTTTGCAACCTTCACCTTCTATGCTTTTGTAACTCCATCACATTCGAAGTGATTCTCCATTCCTTCTATCCAGTCCATGACTAGGTCAGGTTCCATCTTTCCACTAAATAGTGGTATTCCTTCAAGTGCTTTTCCACTCAAAGATTTTAATGCCTTCAAGAAAGGCTCCTCCTTCAAGACGGGGTCAGGTTCAAGGGTCTTATCTTCCTCTGCAACCTCTTCTTCTTTTGGAATTCTTCCTTCAAACTGTGCACTCCTCACTACTGCCTCAAGTTGAGCTATTCTTTCCCTTAACTGATTATTGTCTTCTTCTTGCTCTTCAACCATCTTTGCTAGTTCTGCATTGGTCACCATGGTGGAAGTATCACTTGACTCTATGTCTGACATGCAAGATTTCTTTCCCAAATCTTTAGCTGTGCTCTGATACCAATCTGATAGGGAGGCTGTAGGAAGCAATCATAGATTCTTGGAAGCTGCAGGAATCAATTACATTGTTTTCAGATGCTGCAGGAAACAATCACAGATTCCTATGCTAGGCCTTGACATAGACCTCCTTGGTGAAATTTATGTTCCACCCTAACCTATAGGAACTCTACCTTGTCTAAGTTCCCTTGGTTCTCCTGCCAACCTCACTATCTTGTCAATTTTGCAACTACCAAGCCAAATCTTGGTGCCATGACTCCTTTCTTTCTTAGCCTTTTATGCATCCAAAAGACTAATCCTCCCTCAATACATGAATGAATCTTTCAAGGGCGAGGGAATGTTTTCCAAAGCTCCAAAACAACCCCCTAGGGTTTCTGGAACTTCACTTAGACTCCATCTTACCAACACTTGCATGAGGCCTATTCCATAGGTTTTGCTCTTGAGTCACTATTTGGTCTCTAAACAGGGGTAAATTGCTTTTCCCTCCTAAACCCACCAAAGAAACGTGGTTCTTGGCTTAGGAAATGTGTTTCCCCTACCCACAACTTCAATATTTCTAGGGTCTTGGCTTTGTCTAAGCTGTACTTTTCCCTCATGCAAACACTGCCCAGAAAACTAGGGTTTCTAACTGTCCAGAACCAGTTTTAGGACTGGTGAAAAGTTATCCTCCTAAACGGATTGATGGGATCTCCTCCTTGGTACCATACATGGCCAAGACTTTCCCCTAAATTCTCCAAAAATAATTTTTCAAAAATCTTTTCTCCCCTGCAAGTTATCAATGCTGTATTGCAACATTTCCTAGCCCGGCTCTTCTCTGGCTCGCCTAGGGCAAGGTTTTTCTCATAACTCCTGCAACCAAAGAAAACCTAACACCTACCACTAAAATATGTATAGATATGGAGCCTAAACACGTTCCCAACAATTCCATACTTCCAGGTACGGAGGGAATGCAGCCTAGAACTCCATTTTTACACAGTTCCAGTCAAAACGACAAATAAGGGAAAAACACAGAATTTACAAGAATGTGTGAAAATGATGAAACAGATATCAAATGTGCCAAAAAAAAACTTCCAGAGGCTTCTATACATGCTAAAAAAACCTACAAAATTCCTCTTTTAATTCATTTAACTGTTGTCATGCAAACAAGAATAGAAAAACAGAAAAATAAGACAAGAATGTTGTTTTCTTCAGTTTCTGGAAAAACAGTCCATACAAAGAACTTCTAACCAACCAAAAAGGTTGTGGAATGCCTTAAATATGCCTTCCCAACAATTTAGGTTCTTGGGTTGAGGCTTAAATGACCTAAAAATGCCTTTTTGTAAAACCCGCTGTGTTTTCAGACATTTAACAATTTTTCACTATTTAGCAAAGTGAGCCTCTAAACTCATTGGAATCTTGACACCCTCTTTTCAAAAGACAAAAAAAAAACCCTAAGAACTTAAAATAATGGTCAACATGACCTTATTATAGCACCACAAAATTAAAGAATTCAAAAACTAAATAGTCCTTTGCCTGGTGCTCCTGCACCAGATTACTTACGTTGATGCACCACTTCATGTATTAGTTGGTGAGACCCGAATCATTCAGAAAGACCTCTCAGTGGTGAAAAATACTCATTCCGATAGACTTTTCTTTTGTCACCAAGACCACGATCAATGTCATGCTGAAAGCTGCCTGTATGTAAAATCAAATCATTATGACATCAGAAACGTCTTGCCGATAGGAAACACAAACGTTTATCAGAGATATGGATCGGGGAAACCCAAGCATTCTCACGTTGATATGCTATTTTTTTGTCACTGAAAAAATGTACAAAAGATAACCTATGACTACATGAAGCTCAAACTGATCAGTACCAAAAGATATTAAAATTCTGAATGTAAGTTGTCCACTGAATGCCAAGACAAGTAAGCCATATAGACAAAACTATATCAAGATAAAGCATGAGAAAACAATCTAAAACTGTTAGCAAGTAGAAACAACTGAAAGGGATTTTGACATCAAGGAAAAACCATATGATCACAACTGAGAACCAACATTGATCCTATCTCCTATGATACTACTAAAAGAAACAAGAAGATTTGGGGTCTTTTGGAGGAGGGTGGTATTACCCCTTACATTGAAAATATTCATGGCTTTGATTAAGTGGTATCACAACCCTTTGTTAATGGATGGAAAAATAGAGTGTTAAGGGTGTTTGGTCTAGAGTTTAGCATCACAGAGGAGTTTATTGGAAACATTATTGGCTTGGAAATTGAGGGTAGAAAGGTGTTAAGGGATAAAAAGGAGTCCAATGCTGCCATGGCATCTTTCTTCAAGAGGAAGGTAAGGGAGCATATGCAAAAGGTTAAATGTGGTGGCTTTGATCAAATCTCCATAAAAACTATTTGAGGTGATTTGGATGTAGATATAATGAGGTACATAACCATCAACGATTAATTTTCTATTCTCTTTGGTTACCACTTTTCTTCTATTAAACTATTTCAGACATAAGAAGAGGGTGTCTTTCCCATATTATTTGTTGGATTCTTTAGAAAATGACATTAAGAACTTTAAGAAGAACCCCAAGAGTTGAATTTTGGATATGATATAGGTTCTAATACGAGTTCTGCATATGAGGAAACTAAAGATGGGCTAAATGCCTCAATGGAGGTGCTCTTAGAGCCTCCTAAGGATTTTGTTCCAAAGATAAAAAAGAAGGTGAAACATTCTTAGTAGCCCTCTTGGTTGGAAGGGTATCTTATTGGTAGCAAGGAGGATGTGATCCTTGAAGTCTTTTCCAACTCTCAGAAGGTTAAGAAAGGTAAATTCCCATCCCTTTCTATTAAGAAATTGAAAGATAAGGGTGAGGGCCTTTCTTCTGGTAAGAGGAAGACAACTGAGGTTGATGAATCTTGTGACGAGGTTGAATCCCCTATTTCAAAGCAAAAGAGGAAGAAGTGACTACATGGTGGTAATAGTCCAAAGAAGGCCAAGGGTAAGGTGCAGTTTGGTATTAGGAATAATAAGCCTTAGGAGGATAATGTTAGTGAAGATCTTGATGGGAGTCTGAATGATGTGCACTAGCTATTTGCTGATAAAGGTCTTGAGGTGGATAAGGAGATGGGAAATCCTGATGCTGCTAAGGTGGATAAGTCCTAAGATAAAATTAAGGTTCCTGATGGTCTTTATGCTCTCAATAAAGGTAAAGAAGTTTTGTAGGAAGTGTAGGACACTCAGGATGCTCCTGAAGGAAATTTAGCTGATGATAGGGATATCTTTAATTGTAATCGAGAAAAATTATCGAATGTGTTTGGTGTAGTCAGCCCCAATCTTACTTTACTACATCCTAATTAATTAAATATTTTTATTTAATTAATTCACCCTTTGTAATTAATTAAATATATTATTTAATTAATTAACCCATTGCCTCCTATAATTAATTAAATATTTTATTTAATTAATTATGTCACTACCCAAACCTATAATTCTTCTAGTCAATTAAATAATCTTAGTTATTTAATTGTTCCCATCAAAATCCCCTTTCTTCATAAACCCAATTACATTAATTAATCCATGATTAATTAATGAGTTAACCTCCATTAGCCCATTCTCCAACTTTTTGACTCCACTTGGGTCAATAAACCTATGGTTTTCTAACCATACCCATCTCATTATGCTAATTAATCCCTCATTGACTAGCCTAACCCCCATCATTACTAATATTTCCTAATTTAAATTTCACTCTCAACCCCCTAATCTTGTCTCATTAATGCTAAAAATACCACCTACCTCCACTATCTTACACATAGCCTCCAAAATTAAATGAGGTGTCATTCCAAGGTGTGCTCACACATGTATGAGCACACCTCACCCTTCTCCATGCATTAAATTTTGACACTTTCCACAATGCTAATTGGTCACATTTCTTGATCCATGCATCACCTCCACATTCAATCCTAGCCCTTCATTTTACCCTCCAATTTTCTATAAATTGGGCCCTCATCCTCTCATTTCTCCACCTTGAATTAAGCTAGTTACATGCTAGTGCAATTAAGAGCAATCCACATTCCATCTTGGGAAAAAACAACAAGGTTTTGGGTGCAATCTTGGAGCTCAATCAAGAAGGTTCATCAAAGGTATAATTTGATCTTATTATTGTTATGCTCATTTACTTTATGATTTTATGCTTTTGATGATAAATTAACCTTCTTCACATTTGACACACTTGGTGGGACCCATGTCCCTATAACAATTTTTGCAAAATTTATGTGTTTTAAGGATTTTGCAGGTTCGACCACTGTCAAATCACGCTTGCGTATCGACTTTTAGCGCCTCTGTCTCGACTTGTTGTGCCTGCATCTCATATTTCAGCGCCCGTGTCTTAAACTTCGACACCTACACAGTGACCTGTGGCGCCTGCACCCACGATTTCAACGCCCACATTATTAGTGTCTTACCAATCTTTTGTGCTAATAAACTTTTGATGATTGCAGGTTTTTTGTGTTATTCAGGGTGTTGTTTGGCATATCATCGAGATTTGTAGCTTGTATTACCTACTACCATCTTCTAATATTTAGTTTGTTACTTTTCTATTATGTTACAACTACAAATATCATTAAGAGGCAAAGATAAAAATAATAACTAATTAAAACTCATCTAAAATTTACCTAGGCTAATCAAGTTCACTAGACAATACCTCACATTTCATTTTGGGTTCTAAAAATTAACCTAAAGGGAAAATGAACTCACATTTTGTTTAAATTTTGGACTAACTAGGCTGTTACTAGTTTTCGGTGCCTCTATCTGGAATCAATGTGCTTGCATTGCGACATGTGGTGCCTCTGTTGCGGCACCTACACAATGACTTACGATGCCTCTATTCGCACAAATGACACCTACGTTTTTAGTCAGATTTAGATCTTTTAATGCACATTTAATCAGTTTAGGTGCTTAGTGTTAGTATCAATTTGTAAAATATTTTATATTTACATCTTTTGGGCTAAGAGAAAGTATTTTTTTTTTCTATTTCTTTTAAAACACAAATTCAATCTAGCCATGCTTTTGAGTGCAGGTGTCGTTCTAGTCAATAAATTGTGCTTTTGTTCAGGACAAAGAATATGATCTTTTCACAACATATTTTGACATATTTTCTCATTTTGGTAGTTTGGCACTCAGGAATACATTAATAGAAAGCATGAAATAGCTTGCATCTTTAATATTTAATCTCTAGAGTCATTATTGCACTTAATATTATGAAAGCGTCATTTTATCATCTTGCCGCACTTCTATTTTTTTTGGTAATTTTGAAAATTTGTCTTTTGACGCCTACATTTTGATTTTCTGTAACATTGCGCTTGCGTATTGGTTTAAATATTTTGAGCTAACTTTTGGACTAACAAATGGTGCAACTGTGGATTGTCAAAGACCAATATTGAAAAACTACTAATCAGTCTTTTTGTAGGATGTTTGGCCAAGATATTTTGTCTTTTCACTAATTTAGGCACTAAATTAGAGTAGTGGGGAATTAAATTGCTTTCCATGTTTGGAAGGGTGTACTAGACGTATGCTCTCCCCTCACACCTAGTGTGATCTCTGGGATCAGAAATCTTTACATCTCTTCATTTTTTTTAGATCAATGTTTTAGGTAAACATAAGGTCACTAGTTTGTGTGTATGCTCTCCCCTCATGCTCCATGCAATCTTGGGGATCAAAAACACCTAGTGTTCCTTTCCTTTTAGGGGACCTTCCTAGGGATTTCATCACCCTAGGGGATGATCCCAATCACACATATTGGCAGGGTATTTAAAGGGGGGAGAACTAAAGTTGTACCCCAATCTAGTTGCATTGTAATTGGTGAAGCTCTGATTGCTTAGGGTGATTCTAGGCTAGGAGTGAAGGGTTGGTCTGAGCTCTTAGTACCTCACTGATGCTCCCGATCCACACTTGTGACAACTAGTGTTCACAGTTTGAGCCTCACGTACCTTGCGTATATCAAGGACTCCCTAGAAAAACATTGTAAACCTAGAAAGCCATCAAATGTAGGTTAGTGTGGTGCAAGGAATGCAGATCGTACCTTGAAACTACTCACCATGTATTCCCTTAGGTGGAGATAGAAATCCTTGTGGAGAACTACGATAGTTCCCAAGGAGAGAGAAAAGGTGAGCTCGTTGCTATCTGTTGATGACCCTATGCCACTGGATCTCTAGATATCCATCTTCGTGAGAAAGGGTGCCCAAAAGAACCACCCACGTATCAAGGAGTATTAACCCAAGCTTGCTTGGGTTGGTGGGCCCACATTAATCTATAAACCTACTTAAGCTTAGGGTTTGTAATCAAGTTCTTGGAGTGTCTTCTTGTGTGAAGCTTGTGAAGAAAAATTAGCCAAAGGGCTGAGGATTTGGCTATAACCTCTTTAAAACATCAAAAAAATTCAAACCCAACCAATGAGTTTTATTGTTTGCTAGAATCATTTAAATCTATGCCTTTGGATTTAGGGAAACCTTAGAATTACCAATCATCTTCATACCATAAGCTTGGTCATCATTATCCAAATCCAACCATAGGATACATCTTCCAAAACCCTCAAAAATCATCACCCATAATCATCCATTTCAAATCAAAATTTTCAATCTAGTTCCCCCATCATCCTTTCTAATTAAAAGATAGCTTAAGAACTTGCCTATCTTAAGTTACATCTTTAGTTATATCATCATCCTTTAGATAATTTAGCCTAAGGAGTGGCTCCCTTTTGCTAATTTTTTTAAAAACCATCCCTTATCTAGCCACACTAAACCATCCATCTTAGGGATCTAGGTCACAACCTTTCACATCAAATAAATCCAATCATGTTACCTTATCTTATCATCCTAAGCCTTATCACATCATCAAAATAAATCAACCCAAACCAATCCTAAGGTCATCAATCTAAATCCAAAGCTAATCCAAAAATCTACATCTCTAATCTCTTAAAGAATCCCCTCTTTGCATGCCAATCACTAGATCACAAGAAAATAAATTAATGGATTCTCATGGAGAGGACCTTTTCTCATCCCAACCACTCACTCCACATGAAGAAATGGTGGATGCTCTTGAAGAATCCCTGAGACTAAGGGAATTTGTCAATGATCCTTATAATCAACAAATGACGGATAAAATAATGCTCCTTGACAAATACCACCTTGTCCTTAGTCTCCTAACACAAGGAGCTAAAATACCTTTCACAGAGGAAATCCTACAAGAAAGGAGTAGTGACCCTTCAAACAATCCTTCATCATCCAATAATTTTTTTGATCATCTTGTTAGGGCCCAATTCAACACCAATATTCCCTCTTCCATCAATACAAATGAATACAATATTCCATTAAACACAAGCTCATCAATAAACACAATCTCATCCAATATCAACCCACCACATTCCTCAAATACTACAACACCTCTCATCATAAACACCAATGTTCCTATTTCCACAAACACAAGCCAACCCATCAATAACTTACCCCCACTTTCTTCAAACCTAAGGGTCACTATTCCCTCTAAAACTAACATCACTTATGCCCCAACCAACCCCACCATAACCACACAAGTTCAACCCACTTCATCTATTCATGCTAACTATATTGCCCCGCAAAATGTATCTCAACCCCCCAACAACACACTACTTCCCCCACCACCTAATAATCCTAATCCCCAAATTTTCCATAATCAATCACTACCTCCATATAACACATTCACTTCCAACCCTCAAATAAACAATACCACCATTCATACCCAACATAACACATCGATTCCTCCCTATCAATATACTTATAACCAACCACCCTCACAAGATCCATACCTCACCCAAGAGTTGCAGAAAATGAAAGAATCCAAGGAATTCAAAGTGTTCAAGCCAAGAGGACCTTTAGGTATGAAGACATATGTTCTTACCCATTTGACCAATCCATATTAGCTGTTCCCTTCCCTAGAGATTACGAGATCCCAAAGTTTGAAAAATATAATGGGAAGAGCAACCCCATTGAACACTTAAAATATTTCAGACTCCAATTCCAAGAAGTGGCCTACAATGATATATACCTTATGAAGTTGTTCCCTAAGATCCTTACTAGTGCAACCTTAGACTAGTTTACACAATTACTTCAGGGATCCATTAAGTCCTTCACAAACCTAGCTTAATGTTTTGTAACACACTTTTCTTATAACATTGATCAACAAATAACTTTGGCTAAGTTGTGCACAACAAAACAAAACAATGGAGAAAGTATTGTTGCATTCCTTCAAAGATGGAGACACCTTGCAAATAGATTTCCCCTACAAGTACCAGAAAAACAAATGGTTGACATATTTATTGAAAATTTACACCAAAAAATTACTCTACACTTAAGACTACAATGTGTCACCACGTTTGATGATGTCATTGAAAAAGGGTTAACTATTGAAAAAGCCTTAATTTCTGATGGGGTAAGCAAGATCTATAAAGAAAAAAAAGACAACAATCAAACTTCTAATGACAAACCTAAATATTGGTCCAAAAACAAAAATATTGATGGTATAACTGACTGCAAATGTGTTCAAAACATACAAAACACACCATCTCAAAAAACAATCACAAAAACAACAAGGTATTTACAAGACCATAACCATTCCCCAAGGCCAAAACAAGCCAAATAATAATAATCAATCCAAACATAAATACACTCCTCTTGGGGAACCCCTTGATGTTATATTCCATAGATTGGCACAAGAAAACAGGATCAAATTCCCTATCACAAAACCACTTGATGAAAGCAAGCCTAAATCTGAATGGTATAGGGAAGATGCATATTGTGAATATCACCGCATTAAAGGACATAAAACCATCAAATGCATGAGATTAAAAAAATACATTCAAGATCTCATTGATAAGGGAGAAATCAAGATTCAAAATCAAAACTCCCCCAATGAGCAACTAGGAATTTATAGCAACTAGGAATTTATACACAACCCTTCCCACAAAATAATGAAGGACAATCATCCTACAAAAATTTTTCATATACACACACCAACAATTCCAACCCATCCACTCATGACACAAACATTGGCCAAATTGAACAATGTAATACCATTACCATAAAAGCACCCGACTGTGCTGTCACTACTTGTCGTGGTCGGGTGACAATATAAGGAGCATCATCTTCATCATCCACCCCATACAACACCAATAAATATAATATCATTGAACACCTTGGAAAAACCCCATCCCAAGTTTCCATCTTAAAACTCCTTCGTACTTCACCCACTCACAAAGAAGCACTTGAAAAAGCCCTCCAAGAATCTCGAGTACCAAGTGACATTAATGTCAACCAATTCCAAGCCATAATTGGACACCTCTCATCTCCACCTCAACTCTCATTCACTAATAAAGATTTACATACCAAAACACCTCATAATAAACCGCTACATTGTTGGACTTGTCGTTGCACCAAAATATTGACCTATCAATGCATGATACAAGCTTCGGTTAAGAACCATAGGAGGCAGTTAGACCATGTCACAAACCCAAGTACTAGTGCTGCAAGGAAGACCAAGGGTCACACCTTGCAAAAATCCCCCCCCAAGCACAAGCGAGGGGTTTGAACATGTGACCAAATCTGATACCAATTGTTGGACTTGCCATTGCACCAAAAGATTGACCTATCAATGCCCGATACAAGCTTTGGTTAAGAACCATAGGAGGAAGTTAGACCATGTCACAAACCCAAGCACTAGTGCTACAAGGAAGACCAAGGGTCACACCTTGCAACATACATATTCAAGCCATCATCCACAAGCACAACATCTCTTAATAGATGGTGGATATGGCCTAAATTTATGTACATTAAAATTAATAAAACAATTGGGCTATTCAAATGATGTCATTGATCCCCATAAAAAGATAACTATCAAGGCATATGATGATGTTGAAAGAGAGTCAGAAGGTACTATCAAGCTACCTATTTAAGTCGGACCATCCATTATGGATACAACATGTCATATAATTGACCTCGACCTACCTTATAACATTCTCCTCAGAAGACCTTGGATACACACCATGCAAGCCATACCTTCCACCTATCACCAACGCTTAAAATTATCTCATGATGGAAAAGAAATTACCATTCCCACCGACTTGCAACCTTTCCAATATTGTAAGGCATTGGAAGGGAAATACAAAAGCTATCATCATTGTCCCATTAATGAGGAAGCTTCCATATCATTCAGTTATATTAACCCATCCACACTACAACCATCATCCACACCACCCACCATCCCCAAGGACAAGGTCAAGGTTATTGACATAGGACGTGGAGAATATAAAGTTCAAAATTCATTCTACATAGGATATCTTCCTACATCTCCACGCTCATATGGCTGAACATTTAACTTGAGACCAAAAGAAACCTTCAAAAATTTCAATAAATGGGGACTATTGGATAAAGAAGATTTGGGCCTAGAAATATATGTTTCAGCTTGGTTGTACAAATAAGAGAATGAGCTTCTTGCCTTGGAAATTCATATATATCCTAAAGGACATGATATATACAAAAATTGGGGCTATAAAGGCAAAGGATTGGGAACACAAGAACAAGGAATCATGGAACTGATTCAATGCTGAGAATACAAAGATCATCAAGGACTTGGCTTCTTGGCCACTGATTTGGTAACCATAAAACCCCAATGTTCCCATGACAAAGGTGGAAAGAATTCTATTGATAAGAACTTTCAGGAGGAAACCATCGATGAGTCCTTCTACACCATCACTAAAATTTTTGACACTAATAATGTATTCACCATTTCCTCTTTCATAGATCTTCCACTCGTATATCCTGAATTAATTGATTGGGACCTAAAGGGACCTCCAACCTTGGACGTATTGCAAAATGATGAGGCTATTGCAGAAATCATGGGTGTTTGAGAACATATCGCGTTAGGAGATCATAAGTAGGACAATCAAATCATACTACATAAAGATGCTTATTTTGGAGAACAAATCATGTTCCTTAGTCACAAAAATAAAAAAGATAAAAACAAGAAAGAAAGATCCCTAAGTGAAAACCTCGATGAGGTGCTTTTGGATCATGAAAAAGTAAAAATAAAAGATAGATCCTCCAATGAAAACCTTTATGAGGTGTTGTAGGATCCCAAGGCATATGATTTGATCCCCAACCATGATGAGACATCTACTGTAGTAATTGAAGACATCAGGGACATCAACTTGGGAACAGATGAACAACCAAAAATTATCTACATCACCAAAGAGCTAGAAGAAACATTGAATGAAAAATTGGGACAGTTCCTTAAAAGGTGATCTATCAACTTTTCTTGGACATATTATAAATACATGCTAGGATTAGATCCATCCCTTGTTGTACATCATTTGGAAGTGTATCTAGATGCAAAACCACTCAAGCAAAAGTTGCGTAAAATGCACCCGCAAATATCTCTCTTGGTAAAAGAAGAATTGTAGAAACTCTTCGAAGTTGGATTTATTAAACCTATTGATTACCCTAAATGGGTGTCCAACATTGTACCAGTCACAAAACCTACCTGGGGCATCACATATGTACATATTTCAAAGATCTCAATAAAGCATGTCCAAAAGATGACTTTCCATTTCCTAATATTGATATGATTGTTGATCTCACTGTTGGACATGAAATGCTCTCCCTCATGGATGAATTTTTTAGGATATAATCAAATTCACATTGCTAAAGAAGATCAACATAAAATAGTATTCATAACCCCATGGGGAACCTTTTGTTATCAGGTCATGCCCTTTGGACTTAAAAACTTCAGAGCCACATATCAAAGAGCAATGACTATCATCTTCCACGACATGATACGTGATATTATGGAAGATTATGTGGATGATTTACTGGGAAAATAAAAAGAAAAAGAACACATTGAATTATTGGAAAAAATATTTGACCGGCTGGAAAAGTATCAACTTTGACTTAACCTAAGAAGTGTGTATTCAGAGTTTCATTTGGAAAATTGTTAGGCTTTATTATTTCCCGCTAAGGAATTGAAGTAGATCCAACAAAAATAAAAGTAATAAGAGAAATACCTCCACCAAATAACATCAAGCAACTCAGGAGTTTGCAATGAAAATTATAAGTTCTAAGAAGATTCATTGCTCAGTTGGCAGATAAATGTCATCCCTTTTCTCACCTACTTCACAAAAACATCACATTCAAATGGGATGATAAGTGTCAACAAGATTTTCAACAACTAAAATACTATCTTGAAATATGACCAGTTCTAGTACCTCCACAAATAGACAAACTACTCCTCTTGTACATATCAACTACTCAAGTGGCATTGGGGGCATTATTAGCACAACATGATGATAAAGGAAAAGAAAGAGCTATATACTACATATCTCAAACATTAGCTAACAATGAGTTGAAATACACATCAATAGAAAGAGCATGTTTGGCCATGGTTTTTGTGCTAAGAAGCTGTGACATTATATCCTTAATCATAAAACACAACTCATTTCAAAGGTTGATCCATTAAAATATCTACTCTCAAAAGCAACACTTCAAGGTTGGGTAGCTAAATGGATCATGGTTTTGAGTGAATTTGACATTGAGTATGTAGACAGAAAAGCTATTAAAGGGAAAGTGGTTGTTGATCAGCTCGTTGAGGCTCCCTTACAAGATAGTTATCCATTGTTGTCAGAATTCCCCGATGAACACATATTGAATACAAAAGAGGGAAAATGGTGGAATTTATACTTTGATAGATCTTTCACACAACATGGCTCGGGGCAAGGGATAATTTTTGTCACACCTCAAGGAGATTGTATCCCCAAATTATATCGAATTGCTTTCCCTTGCACAAACAATATATCAGAATATGAGGAACTGATAACAAGACTCAAGCTTGCCATTCAATGGAAGATCACAAAATTACAAGTATATGGCAACTCTCAGTTGGTCATCAAGCAAGTCAACGACGAGTATTAGATAAAGGATGAGAAAATTTTTCCCTACAAGTGTATGGTGGACAACTTCAAAGAATTTTTTGAGTAGATCTAGTTTGACCAAATCCCAAGAGTGAACAACAAAAGAGATGATGCTATGACTACCATCGGTTCTCTTGTTGATGTCCCCTAAAATAGTCAACAATATGAATTTATCATAGAACAACTTCTAATTTCTGCTTATGATATTCTTGAATCTAAAATAGTTTGTGACATTGTTGGTTCCAAATTACCATGGCATCAAGACATATATGAATACCTACACAATAATACCATCCCACCCAATCTCTCAACTTCCCAACGCCAATCCTTCATTTGAAAAACTTCCCACTTCACTATTCTTGGATACATTCTTTATCGTCGCTCTTTTGATGGAACCCTCTTGAGATGTTTAGACTCAGAAGAATCTCAAACCGCCCTAAATGAGGTAAATCAAGGTATTTATGGGGCCCATTCTAGTGGAACAATGTTAGCTAAAAATTTGCTACACACAGGATATTATTGGCCCAAAATGGAACAGGGTGCTATCAACTTGGTGAAGGTATGCAAGCCTTGTCAACAACACGTCGACTTGATTCATGCACCATCACAAGTATTGCAACCTATTGTCACTACATGGCCTTTCTCACAATGGGGATTATAACTTGTTGAGAAGATAAACCTGACATCCTCAAATGGTCATAAATTTATAATCACAACTACTGAATATTTTACCAAATGGGTTGAAGCCATACCAATGACCTATGTTATAGGGAATTTTTTTTCTAAATTTATCCTCCATTACATTATTTGTCACTTTGGAATTCCTACTTCCATCATCATAGATAATGGACGCCCTTTCAAAAACCAAGAAGTCCATAATTTGTGTCAACAATTCCACATTCAACACCATTTTTCCACCCCATATTATTTGTAAGGAAACAAACAAGCTGAGGCTACAAATAAAACTATCCTAAGAATCCTAACAAAAATAGACAATGAAGCTGGTCATGATTGGAATTTACAACTTAACCTTGCCCTATGGGAATATCACACTAGTATCCATAGACCTACCAGAGTCACCCCTTATTCCTTGGTATACAATACCGAAGCTATCTTTCCAATCGAGGTCGAAATCCCATCACTGAGAATGTCTTTATAGCATCTCATCAATGATGAAGAATACCGCATGGCACGTCTTCAACTGCTAGATATTTTAGATGAAAAATGATTAAATGCCCTTAATCATCTTAGAGAATATTAGAATAGGCTTTGTAGGTCATACAACAAGAAGATAAAACCTAGAAAATTTACAGTTGGAGATTTGGTCCTTAAAGAAAATCATCGTAATTTATAGGAATGAGAAAAGAAGGGAAAATTTGAACCTAATTGGCTAGGCCTCTATATCATTACAACAAAATATGGATCAGGGCATATCAATTAACTACCATGGTAGGAGATCCCTTGGAAGAGACCATGAATACCATCCATCTCAAAAAAATCTTTGCATGAGAAAATACATTTTTTTTTTTAGAGAAATACAAAAAATAAGAAAAATACAAAAATAAAAAAAATCAAAAAATCAAAAAACTAGTAAAGAGAAATAATCCGTCCAATGGTGAAAACCATTCTATGGCGCCTTGGAAAAGTACCATGGTGAAAACATGACAAAC
>VDFB02271358.1:125917210-125956373 GCA_007258455.2 Sequoia sempervirens
TTGCTTCACCATCCCCGATGTCACTTGGCCACACCATTATCTTTGAGTTCGCAAGAGAATAGAGCTTTGAAATAGAAATCATCAACTCAACACAAAATTGTATCTTTCCAAACCCATCCATTCGTAAATACTTGAAAAATAATATTCATTGTTCCCCAACTCATGTCGCGCCACCTTCCATGCACATGATTTTTATACGATGGTGTTTGTATAAGATGTGCATTAGCCATCAATAAAATCATTTCATCTCACCATCCATCCATCTCATCATAAGTATTAGGAAGCAGTACCCAATATACCTAGTTGCTCATCCATCTATACATAATAAAAACCCATCCCATAATAAAATCCACCCATAATAAACACTTCACCATCTTGCATATACCACTCACCTCATCTCTAGACAAACAATGTAAAAAGAAAACAACCTATACGCTGATAATGATCTTAGAGCTACACTATTCGTATAATCCTCAAAATACCCTTATTACATCACTTTCCACCCATCGCAAACCTATCCATCTTTTTGCAAGAGGATGCATCCTTCCTTGGTATGGAAACATCCATCCATCTCCCTTTCTTTTTGGCAAGAGATTTGGCTTTTTATTTTTTGAGATTTATTGTTGTGATCTACGAAGTCACCAAGTTAAGACCACCTCGATCTTTTCATATCTCGGTGTATTGATAACGAGGTAAGAAGTAGATATGGGTCACCTTGTATGACATGTTTGTGATTGACCTGATTTACTAATGGTTTCATACACCTTAGATAGAGGGATTCAAAATTTTGGTCTACTACATAATCCCCTCTATGATTCACTATGGTGTTATGAATCATTTAGTGATTAGGTTTAATCTTTTTTTTGCATATGCTTGTGAGTCTCAAAGTCCATGCAAGACACATCATCACACCTCTGGTCATTCATACCAGTGGGGCTTAATGTCTCTTTCTATATTAAATTAAGGATTGCTCTCCACATTGGACCAACATAATTATCATCCCCCTCCATCTACCTTTCTTAACGCTGATCATTATCCCCCCACTCTTCCTATCCAGCTAACCTACCAACCCCCTCTCCCCCCTACACACCTAGACTAGAATAGATGATGTATCATGATAAGAAAAACAAACATTTGTACCTCATAGTTTTAACAAGGGAATTTTGAGTACAAAATTGATAAAATCCATTGAAATGACGTCGGATTCATGAATGCACTAAAAAATTAAGGGAGGGATACCTGGGGTCATTAACAACTTTGGTTAAGAATTCTCTTGATTCCTCCTAATTGTTTTTCTATGATTCTAATCAGCCGTTGCCAATTAGCTGAAAAACCATCACAAGTAGCAATGTAAACAGGTTGACATCCAAGTTACATCAGTGGCATAACATTCAGTCACATCCCATCAAAAAATTCATATAGGCAATATGCATAAGATCATCATTAGAATAACATAGATACATAAACATTACCATTAAACACATTCAACTATCATATTAATTAGCACATGCATGAGTGATAGTAAGAGCTTGCATATCAATAGGACCACAAAGTAATCTCACTGTAATCATTAATTACACGTTTCTATATAAAACATTTGAAAATAATACTATGCATAACATCATCTTAAGTGCACAATCCATTTACAATAAAACACATCACATCCATTAGTAAGAACATAACATAGGCATAATCATATAGCATAATTAAAACATCATTACATGATCCTAGACACACACACACTAATATACATAAATTTTTTATTAAAAAGTTCAGAAAAATGCTTCAAATGTCATCAATTACCTCATGCATAACATCCATCACATAATAAATAATCCATTACCATCATCCATCAATAAAATCTAGTATAAACATCATCATAAGATCTATACATAACATCAGAAATCACATAACCAAGAGCCATATGACACATTTGCATAAGCCATAATTCCATCATATCATATATATCAAAATAAAATGTCATGATACAAAATGTATAACAATATCTCGTGTGTACAAAAAGCCAAACCCATCCTAGGGAAAAATTCCAAAAATTCACAATCAAAATGCACTATCTTGTGCTCCCTGCATCTGACTACCTATCAGGAGACCTTTGTGCTGGATCTCTTCGTGGTGCTCATGGTGGCCCCATCATGATTGATGGGCCTGAACGAGCTGGCATATGGGACCTCGTGCTAACTAACACACTGGCCATCCTCTGCTTTGGTGGCACAACCTCCTCATATGCTCGCCTCCATCTCTTTGCCTCCTAGGTAACCTGACCAAACTTTGCAAACCCAACTATGGCTCCACCATACAACATGTCATAGGCTACATCCCATTCTCATCAGAGCCTGTCTACCTCCCTTCGTAGCTGATCCAACTGTGCACCATCTCCACCACCACCCCCTGCATCTAATAACCACTGTAACCTGGCTGCCTTTGCTCTGGCGGCATTCTGCTCCCCTACTAATCTGGACACATCTGCCCTTGTTGTATCCCTCTCACTAGCTAATACATGTGCTACTGTTCAGGTTGCATCTCTCTCAGCTGTCAAACTAGCAACCAAACCATCCATTTGACCCTGTAGATGAACCAAATCTGCTAGTGCCATATCTCTCTCCCCCACAACCTGTAGATGAGCCTGTCATGCCTGATCATGCTCCTAGTGGAGCTGGTCTCTCTCCACTGATAGAACATCCACCTGTGCCTGTAAATCCCCACCTCTCTGCCTCACATGATGCCCCTCCTCCTCTCCTCCACCCTCCTCCTCTCCCCTTATATCCTCCACCCCAACATCCTCTCCGCCTAAACCCTGATATGCTCGATCACCATCATCATAATCATCATCATCATCATCATCATCATCATCATCATCATCATCATCATCATCATCATCATCATCATCATCATCATCATCATCATCATCCTCCTCCTCCTCACCATCATCATAAGAGCTACTATTGCTCTCTAAGCTGCTACTACTATTACTTCTCCTTTCATCTCCACTACCCTATGCTACCACTACTTGTGCCTGGGGCATTGTCAGTCAAATGGATCTATGCCTCTCCCACTAGGTATCGTACTCTGCGGTGGTGCTTGCATCTACAATATCCCATCATGGATCCCAAGCTACTGATGGTGTGTGTCTCCAACTATGGAATGTTGTGTCATACTCAATGAATCCACCCCACTATTGCCTCTCACAAGCTGCCCTGCTAAATACTACCTCCACCTGGGGAACATCCTATCTCAGGCCAAACTATCATAGTACTCGCACTGGTAGATATCTCTCGACAATAGATTGTGTCCACCCTATTAGATAGTGTACCCTCTAAATGTACGACATATAGAGGTAATCATCCTCTTAATCCTCACAATCAATGTATGGATGCCAAATGAAGGCATCCATCTCATCAATGACCCTCTACCAATGATCTAGCTCACCCATATGATGTTGTTACCAAAACCTTGCATACATAAAGACGTAGGGAATATCTAGCCCCTGCCATCTGTCCCACACTAGTCGCAATACAACAATACACTCAAAGGCCCATATATGCAGTCAGATAACCCTTGTAGCTAAGCTTCGCCTATCTCTGTACACCAGATAGTGCAGTTCCCTATACAAATCTCCCAGTATCGCCACCCCCAAGCATACACTATCCTATGCTCAAACATATGATCCAAAACCCCTGGCTAGCCAATCGCGAAACCCCACGATGTCCTATCTAGAATCAATGTCCCAGTAATCAATGCAACCACAAAAGAATGAGATCTGGCCATATCCCCAATTCGACACCCAAATCCAACTCTACGCCTCTAACCGAAAGATCTCGCTGAGAAAATACATTCTACAATCTAGCCATCACTCCTTGGAGCCGGTACTCAAAAATCTCCCTACAAATCGATAGCCATAAGATCTGCCACACATCCTCTAATGTGATGGTAGCCTCCACTGTCCATAAGTGGAAGCTGCTAGTATCACTATGCCATCTCTCTACCAATGCTATCATGAGTGACTTGTGTGTCCGAATCCAAGGCATGTAGGAGATAAAGTACAATCCTATCAAATGTAACCAATCATCGTCCTCTAGCGTCATCCTCTCTCATAATGTCCCCATAATAGCCATCCACCACTCACGTGACTGTAGGACATTCAGGTCCTCCTGCATCATTACACACACTAATATTAATTCCTTTAATAAAAAAATGACCCTTATTATAACCTAATTCACCCACCTTCCCACCCATTGTGAAATTGTGCATTTGTTTTGATGCAAGTGCCATTTCCTCATATGTAAGCGCTCTAACTTCTTACCTAAGTGCCACTTTACATAGGCACAACAATTTCATACATAGGTGCTCCAATTTCTGACGTAGGCATCACAATATGCATGCGTCATTTTCCTAACCCCCTGGGTGCATGTGTGTCAAACACAGGAGTCATGATTTTAAACATGGGTGTTGAAATCGACCGTAGGCACCGATTTGTGCAGGTGCGATTTTTTGGCATGCAGGCATTGCAATTGTGCCCTTAGGCATTGTTTCATGAAATGACACATCTGTTTCCCGTACTTTGACCCCTATTTTGACCTACCCTAGACCCACCTAACCTAACCTAAACCTAAGGGATAGATAGCGTATCAACTGTCTTGTGTCCTCTAATCGTTGATACTCTTGAACTTGCTCTGAACAATGCGTCTTGCAAGGAATCTGCGCCATTGCTCCTCTTTGCCACCTCAGCTTCACTCCTCCAATCAAAGGTTGAAAATGACTTTTTGGGCCCCTCCAAGCCTATTTATAGGCTATTTAACCCTAATTAACCACTAATTAAGCCTCCACCCTAATTTCTTCTCTACTGGCCGCATAAAAAATCCTCTTCTTCATCCCAATTTCACCTAATTTCTTAGTTTCTTCTTCTTCTTTTTACTAAATTTTTTGTTTATACCATTTCCCTATCATTTTAGCCCGTCATTTTTAAGACCCTAACCAAAAAAAAAAAATTCAAAAATTTTTCTGGTAAGTCTCTCAAGGGGGCATCACTAACCCTTCATCATCCTGGGGAAAAATTTTAACTTCTTTGACCCAACATCACTTCGAATGTTGCATCAAAGAGAGACAAAATGTAGTCATGGGTATGTGCAGGATCATGATGGACCAAAAAGTGGCGATATGATGGGTATGTGTAGGGTATGTGGCTGACGACTTTTCTTTTACCCAAAATTGTGGAAACGAAAAGGAATTTTAAAGGAAATTCTTAACTTTCCACCAATATAAATTATGCTTTACTTTGAATTTAATAAATAATTATTATTCATTTTCTATTTGAATTACGACTAAAGTCCCGATTGATAGGCATTGAAAAACATATATAGCTTTCAACGGTTTCACATTTTTGAATCAAACATGTGTCACATTCTATGCTTCACATACTATAGGATTCAAAAAAAAAAAATTTAATGAAGTTTTGACCAAGTTAAGGGGATCGTACAGTTTTTATATTTTTAAAAGTTGTAATAAAAAATAATAATTAATTATTTACTTGGAAAAATTACAAAAAAAAATATGCATCACATCTGACATGAGTCCTCTATTTATATCTAAAATCTTATAAAAATATTATCATTTTATTGTGGTTAGGGTGGCTAGACAGACACCTTATTTTTTTCCTTGAAATTTAAGTGCTACTGCATTGAAATTTTAAATTCTCACCAAATAGATTTAAAAAAAAAAAAAACCTAGTAGTTTAGAAACTACATTCAATTTGTTACAAATTCTATTCTTACATATTTTTGAAATAATATAGATAACTTATTCAAATTTTTACGTCAAGTTGCCTAACTCTAAGTTTTTTGAAATTTTTGCCACTTAAGGGCCTATTTTTTCCATGATGATCCTGTACATACCCTCACCCCCAATTTGACTTTACTTCATCTTAATTAAATATTTTTATTTAATTAATTCACCCTTTCTAATTAACTAAATATATTATTTAATTAATTAGCCCATTGCCTCCCATAATTAATTAAATACTTTATTTAATTAATTATGTCACTACCCAAATGTATAATTCTTCTAGTCAATTAAATAATCTTAGTTATTTAATTTTTCCTATCAAAATCCCCTTGCTTCATAAACCCGTGAACCTTAAATCCAAACTTGCACGAACAAAGACATTATTAGATAAAAAATGCAAGGTTAGAATAATAATTCCCCATAAAATCCATTTGCATTGTTAAAGAACAAGGAAAAAAGATGAAATAATTGAGCAAATACAAATAAAGATAACTATTCCTATTTTAAAACAAAGCAAATGGATTTTATGGGGAATTCTTATTCTAACCTTGCATTTTTGATCTAATAATGTGATTTTTTGCTTTGTTCATGCAAGTTTGGATTTAGGGTTCACATTATGGCGCCCACCGTGGGGCGCCATAATGTGAATCCTAAATCCAAACTTGCATGAACAAAACAAACAATCACATTATTAGATCAAAAATGCAAGGTTAGAATAAGAATTCCCCATAAAATCCATTTGCATTGTTAAAGAACAAGGAAAAAAGATGAAATAATTGAGCAAATACAAATAAAGATAACTATTCCTATTCTAAAACAAAGCAAACACTTGATCTTATGGGGGGATTGGTGCTATTTTGATATGGAAAATAGCCCTTTCCCAACCCCTTTTTGATAAGCTCAATGATGAAACTGCTTTTAAGATGCTATGGATTCAAATGACAATGATAAATTTGTGCATAAGATTGTGGAGTTGTGGAGGAGTAATACAATAGAGGAGGCCTTTATTTATAACCAAGAAGGATAGAAGAATGCCAAACATGGAGGATGTGGGACTAAAGATCCACCAATGACAAGATGCCACTTGCCAACATGTGAGAGGTTGAGGAATGAGCACATTTTGGTCTATGTGCCAAAGAGGGGGAGATTTGAAATTTGAATTTGATGAAAATATGAGTTAAATGCTAAGTTTGACTTGTGTAAGAGACATGTAAGAGCTCTTAAATGCTTTGTTGGATGTACATGTCAATTTGGGGGGAGATTTAAAACTTGGAGAATATTCCCCTTTTATGCCAAGTTGAAAGTAATTAGGAGAAATAATAAATCAAATAAATTGATTTATTGTGCAGGTGGGAAAAACTAGAGGATGGGACATGGATTAGATTAGATTTAATCCTGATTTAGTTAATTTAAAAGAGGATTAGGTGATTTGACTCATTTGAATTAGATTTAAGGATTAAACTAAATCAAAAGGAGATGAAAGATGATTTTAGATTTAATTAAATAAAGATTTGATTTATTTAATCAAAGAGGGTGATGTTAGGATCAAATTAAATAAAGTTGATTTATTTAATTTAAATGGATGACTTTAGAGATTGCATTTAATGAACTTGATTTATTTGATGAATGTATTTGATTAAATGCAATATGCTAATTTTGCATGTCTACAAAATCTAATTACATTAATTAATCCATGATTAATTAATGAGTTAACCTCCATTAACCCATTCTCCAACTTCTGACTCCATTTGGGTTAATAAACCTATGGTTTACTAATCTTACCCATCTCATTATGCTAATTAATGCTTCATTGACTAGCCTAACCCTCATCATTACTAATATTTCCTAATTTAAAATTCACCCTCAACCCCCTAATCTTGTCTCATTAATGCTAAAAATCTCACCTACCTCCATTATCTTACACATAGCCTCCAAAATTAAATGAGGTGTCATTCTAAGGTGTGCTCACACATGTGTGAGTACACCTCATCCTTCTCCATGCATTCAATTGTGACACTTGTCACAATGCTAATTGGCCATATTTCTTGATCCATGCATCACCTCCACATTCAATCCTAGCGCTTCATAAAATTTCAATCTTAGCCCTTCATTTTAACCTCCAATTTTCTATAAATTGGGCCTTCATCCTCTCATTTCTCCATCTTGAATTAAGCTAGTTACATGCTGGTGCAATTAAGAGCAATCCACATTCCATCTTGGGATAAAACAACAAGGTTTTGGGTAAAATATTGGAGCTCAATCAAGAAGGGTCATCAAAGGTATAATTTCAAGGTCTTATTGTTGTTATGCTCTTTTACTTTATGATTTTATGCTTTTGATGATAAATTAACCCCCTTCACATTGGGCATGGCAAAGGATGGTTCAATCATCTTCTTTAGAATTTTCAAATGGTTGTTTAATGAGTTGAACCTTACCAACATTAATGTTTGATCTTTGATTAATAATGCTGGGGTAAATACTAACTCTCAAGGGTCTTCTATTCAGGACCAGGTAAACCAATTATTTGATGTTTTGAAGACTATTACTGACGAGATGCTGAAATTGAAGAGGGATTTTGAACTTATAGAATCTTGGTCCTGGAACAAAAAATTTTCAAGGCCTATGAGAATCTAGAAATTATGGTCAAAGTCAGTAGGTCTTCTCTCCATAATAATGTTGAGGGTCTCCAATATCTCAATGAAAAGGCTATACTGTGGAAAGGGGACACTTTAGGTGTCCTGAAAGAAGCTACTATTGGTTTGGTGGATCTCCCCAAATACATGAAGGGGGGAGAAAATGATAAGGGACCCTGCACCCGAACACAAAACAAGACTAAGAAGAACTTGGGGTTCCTGATAAGGATTGAGGTAATTGGTATGCATGGGAAGATCATAGCTAGTGATCCTGAAGTAGCTCATATTTTGAAATATTTGTAATTTCCTGTTGGTTTTGTCCTATTTTTTGGTTTGTTGTTCTCTTGTTTTTTGATGATGGTAGGTTTCTTGTTTTGTTTTGATTATCTTTAAAAGCAATGGTCTTTTTTGTATAGGGTTTTGAGGCCCCTTCAAAACTTTCTTTTCCTATGATAAAAAACTATATGGTTGTTTCTCTTATTTGTAAATGATATATTGTTGTTATGGCTACCATTCGATCAAATTTTTAAGAAAAAAGATTAAAGCATATTTCTTAGGGCATAATTTTTATGAGCAAGTCAAGAAAAATATTTTAGAGAATCCTTGTGATTTTATATATGATGGGTACTAGTTTTATCCTAGTTGGTTATTAAGATTCAATGGTAGAATGTGTGTTCTAGAGCAGAGAGATTTAAGAATATTAGTGATAAGAGAAGCTTATTTGTGCACCTTATTCTAGACATTCAATGTAATTGGAATGATAGCTGATCTAAAACCTCTATATTTCTATAAGTAAATCACAATAAGATGATTTTTTTTGTGTGGCTATATTCTTAGAGTGTAATTGGGTTAAAGATGAAAAAATACATCCTACAAGATCACTTTATGCTCATGATTTATTGGAGTGTAAATGACAAGTTATCAACATGGTTTTTCTGCAAGGTCTTCCAATTTTTAGGAACTACAATGGCATGATATTTTTGGTGGTAGAAAAGATTATAAAAATTTCCCACTTTAGACTAGAGAACTTGATTAGTGGAAAACCAATTTTTGTAATAATATTTTTCAATAGATCTTTATACTCTACATATTTTCAAAAATGTTTTATTAGATAGAGATGCGTGAATGGAATTGATGTTTTGAAAAACCTTATTTTCAATGCTAGGAACTCAACTAAACATTAGTTTGAATTATCACCGATAGACCAACCATAAAACTAAAAGGTTGAATCGAGATTTATCATTTTTTATTTAGATATGTAGAATGGATCAACAATACAAATAGTAATAATAATAATACCTTCTAGTAGTTGAGTTTCTTCTATAATAATTCTTATTGCTCTAATTTAAAAATAGTTTCATATAAAGCTCTATATGACATAAAATATAGGACTTTTATCAATTGGGATAAATAAAAACATATAGGATAAGAATTAAGCAATAAGTGCTTGAAAAATGGAAGATAAATTAAAATTGATTAAGAAAAGGTTGGCTAAATCCAATGATAGGTAGAAAATGTATGCCAACTTGAAATTAATAGTGAGGTGTTTTATCATCTAAGATAAATTTATTCTCAAAGTCAAACCTCATAAGAGTTTAATTAAATTTATATTTCCATCTTCTCTCTTGAACATTGAGGAGGAGCATCATATAGGAGAGGTAGACAAATTGTGACCATTAAATAGTTGTACCATACACTCTAAGAACCCACACGTTTACATGATTTCACATATTAGTTGTATGTTTATACATTATAGTCAAGTATAGGTCTTCTTTTGTATGGCTACACAAAGTCTCTATCTTATACAGTTATTGTGTTCTTTTTTTAGATAAAATTAAATCAACTTTATGCTCCTACCTACAAAAATTGTTTATATTTAATCAACATTACATTCATACCTATATATCCTTCTCTACTCTATTTTGTTAAGATCATACATGCCTACTTGATTTATTACTTATCCTTATTTTATTGAAACCAATCCCTTTTAATATAATTATTTATTTCCCCTTTAATATGTATTACATTTTTTAGAAGAAAAAAGGAATTAGTAAAAGTAAAGAAAAAGTAGGAAAAACTAGTTGACTAGTTTAGTAAGAGGCATTATAAATTTTGGAGAGATTTTGGTGGTTAAAAATATTGAACAATGGCAAAAAAAACTAGCAATGTTAGGTTCCATTATGAGTTTTATAGGAGTAAAGGGTAGCTTTTAATGAGTGTTTTGGAGGAAAAAAATAAGACTTTTGAGGTGTGATAGGATTAATAAAATGTGCAAATATTTTGGTATTGTTTTGGAGGACATAGATGAGTTTTGGGGGTAATTTTGAGAGGGATTTTGGCCATAACCATTGTGGGAGGCTATGGATCGATCTTGTAGATATTTTTCATAGAAATTTATTAGTTTTTTGAGACTTCCATTGCCGAGTATGTGGTTTAAATTCTCTTTTCTATATAGAATTATAAAATTAAATTTATTGGGATGTTGAAATGAGGATTTGGGGTTTTGACAATTAAAAAAATGAGAGTTTTCTAATCAACATACACATGCACATAATTACATATGCATACATACAAACACATGATTACATACACATATGCATACATGCATACATACACATGCACATGCACATGCACATAATTACATATGCATACACACACACACATGATTACATACATATATGCATACATGCATACATACACATGCATACATACATACATATATACATACATACATACATACTACATACATACATACATGGTATAACAATAATTCATAATATTATTTTGGAAGAATTTTTACACACATGCAATGTTGTTTCACATAGTTTCAAGAGCCATCAAGATAACAGCCAAAATAATACTAGTCATAAAAAAATAACACATATAAATTAAGATTATAAAGGAGTTATTATTGTTTGCTAATATAATGAATTTATAATAGAATTATTGATACTCATACATAATGTTTTAGCTAATTTTTAGCCTATCAACTCCTTTCATTGCTTATTTTAAAGTAGAAGAGAACTTTTATACATAACCACATATGTATATATACATTGAATTAATTTCTGATGCAGGAGCAACGTCCATTTTGGTTTGCATCTCTATTTGATTGTTTGGAAGTTTTGTTTTGTTGACAATTTTGGTTTGGTTTAGTAAGGAAAGTATGGACGTTTTGATGGCAATGTAAATTTGGCAAATGGATAAACACCAAGAGACCCGCGTAGCTTTCGAGTGATGTTTGACCATTGCAAAATAAGAAGATAAACTCTTATATCTAATCGCCGCCATGCAATAAGAAACAGGTTAGAAGTTGGTTAAAGATTTAGTTACCAATTCGGTGTAAAGAACGAACTTCTAAAAAAAAGATTGCATCGAGAAATTGGAAGCAGGCGCAGGCAGTGAGAAAGGAGTCCAGAAAAAGAAGTTAGCGCAGGAAGTAAAGAAGGCATGTGAAGATATATGGAGGCAACATATAATGGTGAGGTGAGCGGTGGTGGAACTCAGTCAAATGAAGCATATGTTAAGGTGAAAACAAACCGCGCAAGAGAAGATGGGGAAAGAGACTCATGCAAACGCTGTTTGGTCGATTGGTAGGCTGCGCCAAGATAACTTCAGATTTGTGATGGAATGAAATGGGCAGAGTATGGGTAGAAAAGGATAAGAAGGCGGGGAAAACTTTATTTGAGCATAGAGTGAAGCAGATGGCATACCTCAAATTATCGTCAGTAATTCACTAAGAGAAAATTCATCATCAACAATTTATCATGGAAAAATTTGCCGCCACCAGCAATTCACCGTGCGAAAATTAATTGTATGAATTTTTGACGATTAATTTTCTATGGCGGTGAATTGTTGATGGCGATGAATTTTCCCACGGTGAATTGTTGATGGTGAATTTTCCGTCTATGAATTGCCTGCGGCGAATTTTCCTCTAGCTGAAGCGGAGAGGAAGAGTACGAGATAGAGAGGTAAGAAGATCACCAGGAGGGATAGGCCAGCATAGGAAGGAATGAATTCCTGGACAGAACGGGGCAATGAAATTGCAGAAACTGTAATGTTGATTTATCTCAATAAAGTTGATTGATTATTTTCAAATTTGAATAAATTGAGGCATGTAATCATAAGTCGATTTATATTTGCACAAGTATTGTCAATTTTAATTGTTCTATTGTAATTTGAATTTTTGTGAGTTGGATGTGAAATTGGGTTGTGAGTGAATGTTGCCGATATCAATTTCATGAGTGGTTCATATTTTGTTTATGAATAATTTAAAGAGTATATATGAATACTTTTATGTACAATAAATATATATGTTTATATCTATACATATGAACACATGTTTATATAAATAGTTAAAAATTTAAATTAATACATCTTGGATTATCTTCCCAAATTAGAAATCAACTTTAAATATGACTGTCCTTTTAAAAGGTGAATGCAAAATTTATTGAATAGCCTTATGTAAGACTATAGTATCACTATATAGATTCATTGAATGTACTTAATATCAAGTCACAAAACTACACATCTCAAATCTTAGAAATCTTTTCTACCTTCAAGGTGAAGGGTTTGTCTTGAAGAAGGCGAAATAGGGGCCTATCAATAGATTCAAGACACTTAAATGCTAAATAGTGAGAGTGTAATTTCTCCTACACTTTAAGCGTAACTTCAAATTAAGAGGGTTTTCCTAGAGGCATCATTCATAAGTTTTTAAATAAATATAGTAAATAGAACAATCAATAATTATACCCAAATACACACTTGAACCCTATGTTTTTCATAACGTCAAGGTTATTTAGCTACAAAAGACCTCTTATATAGCTAATCAAATATCACGTAAATCTAGCTACATGTAAAAATAATAATATAATCCCTTAAGATATTTTCAATCAATGTTTCATAGATATTGGTAGAGTATAAATACACTAGACATTACTCTATTATTATATAACAATTTAAAATCACTTAGTAATATCATTTGGCTGTATATTTGAAACATGAATATGCGTAATTACTACTTCTACTTCTTATAACTTATGGTAATTATTTTTTTATTAATTTGTAATGTATTTGGAGGATCAATATCTTCACAACCAATGCCTTATTGCATCACAAAGTTGTATTCAACCATTAAAAATAAAAACTAGTAAATAATAGTAGATTCTTGTGATGCACAATAATCACATCTACTTAATGATCCTTCTCCAAATTAGATGACATTCATAGACATCAAGAAATAGATTACCACACACAATAATATGCAATAATTTATAGTGCTATAACACTAATCAAATCCCTTTTATGGTTACACTAGAAACCATGCTGAAATAATGTCTTACACAAAAGAGGTCTTGTCACAACCAATGCCTAAAAAATATTCAAAATTCCAACCACTATCTAAGGAGAGATGTGATTACTTACATCTACTTCTTTAGCTACCTCTATGCAACTTAAATGAAAAATCTAATGGTGAATGAATTAATAGATTTTGAAACCCTAGAATACTCTACACCATGGTTTTGTTAGAGTAAAGGTTTTAACTTAATTATGTTAATTAAGATACCTTTATTCCTCTCTTAAGATTTCACTTTAGTTTGCATATTGTGACATTTAATAACTATATTAATTATGAAATGTCTACCTATTAGGGTTACTTTTAGGTTTTGCATGATCTCTTTTTAAGGATTGATCTTTGTAATTTTTCAATTAAGTCAATGCAATCTCTCTTGAAGCTTGCAAAAAACTCTTTCTTTTTTGTCTCCATCTCTTCCTTTCTATGACAGGTTATTTGCATGCAGGTGATCTTTGGGGTATGTAAGGTTGGCTTTCACAACTTCTACATGGTATCAGAGCTCCAAACCTGTTGCTTCCTGTTCGTGTTTTGAAGGACTTTTTGGAGCTTCATGGGTTTGGGGTTTTCCTTTTTTGATCAAAGAGGTGGGTGTTTCCAGTGCATCCAGGGTCAAATCAGATCTCTCCATTGAATCCATAGCTGCTGGACTAGTCAAGATCGACTTTTGTTTCGTCAAATTTGGCTTTCGTTTGTCAGATTTGTAAGGGTTTGAAGAAAAGGTTTTTTCCAAGATCCTTTGAGCCCAAACGGACCTCACCGTTGCATTCGGAGCGGCCAAAAACATTAAGATCAACTGTAAACTCACCTATATTTGAAGCAGTTGATTTTTGAGGAAATTTTTTTTGCCCATATGGCCGTGCACGCGAATCGAGGTAAAATTTCATAAAAAAAAAAAAATTCATTTTTTTCTGCACCATAAAAAAATTTCATAGTTTTTTTAATGTAATTTTTAAAAAAACAAACTTAAAAATTTTAAAGTAAAAGCTTTTTAACAAAGCTTTGTTTTAAAAATCAAACTTTGGGAAGGTACCTACGCAGGTACCTGCATAGGTTCGTACCTGTGTAGGCCTGCGCAGGCGTACCTACGCCCAGAGAGGCTGTAGGGGTGGGGCCACGTGCCCCCCCTCCATACAATTTTTTTTTAATTTTTTTTATTAAAAGAAAAAAGTTTTTCATTGTAAATAATTTTTTTTAATTATTTAAAAAAAAAAACAATTTTTTGTAATAAGCCCATTTATGCAAGTGCGGTGACGGCCGTTTGGTTGTCAAATTTAATTCAGCACTATGTTTTTCTCCCCTTTGGAGTTGTTTTCTTCTAGAGGCCGTAACTTAACTTGGGCATACGATATTGTATTTTGGCAAATGAGATATCGTCAGAAAGATGATTCCGTCAAATTTCTAGTGGTGTGGGTCTCATCACTTCATTTTTCTATTGGTGCATTCCATAGCTAGTTGAAGTCAAATGAGCTATTTTCAGTCCCGAGCTCATAGCTTTTGACTAGTTTCTCCATTTTTTGTGATCTCAACGATGTTGGAACCGTCTTTCAGAGCTCTTCAATTCCATCCATGCAATTTTTCTAGATTTCACTCCAGGTACATTTTATTCATTTTTTGTGTTTCCACACTCTGGTGAATTACTTGGACATATTAGCTCTTGGGAACTTCTCATTTGTGTGGGTTGCTTCGTTTTTGGCTGTTCTTCATGTATTTCTAGTCTTGTGTCTTTTTATGACATTATGATCATCATTTGTAAGAAATATTCAATGTAAATGCACTGAGATAAAGTGCCACACTATTGTACATGTATTTTGGGGATTTTGCACATAAGGTTGTGCCATATTTTGTACTTGAACTGTATTATAAAATGCCATGAGGGGGTTGTGTAGTGCCTTTGTTTTTTCCATCACACTTTTGTCCAGTGAGTCCCTCCACGATGACAGTGGATCCATATGATTCCAGCCTCATGCATGTGTGCTTTGTTTTGCACACCACTTTTTCAGTTGCAGGTGCTTTCTTGTGTACTTTCAAATGTTGTTTCTTCTCCTTCATGCACTACAAGGTGTTAAACAACATTTCAGTGGATCTGTCAGGCTCTCCCAGTCAGCATTATGGGGGGTATTATACTGTTCGTGCTAATCTTCCTTGGTTTCGCCTTGGAAGGAATCTTCCATTCTCAATTGATTAGTGTTTTTTAGACTATTGGTACTTGTGCCATTTGTATCTTCATTCCAAGTGTTTTCCTTTGTTTGCCATCTGATTCGAGTAGTGTCATTTGGAGCACTCATGTAGATTGTTCTCTTCTTCATCTTGATCATCCTATCTTCAGAGGAGGTTCTTCAACACCATAGCAGTCATCTTTTGATAGTTGTTTGCAGCTTCTTCTGCTTCAATGATGTTCTTCATGTCTTTCATCTCTTTTTGGAGTAGAGTTTTTCCCATGAGTTTTTCTCTATTTCTCCACTTTATAGATATTTGGTTGTATTTGGGTATCCGATCAGGCCTAGTTGCTAGGACCCTTGTTTGTTTTCATGCATTGTAGTTACCTTTGCTTTCTTGCACATGTTTGTAGTTGTACTTTTGTTCATCTTAAGGGGGGGTGTTAGAGTAAAGGTTTTAACTTAATTATGTTAATTAAGTTACCTTTATTCTTCTCTTAAGATTTCACTTTAGTTTGCATATTGTGATATTTAATAATTATATTAATTATTAAATGTCTACCTATTAGGGTTACTTTTAGGTTTTGCATGATCTCCTTTTAAGGATTGATCTTTGTAATTTTTCAATGAAGTCAATGCAATCTCTCTTGAAGCTTGCAGAGCACCCTTGCTTTTTTGTCTCCATCTCTTCCTTTCTATGACAGGTTATTTGCATGCAGGTGATCTTTGGGGTCTGTAAGGTTGGCTTTCACAACTTCTATAGGTTTTATAGAAAATTTTGAATTACCAATCCTTAGAATGAAGAAACATCTTACATTTATAAATTTTAAGCTTGAGAACTCAAGAAATGAGAGAGGAAATGTGGCCACATGGTATGAAAAAGATCACCCACTCGCTAGTTTTCATTTTCTTTAATATCTGCAAACAAAAATTGTCCCTTCAAGATCTATAGAGATACTTGGAATGTGAAAAAAATATTATTATTCTATTTGTCATCACTCTAAGAATTAATGGGGATAGATTTGAGAGTAGAAAGACAAAAATGGGTACACAAAATCTATTGAAAGGTGTCATAGGCATGGTGTGAATGTATCATGCTCTAAAATTTTCTAACACCCTAGTAAATTAGGGCATGGTTTCTTGTGTCATTTTATATCCTTTGGATAAATGTTCTTTAGTGAATATAATTTTTTCTATGTACCATTAGATTTGATCTAGTAGCTGCAAGGTCATATCGACTCTTTAATGGAGTTTTATGAATTTTTTTCCATTATCACTGGAAATCACTTGTAAATATATCCCTAAATGAATATTTTTTTCCAAGTGGGAAAAACCTTTCCAAGTGGATGCTACATTAAAATTGGGCCTTAAATGACCACCTAGATATATGTAGGAGGTAGTTGGGACTGTATAGAAGAAAATATGGGAGTTTTGGACCATTAGGGTCAGAGGTTGGGAATAATTCATACTATATTCCAATTAGGATGTCAAAATATTGAGAATTAGGGGTGATGAGAAAGTCATGTGGATAGAGGGAAGTCTAAAACAATATTGATGAGATAAGAGGATGTTAGAATGTTAGTAATTGGGGTTCAAAGATGAGTCATACCTGTTATCTTTGAATGAAATCTTGCATGTATAACTTTGATAGAAAGTGTAAGGGAAGTTATCAAGTGATGGAGTTTTAAGATGTATAAGGAAGAGTATTGAGGTACATATATGGGTGAAAGTATGACAATATAAAAGTATATAAAGAAATCAATGGGTTTTTAGAGTCAAGAATGATAGGAAACAAGAAACCAAGTTGAAAGGAGGACACAAATCTAATTATGATATAATACTTAGTAAAAAGTAATGAGTTGGGAGTCATTCTTCAGGGATGACATGCGAAGGGTATTTGGGGAAATAATTTTTTATAGTCTCCATTAGGGAAAAATTGAAAGGCACATGACAAAATATGAAATTTTGAAAGTTCAATGTGAACAAAAGAATTAACTATTTAGTGCAAAATTATAGGGATTGTATCTTGGATGGATGACATGCCAACATGAGAGGACTTCATAGATTTACTTAGAAGAATTTTACAAGGCAAAGGACAAGGATGTTGGGACTGGGTGGAAATGTATGTTAGGAGGATGAAAACTAACCAACTAGTAAGGATAAAATGGAAGGAAAAGATGGATGTGATGACATACTAGGAAGGACAACCTCAAAATTCAAAAAATTCAATAATAATTAGAAACTCAAGTAAATGACCCAAATAGACCCAATAATTAGAATTTTTCTAGACAATTTGTAAAAATTGACACCAAAGAGGCACTTAGAGAACAAAACATAGGTAGAATAAACAAATATAGATCCATATAAATATTTCTCATATCAATTATAAACTAAGGAAAAAATAAGGTGTAAGTGTACAAATAAATTAGGACCCAATAAAATTTTGGTACTATAGGATTAAGTTCCAAAAGGATTTGGTTAGGGAAATGTGTCTTGTATAAATAGCAATAATCTAGATAAATGTAGGTTCAAGACTAAAAAGACACAAATATGATTGGGACACAAATTTCATCATGACAAAAAAGGGTCAACAACTGCACAAAAATACATAAGATAAAAAAGTACATGTACAAAATGAATCCAATATTGTTCACATAAAATAATAGTTCAAATGTTGTGTTATGTGACTTTGTCCCTAAAAGAGGAGAAGACTATGAAATAACTCTTTAGAATGAAAAGGGAGATATAAAATAAGAGATATTATGATCATTTGGTTAAAAGAGAGATTAAGAAAGAATATGTATTGTATACACCAAAATTGGGTTAGGACATTTAATTAATTACATGTACTAGTTATTTAATTAATATTCCACCTACATATAAATAAATTCTCAATTTATTTATATATTTCATATCCTTTAATTCTTCAAATTTAAAATCATATTCTTCTAATTTAATTAAATAAACAAATTTCCATAAGCTTGTTTTATTTAATTAAGTTTCATTAACCTCAGATTAGGAATTCAAGCACATGTCTATAACTTTTCATGCCACCTCACCAAGGTCACATGAAATTAAATAATTCTAATTTTTAATTAGAATTATCTTCAAACACATGGCTTATTGCTCACACATTTCTTCAACAAATTTTCAAACACATAGTCTTTTCTTCCCACACTTTATTCTCCCATCCGTTTGGCATGTTGCCTATTGGTCAAGAGATTCCTCCATCCATTTGGCATGTTGTCTTTGGTTAAGGGGACACTTTCTTGATTCTCTCCATCTCCACCGTTCATCCCTCTTGTCTGAATTCAGATCGTCGATTGTTGCCACATCACAAGATGCTTGGAAAAACCTATAAATACAACCCTTTGGCATTGTATTTTGCATCCACATTTGAAGTAGAGTTATCATGCAGGAATATTGTTTGAGCATTGGAGCATTTTGGAGTCTTATAGTTACATTTCATATCATGTTTTGCATCATAGTTAAATCATAGAATAATATTTTGCTTCATAGTTGCATTTTATGTTATACTTTGCATCATAGTTGCATTTTAGATTAACATTTTCATAGTTAGCATTTGAGCATATGTAGAATCATCCTAGTTTCATATCATAACATTTACATTGTATAATCTAACACGATTATCCATTCATCATAATATCCATTATCATTGGCATCATATAGTTTCATGTAGGAAATTAATTGGCTTGCATGTTGAATATTATCTCGTTTCTCAAGTTGTCGTTTTAACAACCATAGTGCACAAAGAAATCTAAGGGCCAAATGGTTTAATAAATCCTTGGGAATGGAAGACAATGAGACATTCTTAAAAGATTTATTTAGCTGCAAAATAGAGTAGTTTACTTGTTTCAAATATTTGATATAATTCATTTCATTAAGGTTTGTGTTGATTTACTAATATTTCCACATTTCACACACACACAAAATGGTGCCCACTATGGGGCCCGACCCCATTTCTAACAATTTTTTGGAAAATTTCATGTAAACAGGCTGGATGTGACATTTTAGCGCAATAGTGAGCTCTTTCAGTGCATACGATAAATCTTTCGATGCATACAAATTCTATTTCGACGCATCTAAGAGATCTTCTAGTGCATCTGGTGTCTGTTTCAGCACATCCGACCTTTCTTTTATCGCATCCACCGAATATTCTAGCTCATTCAGGGAGTGTTTTAGTGTATTTGGTCTTTTCTGTAGCACATTGAGTATCTGTTTTAGTGCATTCATTGGTTATTTTAGCGTATAGAGTAGTTGTTTAGCACATCGATTAGTTCTTATAGCGCATAGGTGTTTTAGCGCATACGATGATTGTTTTAGCTCATAGGGTTAAAATTACAAAATTTGAGAACTAATTTGTGTTTTCTACTTGCAAGTACTTTTATGCGCTAGTCAAAGACAAATTTATCAAACTACTGATGATTTATGCAGGGGATGGAGTTATTTAAATGCTTTCTTTTGCTTAAAATAGGCATCTAGCTTAATTAAGGAGGATAAAGAACACCATGTCTTCCATGCTTGATGAATGGTAGGCATATGCTCTCCCCTTATTTGGGTGACCAAAAAGCCAGACCCATTCACTTTTTTTTTATCCTTAGAGGGCCTGCCTTGTGGGAAAAAATAATTACCCAAGGGAACGACCCAACCGGTAACACACTAAAGCCGAGTGACTTCCAATCGAGATATAAATGTGGGTATTTGGGGAAAGCTCAAGTAACACAAGGATTGTTTTGACAAGAAGGGCAACAATGGTCTCTTTCTGCATGGTTGATCCCCCACGAACAAAATGCCTATATTAAAACATTTTGTTGTAGCAAGGCCAAAATACTTAATCTATTCATTGGTGCAAGAATGGTCATTCTGAAGCCATCCCACATTCTTGCAACTTTTAGTAGAGATGAAAAATATGCCATGGGAGATTCATGGGTATTAATGATTGGCTTCTCCATAGAAGTGAGTGTCGTGGAGGGGATCTAGTGGGGTCAACCATCTAATCATCCATTATAAGTAACCACAGTTGGAGTAAAATCTAAGTGGGAATTCAACAAATATAGTCCTACACAACCTAAGTTGTACATGCTTGATGTGTCTTTACCAATGTGCTTTTGAACCAATTTCAAACAAAAACATCACATGTTGAAAGTGAAAACCTTGATTCAGAAAAACATTCATTGAAACAACCAAGTCTCTAACTCAAAAATCTGAAAAATCAAACACATTTCCAAGAAATTGTCATTTTCCAGTTCAACGCATATGCTGTATCTTTTAGCACATCTATGTATTATTCCAACACATCCAACTGTTGTTATAGCACATCTATGCAAAACTATAACAAATCTATCCTTTGTTCCAACACATATAGTCAATCTTTTAGCGCATCTGTGTATTTTTCCAGTGCATTTACCAAATCTTATGATGCATATGTGTAATATTTTAGTGTATTGACCCTCTATTTTAGTGCATCCAAGAAATCTTATAGCGCATATGTGAAATTTTCTAGCGCATCTATCCTTTGTTCTAGCACATTTGTCAAATATTTTAGTGCATCTGGGCTTTGTTTTAGTGCATCCATTAAATGCAAAATTGTTAGTGTGAAAGGGGTACTTTATCTAACTAGTTCATTCTTAGCTAGTTATCCACTAAAGTCCTCTTCACACTAGCTTAACTTTACATAGGGATAAGGTGGTTGAGCCTTCAATGACATGAGTTGTCACACCTTATAGGATGTCAACACTTGTCATAATATGGTTGCATCCATCTCTCCCTTTGGCCCATATAACCAAGGCATTTCCTTTGTAATTCTCACTTCTCAAGCTGAATATAGCTTTGCATTCTTGAGAGGAATACAATTTATTCCTCCTCATATTTTTGGTTTTGGTTTTCTTCAGTCATTAGATTCCTGGTAGGCTAGTTAGCAAATCTCACATGGTATCAGAGTAGTTTTTGAGTTGCGGGTTAGCAATCCTTTAGGAAATCTGAGAGTGTAGAGTTTTTTTAAAACTAAGTATGCTCTTCTCTTGCATCCCACGATGATATGGAAAATTAGAAAAGTGTGAATTTTTTTAGTTTTTGGGGGGACCTTCAAACATTGACTTGTCAGTTACAGGTCTTCATGAAGCTTCTTGGAGAGATTCTGAGCTCACCATTAAGTCCAGAGTAGTTGAGACATTCAGATTTGCCCTTTATTTTGTTTGAAACGAACATCAGAGGCTGGATCTATAACAATTTGAAGCGGGAGGTTCATTGCTCGATCCAACAAAGAGCCATCATTTCAGAGCATTTTGGGTCAAATCCAACCCTGCCATCGTGCTCAGAAGGTCTGAAAGCCATAAAATTGATTGTCAAAATGTCGATTTTGAACAAAGTTGCCATGTAAGACAAAAAAAATTTGTCCAAAGAGCCTTTTGACTCCATGAACAAATTAATTTAGAAAGTAATTTTTTTTTGTTTTAAAATAGAATATTTTGTTCTATTTATTTTTTTAAATATATACTTTTTGATTTTTAAAAAATAGTTGAAAAAAAATTTTGATTTAAAAAAAATTATATTTACAAATAAATATTTTTGTTTTGCTTTTAAACATTCTTGGAAAAAAACTACTTTTTGTTTTTTACAAAAAATTGAAAATAAAAATTTCATTAAAAAGAAAATTTGATTTTTTAAATTAAAATTAAAAAAAAAATAGTTAAAAAAATAGTATAAGGTACCAGGTACCTGCACCATGCCTGCGCAAGCTCTGGTAACCTTTCTTTAAAGAGGGCTTAAGCCTTTTTTAAGAGGCCGTAGCACCTCTTTAAAGAGGCCTATGGTCCTTTAAAAAATATATATTTTAAACATTTCCTTCTTGCTGTGCGTGCCTGCAAATGGGCGCTAAAAATTCCTCGTCCTGTGTGCCTCTCGCAGTTGCCTTCGAGTCTTGGGATATGTCATTCGGCCTTCAGGCTTAATAGACGTTTTTAATGTTTTTAAAAATATTTTTTATGTTAAAAAATATGTTATTTTTAAGGTCCATCGACAACAATTCCGCCTCCTTTATTAATTTGACCGACAATTTTTAATATTTTTTAATCTTTTTCTGTTAAAAAATATGAGTTTCCAAAAAATCCGCTGATGAATTTTAAAAATTTCACCAATTTTTTTGAAAACTCACAACGACTTTTATATTTTTTAATATTTTTAAATCTTTGATAATATTAAAAAATATAAAGTTTCACTTTTGTTGGTGAACATTTATTAAATGATTTTATAATATTTGTTTATATTAAAAAATATAAATATTTTAAGTCTGGTCAACACATTTAATAATTTTTTAATATTTTTTTAATTAAAAATAAAAATAAAAATATCAAAGCCATCAAATTTGGAGGTGATTTTAGTGGATAGTTAAACTGGTAGATTGTTAAATTTATCTGGAAGAGTGCTACATTTGGCGGAGTTTTAAAACTAGCTGGCGGACATCTACATTTGATAGACCTCTAACTTTGGTGGCAGTTCTGCTAAATTTCACTGATTTTTTGTTGAAAATTTTTCACCCCCTCTCCGTTGATGCACTGTTTTTTGAAGGTCAACTTTGAATGCTCATAACTCGGGTTCCATAGCTCCGTTTTTAGTGCAATTATTTTTGATTTGGGATAATTTTTCGTGCTCTACACATTGGTGAAGAAAGTTTTAGATTTTGGTGCATGGTTTTTTCAGAAATTGTTGATTATCAGAGACGATTCCTCACTATTCTTGTTTTGCAAACTTCAAAGTTGCATAACTTTTGCATACGACCTCAAATCGAGTTAATTCTTTTTTTGAAAGTGCATAATTTTTTGTGTAATTCACATTGGTTCTATTTATTTCATATTAAATTGTACCAAATTTTTACTTTCAACACATGCTCCTTTCTTCAGGATTTGTTAAAACATTGGAATTCAAAATTTGTAATTGCACTGAATATAAAGTGCCAAATCATTTTTTTCTTGGGGGGTTCTTTGAGTGAGTAAAGAAGGGAGGGTTTCTTGTTGTCTTTGTGCTTGAACATCTCTCATACTTTGTTCTTTGTTTTTCCTTCACTATGGGTACGATTAAGTTTCCATTGCTCACACCATACAACTACAACACATGGCATCAAAATGCATGGAATTCCTTAATGCAACTAGGATACACACCTTATGTTGAGAAGGAGGTAACTGAACCCACAAATGATAAGGAAAAACTACTCTAGATGTTTGAACATACAAAAGCTATTGGTTGTCTAAGGAGTTTAGTTTCTCTTGATATAATGTTTTAGATTGAAGCATGTAAAGATTCACATGATGCATGGGAAAAATTAAAAACTCTCTATGATAGAACTGATAAAGTTCGTGTTTATCAAATTGACAACGAACTAATGGGTCTTGATCTAAAGTCTTTTGATAACATCCAAGATTATGTAAAAAAGGTCAATGACCTTAAAGAACAATGTAAATCATGTGGCTTAGAGAAGAAAGACATTAAATTTGTCTATAAAACTCTAAATAAACTTGAACTTGAATTTGTAGCTTTTGTTTCTAGCTTTCATACTCATAGGTTGACAATGGGATCTGCATTCACTACACCTTTTGCTTCATTTTTCTGAAATGTTAATGCAAGAACAAGGTAAGCTTCTTTCAATGGGTCTTCTTAAGCCTTCACATTCACAAGCTTTGATGGCTGGTCAACCAAAGGGTCAAAAAGCATCAAGGAAACCTAACAACAAACACAAGTAGTTCAAAAAGAAGTCACAAAGAGATCAAGCACAATCATCTTCAACAACAAAAGTTTACTCCAACTTCTCCTCTTCAAATGGGAATTTTCAAAAGAAGGAAAGGCCAACTTGCAGCTATTGTAAGAAACCTAGTCATGAGGAACATTCTTGTCATAAGAAGCAGATCGATGAGTTAAAAAATCTTCTAAAAAAAACAACATTAATCTGCCTTCTTTTGTTGCTCAACAATCCTCTGCTCCTTCCAAATCATGTAAAGGAAAAGCACATGCACTTGTTGCTATTACTGATTCTTCAAAAGAGTGGATTCTTGACTTGGGTTCATCACATCACATGGGTTCCATTAAAGAATAGTTTTCTTTGTTGGAGCCTTGTTTTGTGCCCCACATTCTCATTGGGGATGATTCTCCATTATATGTAATTGGGAAGGGCTCAATTGATACTGGAAATGGTACATTGATGTCCTCTACATGTTTGATCTATTAGCCAACCTTCTCTTTGTCTACCAAATCACTCAGAATGGTAGAAAAGTTGAATTCACTCCAAATTCTGTCAGCATCAGGAATCTTGAAGATAATGCACTCCTTGTAGTTGGTAAGGCCAATCATGAGTCTCACTTGTATGCTTTCTCTCATTTTGTACCTAATTTACATTCAACTGCATTTCTCACCCATTCAAATACTGTGAGCAAACTATGACATGAGCGGTTTGGCCATCTCAACTACCTCTATCTTTAGCAACTCAATAAAAAAAAGTGGTCATGGGTCTTCCTCAAATCAATTTTTCAGATGGTGTATGTTTAGGTTGTGCCTTGGGAAAACATCCCGAGGAGAAGTTCAACAAAGGGAAGACTTGGAGGGATTCAAAAGTCCTTGAATTGGTTCATAGTGACTTGGCGGGTCCTTTTCCATCATTATCTTTTAGTAAGGCTCTTTATTTGTTCACCTTCATTGATGAGTATTCCAGATACACATGGGTCTACTTTCTTTGACACAAAGGAGAAGTCTTTGATAGATTTCAAGAGTTTAAGGCTTGTGCTAAGAAGCAATTTGGAAAGTGTGTCAAAATTATCCGCACTGATAATGGAAGAGAATATGTGAACCATCGATTTGAGAAATTCTATACTCTTGAAGGGATTGATCTTCAACATATTGTTGCCTACACACCACAAAAAAATGGTGTAGCTGAGAGGAAAAATAGGTCCCTAAAAGAGATGGCTAGTTGCATGATCCACGCTCGCACCCTTGCACCTGCATATTGGGTAGAAGCTATCAATTGTGCTACTCACATTCAAAACAGAGTTCCACATAAGGAACTAAAGGGCATCACTCCCTTCAAAGCTTGGTGTGGTAGGAAACTTGTTGTGGGGCACTTTAGAGTTTTTGGCTCCCCAACATGGGCACATATTCCTTCAGAGAAGCGCAAAGCCTTAGAACCTCAAATTTATCCTTGTATCTTTGTTGGTTACCTTGATGGTGTCAAAGGATATCGATTGATGGATCCTACAACACATGAGCTCTTCATTGAGTGTAGTGTGCATTTTGAGGAAATTTCTTCTAGCTCATCCTCTTCTCTTCCTTCCTCCATAGTGGATTTAGAGGATTCTGACATCAAGGATTGTCCTCAAGCTTCCTCTAGTCATCAAGTTGATCATGAAATTTCATTTTCATCTTCAGAGATTTCAGAATCTCCTCCTCCTTCCCCTACCATGCCTTGTTGGGCTTATCAAACACTTGAGTTTGCACGCGATCTTGTTGGGGATCCATCAAATACAAGGACTTGATCACAACATCAAGAAATTCCACATTCCTACATCGCCACAACTTTAGATCCACAGTCATTTCGTGAAGCATCTGGTATTGCTAAGTGGGATTTTGTAATGGAGGAAGAGTACAACTCTTTAATGCGGAATAAAACATGGGATCTTGTTCCACTTCCTTAGGGAAGAAAATTGGTTTAGTGTAAGTGGATCTATCAAACCAAATTTGCAGCAGATGGCTCGGTTGACAAGTATAAAGCATGACTTGTGGCCAAAGATTTCTCTCAAGTAAGTCAGGTATTGACTACATTGAGACCTTTGCCCCTGTTGCCAAAATGAACTCCATTCGCTTGCTACTTGCTATTTTTGCAACTCATGGTTGGGTTGTACATCAAATGGATTTGAAGAGTGCATTTCTTCATGAAGATCTACATGAAGAACTTTATATGGAGCAGCCACAAGGATTCATTCAAGATTCTTCATTGGTTTGTAAACTAAAGAAGTCTCTCTATGGCCTTAAACAAGATCCACAAGCTTGGTATGCCAAAATGGACTCCTTTCTTCTCTCCATTGGGTTCTCCAGATGCCACTCAGATCCAAATGTCTACATCTTATGGCAAGATGATGCTCTTCTCTTCTTGGCTCTCTATGTTGATAACTTGATTGTCACTGGGAGCACTTCATCCATCATCACAACTGTGAAGAATGCTTTGCATGATAGATTTTCCATGACTGACTTGGGTCTCTTGCACTACTTTCTTGGGATTGAGATCACACAGACCTCTTTCATGATCTCACTTGCATAGTGAATCCCATACTGATGAGTGCCTTGGATGTAGTGCAAGATGTGTTTGGTGATATTGATGATCAAAAGTCCACATCCGGCTACAGTTTTCACTATGGTTTTTGCCCCATTTGTTGGTAGAGCAAGAAGCAACATGCCATTGCTCTTTCTTCAATTGAGGCATAGTATAAGGGGGGCTGTCAATGTTGCCATTGAGGCTATTTGGCTTTAGAATATCCTCACTGAACTTGGTATCACCTTTCATAAGTCATCAGTCATCTATTGTGACAACCAGAGCACCATCCAGATCTCAAAGAATCCGGTCCATCATCAATGCACCAAACACATCGAGATCCATATGCATTTTCTTCGGGAGCTGATTCAAAAGCAGGTCATTGATTTGCAATATTGTCCTACAATAGATCAAGTTGCAGATATATTCACCAAACCCTTCACTGAGAGAAAGTATGTTCATCTTCAGTCTCTCTTGGGGGTGCGACACATCTCTTCTGGGGGGTCACTTAGACCTTCTTCATTCACCCTCTCATGGGAAGGAGTTTTTTCCCACTTGGTTTTCTCCTTTTTTATCATTGAGAGGTTATTATGTACATGGGTACCTCATCAGGCCTAGTAGCCGGGACCCATATTTTCATCTCTACATTGTATACTTCTCCCTAAGTTGCACTTAAGGGGGGTGTTAGTGTGAAAGGGGTACTTTATCTAACTAGTTCATTCTTAGCTAGTTAACCACTAAAGTCCTCTTCACACTAGCTTAACTTTACATAGGGATAAGGTGGTTGAGCCTTCAATGACATGAGTTTTCACACCTTATAGGATGCCAACACTTGTCATAATATGGTTGCATCCATCTCTCCCCTTGGCCTATATAAGCAAGGCATTTACTTTGTAATTCTCACTTCTCAAGCTGAATATAGATTTGCATTCTTGAGAGGAATATAGTTTATTTGTCCTCATATTTTTGGTTTTTCTTTCCTTCAATCATTAGATTCCTGGTAGGCTAGTTAGCAAATCTCACAAAAACCCAAGAGTTAAGCTTGTCCCCTATTTCACAATTTGAACCAAAATTTTGGAATCTTCTCAAGTTCAGAATCATTCTTTAGGTACCATAGAGTCTAAACTTGTTAAAATTGACCTCTACAAGTGAAATTATTCAATCTAAATCAAGATCTAACATCTCAAAGTACCAAAATCATCAAATTTATCACACCTTTGATTATTAAGCCTAGTTTCATCATCATGATTTATCATCCTTTCATCACGAAACAAAGCTATATAGTCAAATTAAACTTAGTCTCATTATAATTTGTCATTTTGTTGGACTTAGTTGTAATCCTTGGTACTTTTCCAAAACTTTAGATCAAAGTTTAGTCAAAACTAGCTATAACACTTGTATGCCCATTCAAACAAGGTTACAAAAAAAAAACCCAAGGAAAAGGGACTTGAAAATCAAAACATTGAAAATCCAAACATTGAAACTCCAACTATTGAAATTCCAACTATTGAAAGTCCAACCCTTGAGACTCAAAACATTGAAACTCAAAACAGTGAGACACAAAACAACATGGCTGAGGCTGAAGAGAATCCTTTCCATGGAATCCACGACAATGATGGGGAAGAAGTAACTGAGGATGATATTCAACATGCAGAACAAGATCTCAACTTCCAAAAATGCTTGGAAAATATTTTTGAAAGAAATGGGGAAAAATACTTACTCATGTTAGCTAAACAAGGTGCCAAATTACTCAATGACTTTGATGTGAATCAATTGAAAGCACCACCCAAAAAACCCAAAAATGATCCTGAACAAGTGGTTGCTCTAACTCACCAAATGAAGAACCTTCAACAACAAATTCTTGATATGCAAAGGGGAACCTCCAAACAATACTTGATACAAGACATTTGTCCTTATCCATTTGATCAAAGTATCCACATGATCCCCTTTCCCAAACATTGTGAATTCCCAAAATATGACAAATACAATGGAAAAACTGATCCAATAGACCATGTGACGGAATTTAGAACCATGAGTCTTGAATTTTCATATGAAGAAACATACTTGATGAATTTAGAACCATGAGTCAGGACCTCACGCCGAGTCACCAAAAGTCATACCGAAGTCATTTGTCATACCGAGCTCCAAAGGATAGTCGGCAAGACATACCGATATCGACAAGAGGTCTCATCGAGTAACATTAAGATACATTGAAAGCATACAACTATCGGCAAGACCAATCACCTTCGTTGAGATGTTTCTCCAAGATCCTTTGTGTTACACCAAACACTGAACAGTCGGAAAGACTTAACACTCTCGCCAAGACCTTTTGTTGATTGCTTTGAGTTACTCCGATGAACATTTGGATGTGTCCCCATCAGCGTGACCTTCACTATTCGCTAAGACCTTACACTGGGATCTTTATGTTATGGTGAAGACATCATATGTATTCCTGTCGGTGAGACATTTTTCACTTCGTTGAGACATCATAACGAAACAAATATGTTACTCTAATGAACCCAAGTGTTACACTGTCGGTGAGACATTGGCTATTCTCTAAGACTTCTCACCGAACTGACATAGGTTATCCCAAAGCCCGTGGTTGTCATGAGTCTCCCCGATTTATGATTGAATGGCCTGTCAGCCAAAGAACTCCACGTGATAAGAGGTCATAGTGAATACACTATGTCACAGTGAAGGCTCCAAAGAATAAGCGTTCGGCAAGATTTCTGCAAGGTCACAACAACCTGTTTAAAACAAAATGTATCAAAACTGCTAGTCGGCCAGACATGATAGATGTCATACCGGATTTTCTCCAGTAGAGGTTATAGCCTGTGATGATTGAGGCACATGTTTCCAACAATCTCCCACTTGACAAAGATCCCACAGGCACCTCTAGAGCACAAAAAAACTTACTGAATATCATGGGCACTAAGGCCCATTGAACTAGCACACCACCTAAACTTGTCTGTGCTCACTGGCTTTGTTAATGCATCTACAACATTCTCCAGAGTATCAACCTTCTCCAAACTGACCTTTCCATCCTCAATCATATCTCGTACAAAGTGATATTACACATCAATATGTTTCGTTCTGGCATGGAAAGTAGGGTTCTTTGCCAGAAAAATTGCACTCTGATTGTCATAGAAAATGGTTATTTCCCCTGCATCAAAACCAATGTTAGAACACAAACATTTCAACCAAATTGCTTCTTTACAAGCATGAGTAGCTGCCATGTATTCAGCCTCCGTAGTGGACAAAGTGACTACAACCTGCCACTTGCTCAGCCAACTCACTGCACCACCATTCATCATGAAAATATATCCACTGGTGGACCTCCTGCTGTCAATGTCCCCTGCCCAATCAGAATCCACATAGCCCCGAATATTGAGAGTCCTATGTGATTCAACCAAGTTCCCATTGTAACACAAAGCAAAATCTGAAGTGCCCTTTAAATATTTGAAAACTCTTTTTACAACATCCCAATGTGTTCTTCCTGGATTAGCCATAAAGTGACTAAGTACTCCTATTGCTTGGGCAATGTCTGGCCTTGTATAGACCATTGCATACATGAGACTTCCAACCGCACTAGCATAGGGTACACTGGTCATGTCCTCCATCTCAGTAGGAGATTTTGGAAAATCCTCAACATATAGCTTCATTCCCTGCATGACTAGAACCATTAGTTGTTTGCAATCATTCATATAAAATCTCTCAAGAACAATCTTGACATACTTACTCTGATTGAGCCAAAGCTTTCTATTCTTCCTATCCCTGGTTATCTCCATCCCTAGAATATACCTTGTTGCACCAAGATCTTTCATTTCGAACTTAGCAGACAACTTAGACTTAAGATCATAAATCATTAGCTTACTATTGCCTATGAACAACATATCATCAACATAGAGATCAATAATAAGAACTCGATCACTTTTAGCTTTATAATATACACAGTGATCAGATTTTTATCTCACAAATCCTAAAGACAATACAAAAGTATCAAATTTCTGGTACCACATTCTAGGTGACTGCTTTAACCCATACAGAGACTTCTTTAATTTGCATACCAGTTTTTCTTTACCTTTTTCAACAAAGTGCTCAAGCTGGGACATATAGATTTCTTCTTCAAGATCACCATGAAGAAATATTGTCTTCACATCCATCTGTTCGACCTCTAAGTCGTATGTTGTTGCAAGTGACAAAAGAAATCTGATATATGTCAACTTTGCTACAAGAGAGAAAATCTCCCCATAATCAATTCCCTCTACCTGGGAATAACCCTTTGCAACCAATCTCGCCTTATACTTTTCTACACTGCCATCCAAACCAATCTTCTTCTTGAATACCCATTTGTAGCCCACAGCTTTCCTGCCTTCAGGCAAGGGCACCAAACTCCAGGTTTCATTCTTTTCTAAAGATGCCATCTCTTCATTCATGGCTTCCAACCAAGAATCTGAATCAGACATTTTAATTGCCTCTTTTACAGTCCTAGGCTCATCAATGCTAGAAATCAAGGCATAGGCACAAGTAGAATCAATCAATGAGAACCCATACCTATCTGGTTGTTTTCTTTCTCGGGTTGACCTCCTCACTGGTTGAGGCTGAGGTTCTTCTTCTTCAGAACTTTCAGAACTACTTGAGCTCTCCTCAGTTTCAGGTACCTTTTGAATTTTCAATTCCTCTTTTTCTGGAGTAGGAGGAATTACTGCTACATCCTTATTGTTTTTTGACTTTGTCTCTGACTGAAGATCCAAGGTGGAAGGTTTCATGTCATGAAAGATTACACTTCTGTTATATACAACCTTCTCTGTAACAGGATTCCAAAGCTTGTATCCTTTAATGTTAGCACTATAGCCAATGAAAATACATTTGATAGCTTTGTTCTCCAACTTAGATGTTTTCACATCTGGCACATATGCATATGCTTCATAGCCAAAGACTCGAATATGTCTAAGAGAGGGCTTCTTACCAGACCACGCTTCCAAAGGTGTTTTCTCAACAAGAACAGAATTTGGAGACCGATTAATGAAGTAACATGTAGTAGCAGTAGCCTCAGCCCAAAACTTCTCCTCCAAGCCAACACTACTAAGCATACTTCGTGCTCTCTCCATCACTATCCTATTGAACCTTTCTGCAACTCCATTATGCTATGGAGTATAAGGTGTAGTCTTATGTTTTTTAATCCCATGGTCTTTATAGTATCTTTCAATCTCATCAGAACAGAATTCACCGCCATTATCAGTCCTTAAGCATTTTATTTTCTACCAGTCTGATTTTCAACAAGATTTTTAAATTCTTTAAACTGACTGAATACTTCTGATTTACTTTTCAAAAAATAAACAAATGCTCTTCTTGAATAATCATCAATGAACGACACATAGTATCTTGACTTAGACAAAGAAGGAACATCCACTGGACCAAACACATCGGAATGAATATAATCTAGAAAACCAAAAGATTTATGAGGACTAGAATAAAATGAAACTCGGTGTTGCTTTCCATATATACAGTGTTCACATAATTCAAATTCAAGATTACAATCATCAAGCCCCTCAACCAAGTTTTTATTCTTCAAGGTTTTTAAACCTTTCTCTCCTATGTGGCCTAGCCTATGATGCCAGAGCATAGTCTTCTCTGCTGGAAGTTTTACTTCCATAGAGTTTACATAATTAGGGATAGCTCCTTTTTTACCTCCATGAGCAACTTTCAGTGATTTTCCAGAGACACTGTTACATTGAACATGTGCATCCAACTTGTACAGGGTACCAATTCGAGCACCTCTAGCCAACACCATTGAACCTCTAGTCATCTTACAACCATTTCCAGAGAAGGTGACTTGTACTCCAATATGATTCAGCTTACTGACAGATAATATATTTTGAGCTAGACCTAGTATGTGCATAACATCATTAATTCCCTTCACTCTGCCATTAGGGAATTGGATTCTGACTCTTCCATGACCAACAATATCCAAAGTTTAATCACTTGCCAAATAAACCTTTCCACCATCGTATTCTTCATACTTTGTCAACTATTCTCTATGAGATGTCATGTGGAAAGATGCTCTAGAATCAATCAGCCAGACATCGTCTGATGCCTGTGTAGTCAAGGCAGCAATGAAGGTGTCTGAATTAGCCTGAGAAGAATCATTGTCGGAAGAATACTTCTTCTTCTTCTTCTTCTCCTCTTTGCAATCCTTTTGGACATGACCATGTTGCTCACAGTTCCAGCACTTCACCTTGGACTTCTTGCCAGGAGACTTTGATCTCCCCTCTAATTTCAATTTGGACTTCTTGTCCTTCTTGCCTTTCTCTTTCGGTCTTCCTCTGATAGCAAGAGCTTCCTTCGCCATCTCAAAAGATTTCCTTCTCATCTCTTCTAACAGTAAAGAACCAACATCTTCCATCTTGAAACTGGATGTTGTACTCCCAATAGCCATCACCAGATGATCCCATGAGTCTGGAAAATAACACAATAGAAGCATACAGCGATCCTCTTCTTTAGTCTTCACACCAACAGATGTCAATTGAGCAATTAGCATATTAAATGTGTTCAAATAATCAGCTACAGATCCTCCTTCCTGCATTCTCAAAGAATACAGCTTCTTCCTCAAGAAGAGTTTATTCACCAAAGATTTCCCCTGATAAATAGATGCCAGTCTCTGCCACAAAGAAGAGGTAGTCTTCTCCTCATGCACATTCAGAAGAACTGAGTCTGCCAAACAGAGCCTTATCAGCCCCTTAGATTTCCTATTTGCAAGGTTCCAATCCTTTTGCTTCATGCCTGTAGGTTTAGTTCCATACACAACAATCCATAGATCACGATCAACTAGAAGATTCTCCATCTTGAATTTCCACAACTCAAAGTTACAGCCATTGAATTTCTCTATTTCAATCTTTCCAGACGTGCTAGCCATATCAACCTATAATCAGAAATAACAAACTCTATAGGACTCCCACTGAACATAATTGACACAAAAAACCCAATGTACCCACAAGAATAACACAATTGGCCAAGCTTTGATACCACTTGTAAGGAAAACTAGATGCGGAAACAATTCTCCTAATGTCAATACCTCAGGGAAGAATGCAGATGCACTTTAAAATTTACACTTATAGTTCAATTAAGATGCACTATGAAGCAGATAACAGAAACAAAGTATTTGACAATCACACATGAACACCAGATATACATGGAAAAACCCTTACGAGAGAAAAACTCACCACACCAAGAGAAATCACTTTGTATTACAGTAATAAAGATTACATACAATTATCAGACTTATCTTTCTGGTGTTTGTTTACAACAACATTCACCATGAACAATCTTGTACAGGAACCTTCAAATTATAGTCATTACAGAATTGAAAACATCTACTGATCATACAATCATCTGTCGATCCAACCAACCAATCACAATCTACAATCATACAGTATATCCCTATAGTTCCATGTCCGTCGAGCTCCCTCACAGAACCGTCACAATGAACAAACTTCCAACTATTCAGATTCGGCTTCTCCTATTGGTCCACGAGACTCAACATAGGATGGTCAAAATGGTCAAAAGAAAATATATTGAGTTGGCATCTCGGTGAGACACTAATAGTGTCTTGCCAATGCCACATAACCTTCATATCGATATTGGCAAGAGATATTCTTATTGTCAAGATATTCCAATGAGCTTCATATGTTACACTGAGCCACCAAAGAGTCGGCGAGGCCTATCGCTTTTGCCAAGAGATCATAGCGAGGTCCAGAAGTCTCATAGATATAAAATTACCATTCGGCAAGAGTATCACTTTCATCAAGACCTCACGTTGAGTCACCAAAAGTCATGCCAAAGTCATTTGTCATACCGAGTTCCAAAGGATAGTCGGCAAGACATACCGATATCGGCAAGAGGTCTCATCGAGCAACATTAAGATACACTGAAAGCATACAACTATCAGTAAGACCAATCACCTTCACTAAGACATTTCTCTGAGATCCTTTTTGTTACATTGAACACCGAATGGTCAGAAAGACTTAACACTCTTGCCAAGACCTTTCGCCGATTGCTTTGAGTTACTCCGATGAACATTTGGATGTGTCCTCGTTGGCGTGACCTTCACTATTCGCTAAGACCTTACACCGGGATCTTTATGTTATGGAAAAGACATCATATGTATTCCTATTGGTGAGACATTTTCACTTCGCCCAGACATCATAACAAAACAAACATGTTACTCTGATGAACCCAAGTGTTACACTGTCGGTGAAACATTGGCTATTCACTAAGACTTCTCACCGAACCGACATAGGTTATCCCGAAGCCCGTGGTCATCATGAGTCTCCCCAATTTATGATTGAATGGCCTATTCGCCAAAGAACTCCATGCCATAAGAGGTCATAGTGAATACACTATGTCACAGTGAAGGCTCCAAAGAATAAGTGTTTGGCAAGACTTTTGGAAGGTCACAGTGACCTGTTCAAAATAGAATGTATCAAAGCTGCTAGCCGGCCAGACATGATAGATGTCATACCAACTTTGCTCTAGTAGAGGTTACAACCTGTGATGATTGAGGCACATCTTTCCAACATATCCCTTGGACTTTGAGATGGAATGCCAAGAGGTTGTCAAGGTTGGATATGATAGTGCACACTTGTTGTTCTTCGAGCATGACCCATTTACTCTGATTGGCCTTAGATCTCCATCATTGTAGGAATGAAGTAAATGATTCATTCTTACCTTGTTTCAGAGCTGATAGTTCCTCTAGACTTACATCCATGGCGATATTGCATGTGTAGTTTTGATGAATGCATCTATGATTTCTTGGAATGTATTGATGCTTGTAGGTAGGTGAGAGAACCATTCCATGGCATGGTTAGCCAAGCTCCTAGGAAATAGCCGCATCAAATAGGTATCATCATACGTGACTTCCATGCAATGAACCTGGAATTCCCTGATGTGATCTTCAGGGTTTCCCATCCCACGGTATTTATCAAACTTGGGGATCTCAAATCCCTTTAGGAATGGCTTCATCACAAGGCTCCTGTCAAACAGCTAAGGACACAAGTTGCTAGATGTTTTTGTGGTTCACCTTGATTGAAGATCGAGCACTTGTTGTGAGAGTAATTTGATTTGTGTTGCGACATCCTTTTGTAGATTAGGAGGTTGGATGAAAGTGTTCTGAGGTGGTTTGCTTGTGAGTGTGATGGGTGGATTGGTTGATGTGTTGATTGGTGGGATTTGAACATTCTACTGAGCCATGTATGCTTGTACTTGCTGCTATATCAACAACGCTTGTTGTTGGTCCTATTGTTGTTGTGCCAAGATTTCTTGTTGTTGTTGTTGTGCCAACAATGCTTGTTGTTGAGCTGCTAATTCAGCTTCTTTTTGTTCTTGATATTGCTTTAGTGTTTGTTGATATGCTTATTGTTGTGTTGTGTGTTGTTGTGCAAGATACTGCGCTTGTGCTTGTGCTTGTTGCGCTTGATATTGGGCTTGAGCTTGAACATGTGCTTGAGCTTGAGCTTGAGCTTGAGCCTGAGCTTGAGCTTGTGCGACTTGAGATTATGCCTGAGCCTGAGCTTGTGCCGCTTGTTGTTGTTGCTTTTGTAATAAGATTTGGGCTTGGGAAACCTATTGTGCTTGTAATGCAGCTTGGGAAAATTGAGCATCTTGCGTGACTTGAGTGGCTTACTAGGCAGCTAGTTGAGTGGTTTGTTAGGCAGCTAGTTGTGCGGCTTGTTATTTTTGTACTTTCAAGAATGCCTTTGGATAGGCAGCTTGCTAAGCTGCCTGTAATGCCATACTGTATTGGCTTGATATGTTGGAGCTTGGTGGTGGTGGAGGTGGTGGTGGATTCAAAATGGTGCTTGTTGTGGTGGTGAGAGACATTTTCCTATTAGTGATTGGGGTTTGAGTGGTGGATGGTGCGATTGATGTGGCTGGTCATTGAGAGATCATGTTTTGAGATGTTAGGGGGGAGAAAATGGTGTGGTGTCAAAAATGCCCCCTGGTCTGAACATGTCACCCTCTCCTTGTGAGGTTATGGGGAGAGAGGTTTGGGGTGTTTCATAGAAGGGTGATGATGATGGATCATTGGGATCATGGAAAATGAGAGGGACATATTTATGTAGTGGATTTTGGGGTACGTTTTTCCCCAAAATGGTGTTTGCATCCAAATCTTGATTGTTGACAAGGGGGTGTGTTTGTATGGCATTGAGAAATGCACTTCCCCTATTAACACTAGGTTGAGTTGGAGCAATGGATGATGTGATTTATGGAATGCTTTGAGTGATACTTTGGGATGGGGGTGTAGGTGAGATGGGGAGGGTGGATGATATTAGAGGCATGACCTCCAAGGATGGTTCCATTATAGAGCTCACATCGAAATCAGAAGGTAGTTTAGCCCCTTCCTTTGCTAATTTGAGCATGTATAGTGAAGGGTTGAGTCTCATCATGATGTTGATAATCTTATGGTTTTCTAGATTTTGAATCATTTCGGTGATTTCTTCGTGTGACATTCCAAAGGGATTATTGGTAAGATCCTCTACCTCCTCTTGAGGGTTTTGTGATGATGTAGGAAAGTTGATTAGAGGATTACTTGATTCAATAGGATTTTTTTAGAATTCATTTGACTTAGGTCACTTGTAGTGGATGTTTCTTTGTTGGCTTCCATGTTCCTCTTGTGTTGAGATCTAGTTTGCACCATAAAATAGGGATCAATTTTGAAGAATATGGGAGATGAATCTCTAATTCTTTTTGATTGATCTAATCTTAGGCACAAAAAGAGAAAATTTAGGATGTTTTCCAAGGATCAAAGGTGATATGATGGTGATGATGTAAAAGATGGATGATGTGGATGTTTGATCTTTTGAGAAATCTTGGGGGGATGCTAGACCTTTTAGGACTTTTTGGATTGACCTTGATTTGATTTTGGGTTTTCTTTTGGATTCATGAACAATTAGACCCTAAGATGTTGGATGATTATCTAAGGGATATTTTTTCTCAAAGGATGATAATTTGAATATGTGTAGGGAGAAGGATGAATCTACCTACACCTATTCAAACAAGATGATAATTTAACCAAGCATATGAAGAAGGATGCATCTACATATACCTAGCTAAACAAGATGGTTTGATAATTTTACTAGGCATATGCAAAAGGATGCATCTACACAAACCTAGCCAAAAGATGATTTGATGTTTTGATTCGGAGATTTCAAGGATTTTGTTTGATGTTTTTGATTTTTTCCAAAAAAGCCTAGCATGGAGGATAATTTCAAGATTTTTCAAAAGATGATGGTGAGGTGATTTTGGTTTGATGTTCAAGGATGGATGAAATTTTTTGATTTTGATCCTAGAATGCACCTAAAAAGAAACTTGTTTACTAGACCTCGGTATTGAAGAACATACAATACTTCTAAGGACCTCTATAACTAAGAAGTGGTTCAAATTGAGCATACATTTCCAGATTGTTCAAAGGAATGAGTCTATAGAACCTTGTGAATTTTTGCTTATTTTGATATGTTGCTTTTGATTGCACTTCCTAATGTATTTCTTGATAACCTTTAGAGTGTGACTCCTAAATTTTGAACTTTTGCTTAAGGAATTTTGTTTTGGGATTTTAACTTTCTTGGAAATCATGAGGAACTAACACATGTGTGAGAGCCAATTTTGTTATCTTTGCTTGGTGATTTTGTCTTACCACAAACACTTCTTTGATTAGATTTTCAAACTAGATGTCCAATGTCCCAATTTCTTTGAATCCCACAAAGTATGTTATGTGGAATTTTGATAAAGTCAAAGAAAGGGTTACCTATTGTTTAACTTTATTAGGAAAATTGAGATGTAAGTCCAAGTGTTTAGAAACCTCTAAGGATAAAATCCCAAGGGAAAGCAATAACACATGAATTTGGTGAATTGT
>VDFB02271358.1:125956473-125972676 GCA_007258455.2 Sequoia sempervirens
AATATGCAATAATTTATAGTGCTATAACACTAATCAAATCCCTTTTATGGTTGCACTAGAAACCATGCTGAAATAATGTCTTACACAAAAGAGGTCTTGTCACAACCAATGCCTAAAAAATATTCAAAATTCCAACCACTATCTAAGGAGAGATGTGATTACTTACGTCTACTTCTTTAGCTACCTCTATGCAACTTAAAATCTAATGGTGAATGAATTAATAGATTTTGAAACCCTAGAATACTCTACACCATGGTTTTATAGAAAATTTTGAATTACCGATCCTTAGAATGAAGAAACATCTTACATTTATAAATTTTAAGCTTGAGAACTCAAGAAATGAGAGAGGAAATGTGGCCACATGGTATGAAAAAGATCACCCACCCGCTAGTTTTCATTTTCTTTAATATCTGCATACAAAAATTGTCCCTTCAAGATCTATAGAGATACTTGGAATGTGAGAAAAATATTATTATTATATTTGTCATCACTCTAAGAATTAATGGGGATAGATTTGAGAGTAGAAAGACAAAAATGGGCACACAAAATCTATTGAAAGGTGTCATAGGCATGGTGTGAATGTATCATGCTCTAAAATTTTCTATCACCCTAGTAAATTAGGGCATGGTTTCTTGTGTCATTTTATCCTTTGGATAAATTTTCTTTAGTGAATATAATATTTTCTATGTACCATTAGATTTGATCTAGTAGCTGCAAGGTCATATCGACTCTTTAATGGAGTTTTATGAGATTTTTTCCATTATCATTGGAAATCACTTGTAAATATATCCCTAAATGAATAATTTTTTCCAAGTGGGAAAAACCTTTCCAAGTGGATGCTACATTAAAATTGGGCCTTAAATGACCACCTAGATATATGTAGGAGGTAGTTGGGACTATATAGAAGAAAATATGGGAGTTTTGGACCATTAGGGTTAGAGGTTGGGAATACTTCATACTATATTCCAATTAGGAAGTCAAAATATTGAGAATTAGGGGTGATGAGAAAGTCATGTGGACAGAGGGAAGTCTAAAAGAACAATATTGATGAGGTAAGAGGATGTTAGAATGTTAGTAATTGGGGTTCAAAGATGAATCATACTTGGTACCTTTGAATGAAATCTTGTATGTATAATTTGATAGAAAGTGTAAGGGAAGTTATCAAGTGATGGAGTTTGAAGATGTATAAGGAAGAGTATTGAGGTACATTTATGGGTGAAAAAGTATGACAACATAAAAGTATATAAAGGAATCAATGGGTTTTTAGAGTCAAGAATGATAAAGAAACAAGAAACCAAGTTGAGAGGAGGAGACAAATCTAATTATGATATAATACTTAGTAAAAAGTAATGAGTTGGGAGTCATTCTTCAGGGATGACATGTGAAGGGTATTTGGGGAAAGAATTTTTTATAGTCCATTAGGGAAAAATTGAAAGGCATGACAAGATATGAAATTTTGAAAGTTCAACGTGAACAAAAAACTTAACTATTTAGTGCAAAATTATAGGGATTGTATCTTGGATGGATGACATGCCAACATGAGAGGACTTCATAGATTTACTTAGAAGAATTTTACAAGGTAAAGGATAAGGATGTTGGGACTGGATGGAAATGTATGTTAGGAGGATGAAAACTAACTAACCAGTAAGGATAAAATGGAAGGAAGAGATGGATGTGATGACATACTGGGAAGGACTACCTCAAAATTAAAAAAAAACAATAATAATTAGAAACTCAAGTAAATGACCCAAATAGACCCAATAATTAAAATTTTTCTAGATAATTTGTAAAAATTGACACCAAAGAGGCACTTAGAGAACAAAAATTAGGTAGAATAAACAAATATAGATCCATATAAATATTTCTCATATCAATATAAACTAAGGAAAAAATAAGGCTTAAGTGTACAAATAAATTAGGACCCAATAAAATTTTGGTACTATAGGATTAAGTTTCAAAAGGATTTGGTTAGGGAAATGCGTCTCTTGTATAAATAGAAATAATCTAGATAAATCTACGTTCAAGACTAAACAAACACAAATATGATTGGGACACAAATTTCATCATGACAAAAAAGGGTCAACAACTGCACAAAAATACATAAGATAAAAAAGTATGTACAAAATGAATCCGATATTGTTCACATAAAATATTGGTTCAAATGCTGTGTTATGTGACTTTGTCCCTAAGAGAGGAGAATACTATGAAATAACCCTTTAGAATGAAAAGGGAGATATAAAATAAAGGATATTATGATCATTTGGTTAAAAGAGAGATTAAGAAAGAATATGTATTGTATACACCAAAAATCGGTTAAGACATTTAATTAATTAAATATTAGTTATTTAATTAATATTCCACCTACGTATAAATAAATTCTCAATTTATTTATATAGTTCATATCCTTTAATTCTTCAAATCTAAAATCATATTCTTCTAATTTAATTAAATAAACAAATTTTCATAATCTTGTTTTATTTAATTAAGTTTCAATAACCTCAGATTAGGAATTCAAGCACATGTCTACAACATTTCATGCCACCTCACCAAGGTCACATGAAATTAAATAATTCTAATTTTTAATTAGAATTATCTTCAAACACATGGCTTATTCCTCACACACTTCTTGAATTTTTTTTCAAACATATGGTCTGTTCTTCCCACACTTTATTCTTCCATCCATTTGGCATGTTGCCTATTGGTCAAGAGATTCCTCCATCTATTTGGCATGTTGTCTTTGGTCAAGGGGACACCTTCTTGATTCTCTCCATCTCCACTATTCATCCCTCTTGTTCGAATTCGGACCGTCGATCATTGCCACATCACAAGATGCTTGGAAAAGCCTATAAATACAACCCTTTGGCATTGTATTTTGCATTCACATTTGAAGTAGAGTTATCATGTAGGAATATCGTTTGAGCATTGGAGCATTTTGGAGTTTTATAGTTACATTTCATATCATGTTTTGCATCATAGTTAAATCATAGAATAATACTTTGCTTCATAGTTGCATTTTATGTCATACTTTGCATCATAGTTGCATTTTAGATTAGCATTTTCATAGTTTGCATTTGAGCATATGTAGAATCATCCTAGTTTCATATCATAGCATTTACATTGTATAATCTAACACCATTATCCATTCATCATAATATCCATTATCATTGGCATCATATAGTTTCATGTAGGAAATTAATTGGCTTGAATGTTGATTATTATCTCATTTGTCAAGTTGTCATTTTAACAACCATAGTGCACAAAGAAATCCGAGGGCCAAATGGTTTAATAAATCATTGGGAATAGAGGACAATGAGACATTCTTAAAAGATTTATTTAGTTGCAAAATAGAGTAGTTTACTTGTTTCAAATATTTGATATAATTCGTTTCATTAAGGTTTGTGTTGATTTACTAATATTTCCACATTTCACACACACAAAATGGCACCCACTATGGGGCCCGACCCCATTTCTAACAACTTTTTGAAAATTTTTGTGTAAACAGACTGGACATGATGTTTTAGCACAATGGTGAGTTTTTTCAGCACATACGATAAATCTTTCGGCGCATACGAATTATGTTTCGGCACATCTGAGGGATCTTCTAGCGCATCCGGTGTCTGTTTTAGCACATTGGACCTTTCTTTCATCGCATCCACTAAATATTCTAGCGTATTCAGGGAGTGTTTTAGTGTATTCGGTCTTTTCTGTAGCGCAGTGAGTATCTGTTTTAGCGCATTCATCAGTTCTTTTAGCGCATAGAGTTGTTGTTTTAGTGCATCGGTTAGTTCTTATAGCGCATAGGTGTTTTAGCACATACAATAATTGTTTTAGCGCACAAGGTTAAAATTGAAAAATTTGAGAACTGATTTGTGTTTTCTACTTGTAGGTACTTTTATACGCTAGTCAAAAACAAATTTATCAAACTATTGATGATTTATGCAGGGGCTAGAGTTATTTAAATGCTTTCTTTTGCTTAAAATAGGCATCTAGCTTAATTAAGGAGGATAAAGAACACCATGTCTTTCATGCTTGATGAATGGTAGGAATATTCTCTCCCCTTAACTAGGTGACCAAAAAGCAGACCCATTCGCTTTTGTTTTATCCTTAGAGGTCCTGCCTTGTGGGAAAAAGTAATCACCCAAGGGAACGACCCAACTGGTAACAGGCTAAAGCCAAGTGACTTCCAATTGGGATATAAATGTGGGTACTTGGGAAAAGTTCAAGGATCACGAGGATTGTTCTGACAAGAAGGGAAACAATGGTCTCTTTCGGCATGGTTGATCCCCCACGAATGGAATGCCTATATTAAAACCCTTTGTTGTAGCAAGGCCAAAATCTTTAATCTATTTGTTGGTGCAAGAATGGTCATTTTGAAGCCATCCCACATTCTTGTGACTTTTAGTAGAGATGAAAAATATGCCATGGGAGATTCATGGGTATTGATGGTTGGCTTCCTCGTAGAAGTGAGTGTCGTGGAGGGGAGCCGAGGTCAAACATCTAATCAATATCCACTATAAGTAACTACAACTCCGAGTAAAAATCCAAGTGGGAATTCAACAAATATATCCTACACAATCCAAGTTGTACATGCTTGATGTGTCTTTACCAATGTGCTTTTGAACCAATTTCAAACAAAACATCACATGTTGAAAGTGAAACTCTGATTAAGAAAAAAAACATTCATTGAAACAAATCCAAGTCTCTAACTCAAAAATTTGAAAATCAAACACACTTCCAAGCATAAAACTATCATTTCAAATTTAACGATTTGTTGTATCTTTGAAGCACATATGTATTATTCCAAAGGCATCCAACTATTGTTATAGCACATTCGCCTTTGTTCCAGCGCATAGTCAATCTTTTAGCGACGGTGTATTTTTCTAGTTCATTTATCAAATCTTATGGTACATATGTGCAATATTCCCTCAAGCGATTGGACTCCTCCTCGCTTTAGCGCATCCTACAATCTTTATAACACATATGTGAAATTTTCTAGCCCATCTATCATTTGTTCTAGCACATTTGTCAAATCTTTTAGCTCATCCTCGGGCTTTGTTTTGAAGCACATCCATTAATGTGAACTCATAAAGTAAGGGATACTTTATCTAACTAGTCTATTCTTAGCTAGTTATCCACAAAGTCCCTCTTCACACTAACTTAACTTTACATAGGGATGCTTGGTTGAGCCTCAATGACATGAGCTGTCACACCCATAGGATGCCAACACTTGTTATAATCTGGTTGCATCCATCTCTCCCCTTGGCCTATATAACCAAGGCATTTCCTTTGTAATTCTCACTTCTCAAGCTAAATATAGCTTTGCATTCTTGAGATGAATACAATTTATTCCTCCTCATATTTTTGGTTTTGCTTTCCTTCAGTCATTAGATTCCTGGTAGGCTATTTAGAAAATATCACATGGTATCATAGCCAAATTTGAGTTGTGGGTTAGCATTCCTTTAGGAAATATGAGTGTTGAGAAAAACTGAGTATGCTCTTCTCTTGCATCCTCGGATGATATGGAGAATCATAAAGGTGTGAAAATAATATTAGTTTCTAGGGGGGTTCATACTTTGAATTGTTAGTTACAGGTCTTCTGAAGCTTCCTAGAGAGATTCCCTGGAAATAAATGCATTAAGTCTAAAGTAGCCGAGACATCTGACCTCATTTTATCTTGTTTGAAATGTACATCTAAGGTTGGATCTCGCAATAATTTGAAGTCTCTTATTCACTACTTTAGATGCAAAGAAGAGCCATCATTTCCGTGAAAGCATTTTGGGTCAAATCTAACCTAAGCATCGCGGCTCTTTAAGACTCAAAGCCATGCAAACTTGACTGGCCAAACGCCGATTTTGGACAAAGTTGCCAAGTAAGTGTAATTTTTTGTCCAAAGAGCCATTTGACTAAGGAACAAATTAATTTAGGAAAATATTTGATTTTAAAATAAAATATTTTTATTCCTTTAAAAACAGAACATTTTGTCCCATTTTATTTTTTAAATATATATCTTTTGATCTTTAAAAATACCTTTGAAAAAAAATAAAATTTTGATCTAAAAAAATCTGAGATTTATAAACATTTTTTTTTTTGTTTTTAACATTCCTTGTTGTTTTTGGTGACCGAAAATAAAAATTTCATTAAAAAGAAAATTTGATTTTTTAAATTAAAATTAAAAAAAAAATAGTTAAAAAAATAGTATAAGGTACCAGGTACCTGCACCATGCCTGCGCAAGCTCTGGTAACCTTTCTTTAAAGAGGGCTTAAGCCTTTTTTAAGAGGCCGTAGCACCTCTTTAAAGAGGCCTATGGTCCTTTAAAAAATATATATTTTAAACATTTCCTTCTTGCTGTGCGTGCCTGCAAATGGGCGCTAAAAATTCCTCGTCCTGTGTGCCTCTCGCAGTTGCCTTCGAGTCTTGGGATATGTCATTCGGCCTTCAGGCTTAATAGACGTTTTTAATGTTTTTAAAAATATTTTTTATGTTAAAAAATATGTTATTTTTAAGGTCCATCGACAACAATTCCGCCTCCTTTATTAATTTGACCGACAATTTTTAATATTTTTTAATCTTTTTCTGTTAAAAAATATGAGTTTCCAAAAAATCCGCTGATGAATTTTAAAAATTTCACCAATTTTTTTGAAAACTCACAACGACTTTTATATTTTTTAATATTTTTAAATCTTTGATAATATTAAAAAATATAAAGTTTCACTTTTGTTGGTGAACATTTATTAAATGATTTTATAATATTTGTTTATATTAAAAAATATAAATATTTTAAGTCTGGTCAACACATTTAATAATTTTTTAATATTTTTTTAATTAAAAATAAAAATAAAAATATCAAAGCCATCAAATTTGGAGGTGATTTTAGTGGATAGTTAAACTGGTAGATTGTTAAATTTATCTGGAAGAGTGCTACATTTGGCGGAGTTTTAAAACTAGCTGGCTAAAAATCTACATTTGACAGACTCTAATTTTGGTGGTAGTTCATGCAACTTCAGCAGATTTTTGTTACATTTTACCCCCTCTTCGCTGATGCAACTGCTTTTGAAGAACAACCCTTGAAGTTCGCTCATAACTCAATCGGCTTTATTTTTTGTGCACTTTTTTTCTTTTGACGGGGACAATTTTTCTGCTCTTTACATTACTTTGGGTGATGATAATTTTAGATTTTTGGTCCATGGTTTCGAAACCAATGACAGAAATGATTCTTTACTGTTCTTATTTTGCAACTTCGTGCTACAACTTTGCATATGACTCGGATCGAAGTTGATTCTTTTGAAAGTGTGCATAATTTTTGTGTAATTTCACATTGGTCTCTATTTAGTCTATACACCTTTACTAAATGTTTACTTTCAACACATGTCTTTCTTCAGATTTGTCAAAACATTGAAATCCAAAAATTTGTAATTGCATTGAATAAAAAGTGCCAAATCATTTTTTTCTTGGGGGGTTCTTTGAGTGAGTAAAGAAGGGAGGGTTTCTTGTTGTCTTTGTGCTTGAACATCTCTCATACTTTGTGCTTTGTTTTTCCTTCACTATGGGTACATTTAAGTTTCCATTGCTCACACCATACAACTACAACACATGGCATCAAAATGCATGGAATTCCTTAATGCAACTAGGATACACACCTTATGTTGAGAAGAAGGTAACTGAATCCACAAATGATAAGGAAAAACTACTCTGGATGTTTGAACATACAAAAGCTCTTGGTTGTCTAAGGAGTTTAGTTTCTCTTGATATAATGTTTTAGATTGAAGCATGTAAAGATTCACATGATGCATGGAAAAAATTAAAAACTCTCTATGATAGAACTGATGAAGTTCATGTTTATCAAATTGACAACGAACTAATGGGTCTTGATCCAAAGTCTTTTGATAACATCCAAGATTATGTAAAAAAGGTCAATGACCTTAAAGAACAATGTAAATCATGTGGCTTAGAGAAGAAAGACATTCAACTTGTCTATAACACTCTAAATAAACTTGAACTTGAATTTGTAGCTTTTGTTTCTAGCTTTCATACTCATAGGTTGACAATGGGATCTGCATTCACTACATCTTTTGCTTCATTTTTCTGAAATGTTAATGCAAGAACAAGGTAAGTTTCTTTCAATGGGTCTTCTTAAGCCTTCACATTCACAAGCTTTGATGGTTGGTCAACCAAAGGGTCAAAAAGCATCAAGGAAACCTAACAACAAACAAAAGTAGCTCAAAAAGAAAGTCACAAAGAGATCAAGCACAATCATTTTCAAACACAAAAGTTTACTCCAACTCTTCCTCTTCAAATGGGAATTTTCAAAAGAAGGAAAGGCCAACTTGCAGCTATTGTAAGAAACCTAGTCACGAGGAACATTCTTGTCATAAGAAGCAGATCAATGAGTTAAAAAATCTTCTAAAAAAGAACAACATTAATGTGCCTTCTTCTGTTGCTCAACAATCCTCTGCTCCTTCCAAATCATGTAAAGGAAAAACACATGCACTTGTTGCTATTACTGATTCTTCAAAAGAGTGGATTCTTGACTTGGGTTCATCACATCACATGGGTTCCATTAAAGAATAGTTTTCTTTGTTGGAGCCTTGTTCTGTGCCCCACATTCTCATTGGGGATGATTCTCCATTAGATGTAATTGGGAAGGGCTCAATTGATATTGGAAATGGTACATTGATGTCCTCTACGTGCTTGATCTATTAGCCAACCTTCTCTCTGTCTACCAAATCACTCAGAATGGTAGAAAAGTTGAATTCACTCCAGATTCTGTCAGCATCAAGAATCTTGAAGATAATGCACTCCTTGCAGTTGGTAAGGCCAATCATGAGTCTCACTTGTATGCTTTCTCTCATTTTGTACCTAATTTACATTCAACTGCATTTCTCACCCATTCAAATACTGTGAGCAAACTATGACATGAGCGGTTTGGCCATCTCAACTACCTCTATCTTCAACAACTCAACAAAAAAAAATGTGGTCACGGGTCTTCCTCAAATCAATTTTTCAGATGGTGTATGTTCAGGTTGTGCCTTGGAAAAACATCCCAAGGAGAAGTTCGACAAAGGGAAGGCTTGGAGGGATTCAAAAGTCCTTGAATTGGTTCATAGTGACTTGGCGGGTCCTTTTCCATCTTTATCTTTTAGTAAGGCTCTTTATTTGCTCACCTTCATTGATGAGTATTCCAGATACACATGGGTCTACTTTCTTTGACACAAAGGAGAAGTCTTTGATAGATTTCAAGAGTTTAAGGCTTGTGCTAAGAAGCAATCTGGAAAGTGTGTCAAAATTATCTGCACTGATAATGGTAGAGAATATGTGAACCATCGATTTGACAAATTCTATACTCTTGGAGGGACTGATCTTCAACATATTGTTGCCTACACACCACAACAAAATGGTGTAGCTAAGAGGAAAAATAGGTCCCTGAAAGAGATGGCTAGTTGCATGATCCACGCTCGCACCCTTGCACCTGCATATTGGGTAGAAGCTATCAATTGTGCTACTCACATTCAAAACAGAGTTCCACATAAGGAACTAAAGGGCATCACTCCCTTCGAAGCTTGGTGTGGTAGGAAACTTGTTGTGGGGCACTTTAGAGTTTTTGGCTCCCCAACATGGGCACATATTCCTTCAGAGAAGCACAAGGCCTTAGAACCTCAAATTTAGCCTTGTATCTTTGTTGGTTACCTTGATGGTGTCAAAGGATATCGGTTGATGGATCCTACAACACATGAGCTCTTCATTGAGTGTAGTGTGCATTTTGAGGAAATTTCTTCTAGCTCATCCTCTTCTCTTCCTTCCTCCATAGTGGATTTAGAGGATTCTGACATTGAGGATTGTCCTCAAGCTTCCTCTAGTCATCAAGTTGATCATGAAATTTCATTTTCATCTTCAGAGATTTCAAAATCTCCTCCTCCTTCCCCTACCATGCCTTGTTGGGCTCATCAAACACTTGAGTTTGCATGCGATCTTGTTGGGGATCCATCAAATACAAGGACTCGATCACAACATCAAGAAATTCCACATTCCTACATCGCCACAAATTTAGATCCACAGTCATTTCGTGAAGCATCTGGTATTGCTAAGTGGGATTCTGCAATGGAGGAAGAGTACAACTCTTTAATGCAGAATAAAACATGGGATCTTGTTCCACTTCCTCAGGGAAGAAAATTGGTTTAGTGTAAGTGGATCTATCAAACCAATTTTGCAGCAGATGGCTCAGTTGACAAGTATAAAGCATGACTTGTGGCCAAAGGTTTCTCTCAAGTAAGTTAGGTATTGACTACATTGAGACCTTTGCCCCTGTTGCCAAAATGAACTCCATTCGCTTTCTACTTGCTATTTTTGCAACTCATGGTTGGGTTGTACATCAAATGGATTTGAAGAGTGCATTTCTTCACGAAGATCTACATGAAGAACTTTATATGGAGCAACCACAAGGATTCATTCAAGATTCTTCATTGGTTTGTAAACTAAAGAAGTCTCTCTATGGCCTTAAACAGGATCCACAAGCTTGGTATGCCAAAATGGACTCCTTTCTTCTCTCCATTGGGTTCTCCAGATGCCACTCAGATCCAAATGTCTACATCTTATGGTAGGATGATGCTCTTCTCTTCTTGGCTCTCTATGTTGATGACTTGATTGTCACTGGGAGCACTTCATCCATCATCACAACTGTGAAGAATGCTTTGCATGATAGATTTTCCATGACTGACTTGGGTCTCTTGCACTACTTTCTTGGGATCGAGATCACACAGACCTCTTTTGGGATCTCACTTGCACAACCCAAGTATGCTCTTGATCTTTTGTCACATTTTCATATGGCTGATTGTAAGCCTGTACTAACTCCCTTTCTGTCTGGAGTTAAGCTTGAGGCCAAATGTTCCACACCACTAGTTGATGCTACTTTGTATCATCAACTTGTTGGTAGCATCATCTACTTGACTCATACTTACCTCAACATTTCCTTTGCAGTTGGAATTGTTTCACACTTCATGATAGAACCACATGAACTTGATTGGAAAGCTACCAAACACATCTTGCACTACATCCAAGGCACTCATCAGTATGGGATTCACTATGCAACAAACACAAGTTCAAAATTACTTGGATATACAAATTCTGATTGGGCTGGTGATATTGATGATCAAAAGTCCACATCCGGCTACAGTTTTCACTGTGGTTTTTGCCTCATTTGTTGGCAGAGCAAGAAGCAACATGCCATTTCTCTTTCTTCAATTGAGGCATAGTATAGGGGGGCTGTCAATGTTGCCATTGAGGCTATTTGGCTTTAGAATATCCTCACTAAACTTGGTATCACCTTTCAGAAGCCATCAGTCATCTATTGTGACAACCAGAGCACCATCCAGATCTCAAAGAATCTGATCCATCATCAATGCACCAAACACATCGAGATCCATATGCATTTTCTTAGGGAGCTGATTCAAAAGCAGGTCACTGATTTGCGATATTGTCCTACAATAGATCAAGTTGCAGATATATTCACCAAACCCTTCACTGAGAGAAAGTATGTTCATCTTCGGTCTCTCTTGGGGGTGCGACACATCTCTTCTGGGGGGTCACTTAGACCTTCTTCATTCACCCTCTCATGGGAAGGAGTTTTTTCCCACTTGGTTTTCTCCTTTTTTATCATTGAGAGGTTATTATGTACATGGGTACCTCATCAGGCCTAGTAGCCAGGACCCATATTTTCATCTTTGCATTGTATACTTCTCCCTAAGTTGCACTTAAGGGGGGTGTTAGTGTGAAAGGGGTACTTTATCTAACTAGTTCATTCTTAGCTAGTTATTCACTAAAGTCCTCTTCACACTAGCTTAACTTTACATAGGGATAAGGTGGTTGAGCCTTCAATGACATGAGTTTTCACACCTTATAGGATGCCAACACTTGTCATAATATGGTTGCATCCATCTCTCCCCTTGGCCTATATAACCAAGGCATTTACTTTGTAATTCTCACTTCTCAAGATGAATATAGATTTGCATTCTTGAGAGGAATACAGTTTATTTGTCCTCATATTTCTAGTTTTTCTTTCCTTCAATCATTAGATTCCTGGTAGGCTAGTTAGCAAATCTCACAAAAACCCAAGAGTTAAGCTTGTCCCCTGTTTCACAATTTGAACCAAAATTTTGGAATCTTCTCAAGTCCAGAATCATTCTTTAGGTACCATAGAGTCTAAACTTGTTAAAATTGACCTCTACAAGTGAAATTATTCAACCTAAATCAAGATCTAACATCTCAAAGTACCAAAATCATCAAATTTATCACACCTTTGATTATTAAGCCTAGTTTCATCATCATGATTTATCATCCTTTCATCAGGAAACAAAGCTATATAGTCAAATTAAACTTAGTCTCATTAGAATTTGTCATTTTGTTGGACTTAGTTGTAATCCTTGGTACTTTTCCAAAACTTTAGATCAAAGTTTAGTCAAAACTAGCTATAACACTTGTATGCCCATTCAAACAAGGTTACAAAAAAAAAACTCAAGGAAAAGGGACTTGAAAATCAAAACATTGAAAATCCAAACATTGAAACTCCAACTATTGAAATTCCAACTATTGAAAGTCCAACCCTTGAGACTCAAAACATTGAAACTCAAAATAGTGAGACACAAAACACCATGGCTGAGGCTGAAGATAATCCTTTCCATGGAATCCACGACAATGATGGGGAAGAAGTAATTGAGGATGATATTCAACATGTAGAACAAGATCTCAACTTCCAAAAATGCTTGGAAAATATTTTTGAAAGAAATGGGGAAAAATACTTACTCATGTTAGCTAAACAAGGTGCCAAATTACTCAATGACTTTGATGTGAATCAATTGAAAGCACCACCCAAAAAACCCAAAAATGATCCTGAACAAGTGGTTGCTCTAACTCACCAAATGAAGAACCTTCAACAACAAATTCTTGATATGCAAAGGGGAACCTCCAAACAATACTTGATACAAGACATTTGTTCTTATCCATTTGATCAAAGTATCCACATGATCCCCTTTCCCAAACATTGCAAATTCCCAAAATATGAAAAATACAACTGAAAAACTGATCCAATAGATCATGTGAGGGAATTTAGAACCATGAGTCTTGAATTTTCATATGAAGAAACATACTTGATGAGATTATTCCCAAGAAGTCTAGGTGGACAATGTCTTGAATGGTTCTCCAAACTCACCCTACCAATTAAAACCTTTGAGGAATTAGTCAACAAGTTCATCACCCAATATTCATACAACATCCAACATGATATCACCATGAAAGATCTTTGTAACTTGAAACAAAAGAAGGGTGAATCATTCCTTTATTCTTACAAAAATGGAGAAGGTTATTTGCACAATATTCTTGTCCTGTACTTGAAAAGGAAAAGATAGAAATTTTTATTGATAACCTAAATGACAAGATGAATTATAGATTGGAATTGCAATGTCCACCAACCTTTGAAAAGTTGATTGAAAATGGGATTAAAATCAAAGAGTCTTTAGTCAAGAGAGGAGTCATAAAAATATAAAATGAAAACAACTTGTCAAACTCCTCCAACAATTACAATAGTGGTGACAAACCCAAGTTTTGGCAATGAAACAAGAATGTTGGAAACAACAATGGTGTAGTTGAAATTCAAAATGCAAAACTTGTATTCAACTTAACCGCAACCGCCACCAAAACTAATCAGAATAATAATCCCCCTAACAACCAAAGTAACAACCAAAACAACAACCAAAATGCCAACCAAAGCAACAATCAAGGTAATGCTGGATGTAGAACATCATCATAACGAACATCCTCAAATCGAAGGAGGTTCACCACTTTGGGACAATCGTCAGAATCAATATTAAAGGAACTTATTGAAGCTAAAGTCATAACATTACTAGAGGCAAGAAATTGGGAACCACAAGTTAAGCCTCCATGGTGGAATGATGCTCATTTCTATGACTTTCATCGCAACAAAGGACATAAAACCAATGACTACATGCAATTGAAGCACTTGATACAAGATTTAATTGACAACAAAATGATATTTGTAGAAGGACCCCAAACAAACAGTGATCATGGAGTGTTTAAGAACCCTCTACCCAACTACAAAAAAGGGGAGTCTTCTTCTTCAAATGCCAAAGGAAAGAACATAAACTATGTCTATGACACCACCATTTTGCACATCGAGGTGGTTTATGATCAAACACATGACAAATGAGATCTTATTGCAAATGATAACCCAACAAACGACAACACCATTGAACATGAGAAAAACATCATTGCAAATCATCACCATGATATCAACACTACCTCACACCAAATCAATGACCTTGGGCCTACAAATCCGATCACCAACATCATTTCAAATGACAATCGAATCAATGTTATCAAAATCAGAGGAGGACAAAACAATTCACCAATCAATGCAATCACATGAGGACACACCAAGGTAACATTGAAAGGAGCTACCCCTTTCCACGTCCAAATCAACTACTCCTATCCCTGCAACCCAATATAACATAGTTGATCAGTTGCAAAAGATAGCTGCACAAATATCCATTTTAGAACTCCTCAAGATTTCACCCGCTCACAAGGAAATCTTGGAACAAGCTCTAGTCGCCACCATAGTACCAAACAACCAAGAGGTTTTTCAATTTTAGATTATGGTGGGACATTTGAATGCACCGCACTGCTTATCCTTTTTTGAACATGATGATGTATCTATCAACCATCCACACAACGTTGCCCTCCACATTGAGGTCTTAATCCATAAGCACCATGTTAAACGTGTTCTAATAGATGGAGGAGATGGCTTGAATATCTATACTTTGAAACTTATTCATGCACTAGGCTATTTAGAAAATGCTATTGATCCTAGGAGGAAAATCACAATAAAAGTATGATGATGAGGAGAGATCTTCACAAGGGTTGATAGTGCTACCTATTTAGATGGGACCAGTTGTCAGAGATATAGTATGCCAAGTATTAGATAAAGAGTTGACATACAACATGTACTCTTGGGAAGACCTTGGATTCATGACATGCAAGTAGTGCCATCCACATATCACCAGTGTTTGAAGTTCCCTTTCAATGGGTAGGAAATCACTATTGCAGCTGACTCAAAAAACCCCCAATATTGTAACACCCTCAAGACTACTCAAGATGCTTTTGTACCACACAACAAGGAAGCTCCTACTCAAGGTTCATCAAGTGATGGAAAAAAACTAAATACCTTGTCTAAGTGGGTTGAAAAAAAGGATCAATCAAAAGAAAAGGGTATCGGTAATTCTACACCACAAAATTAGGAAATTCAACTTGAGTCCTTATCAAAACAAGTTGCCAAGATCCAATTGAAATACAAAGGCCTGGGGGAATACTCACTCAACAATCCTTATGTTTATCACAACTCTCATCTTCTCTTAAATCATATGGACAACCATCAACATCTAGACAACAATGATCACAACTCACCACACTATTTGATGGCACCTTTGTGAGAGTAGGCACATTAGTGGATGACTCAAATGACAAAGAGGTTTTAAACTGGTTATATAAAGACAAAGAATCATCACAAGCATTCACCTCAAGTGTACAAACAAAACAATATGGAAAAGGAAAGACAATCATGGAAAATATGGTATATGAGGGAAAAGGTCCTATTGGTAAAAGGAAAGAAGGCATCATAGAACTGATACAACCTATCATAATGCAAGCCAAGGATAAAATAGGATTGGGGTATAGAAAAGAATCAAGGGAAGAAACCAGACAACAAGTTGTTGAAAGGATTCTACAACTACAAGCTAGTGAGGATCATGAAACTGATTCAAATGAATATGAGTGGGATTCGCTATCTGAAGAGTCTTGTCACGATAAGGAAATTGATGTGGTCCAAAAGTATACACCCATACGTGAGGAGGGTCAAAGTTCAGGTTATAGACCACTTGAAATAGGATCATAACATATTGATGACTCCAGTGAAGACAATTAGACTCATAGCGAAACGAATAATTCAAAGGAGAGTTACCTTATAGACATCAATTTTGCTATTGGACAATCTAAAGATGTTACTGTTGGGACACTTGCTGCATCTAACCTTAGCCAATCCAACAATTCCTTACCTTTAGTACATCTCGAACTCATAGATTGGGATCAAACTGAACTGTTTGACATCCCCATATTTTCAAATGAAGAAGCCATTGTCAACTTCC
>VDFB02271358.1:125972776-126057696 GCA_007258455.2 Sequoia sempervirens
TGAACACATGTTTATATAAATAGTTAAAAATTTAAATTAATACATCTTGGATTATCTTTCCAAATTAGAAATCAACTTTACATATGACTGTTCTTTTAAAAGGTGAACGTAAAATTTATTGAATAGCCTTATGTAAGACTATAGTATCATTATATAGATTCATTGAATGTACTTAATAACAAGTCCCAAAACTACACATCTCAAATCTTAGAAATCTTTTCTACCTTCAAGGTGAAGGGTTTGTCTTGAAGAAGGCGAAATAGGGGCCTATCAATAGATTCAAGACACTTAAATGCTAAATAGTGAGAGTGTAATTTCTCCTACACTTTAAGCGTAACTTGAAATTAAGAGGGTTTTCCTAGAGGCATCATTCATAAGTTTTTAAATAAATATAGTAAATAGAACAATCAATAATTATACCCAAATACACACTTGAACCCTATGTTTTTCATAATGTCAAGGTTATTTAGCTACAAAAGACCTCTTATATAGCTAATCAAATATCACGTAAATCTAGCTACATGTAAAAATAATAATATAATCCCTTAAGATATTTTCAATCAATGTTTCATAGATATTGGTAGAGTATAAATACACTAGACATTACTCTATTATTATATAACAATTTAAAATCACTTAGTAATATTATTTGGCTGTATATTTGAAACATGAATATGCGTAATTACTACTTCTACTTCTTATAACTTATGGTAATTATTTTTTTATTAATTTGTAATGTATTTGGAGGATCAATATCTTCACAGCCAATGCCTTATTGCATCACAAAGTTGTATTCAACCATTAAAAATAAGAACTAGTAAATAATAGTAGATTCTTGTGATGCACAATAATCATATCTACTTAATGATCCTTCTCCAAATTAGATGACATTCATAGACATCAAGAAATAGATTACCACACACAATAATATGCAATAATTTATAGTGCTATAACACTAATCAAATCCCTTTTATGGTTACACTAGAAACCATGCTGAAATAATGTCTTACACAAAAGAGGTCTTGTCACAACCAATGCCTAAAAAATATTCAAAATTCCAACCACTATCTAAGGAGAGATGTGATTACTTACATCTACTTCTTTAGTTACCTCTATGCAACTTAAATGAAAAATCTAATGGTGAATGAATTAATAGATTTTGAAACCCTAGAATACTCTACACCATGGTTTTGTTAGAGTAAAGGTTTTAACTTAATTATGTTAATTAAGATACCTTTATTCCTCTCTTAAGATTTCACTTTAGTTTGCATATTGTGACATTTAATAATTATATTAATTATTAAATTTCTACCTATTAGGGTTATTTTTAGGTTTTGCATGATCTCCTTTTAAGGATTGATCTTTGTAATTTTTCAATTAAGTCAATGCAATCTCTCTTGAAGCTTGCAAAGCACCCTTTCTTTTTTGTCTCCATCTCTTCCTTTCCGTGATAGGTTATTTGCATGCAGGTGATCTTCGGGGTCTGTAAGGTTGGCTTTCACAACTTCTACATGGTATCAGAGCTCCAGACCTGCTGCTTCCTATTTGTGTTTTGAAGGACTTTTTGGAGCTTCAAGGGTTTGGGGTTTTCCTTTTTTGATCCAAGAGGTGGGTGTTTCCAGTGCATCTAGGGTCAAATCAGATCTCTCCATTGAATCCATAGCTGTTGGACTAGTCAAGATCGACCTTTGTTTCGTCAAATTTGGCTTTCATTTGTCAGATTTGTGAGGGTTTGAAGAAAATGTTTTTTCCTAGATCCTTTGAGCCCAAACGAACCTCACCGTTGCGTTCAGAGCGGCCAAAAACCTAAAGATCAACTGTAAACTCACCTATATTTGAAGCAGTTGATTTTTGAGGATTTTTTTTTTGCCCGTATGGCCGTGCACGCGGATTGAGGTAAAATTTCGTCAAAAAAAAAATCATTTTTTTCTGCACCATAAAAAATTTATGATTTTTAATGTAATTAAAAAAAAAAAAACAAACTTTAAAAGTTTTAAAGTAAAAAGCTTTTTTAACAAACTGTTTTGTTTTAAAAATAATAATCAAACTTTGGGTACAAGGTACCCTGCGCAAGTACCTGCATAGGTTTGTACCTGTGCAGGCCTGCACAGGCGTACCTACGCCCAAAGAGGCTGTAGGGATGGGGCCACATGCCCCCCCTCCATACAATTTTTTTTAAAATTTTTTTATTCAAAAAAAAATGTTTTTCCATTGTAAATGATTTTTTTTAATTATTTAAAAAAAAAAAGACAATTTTTTGTAATAAGCCCATTTATGCAAGTGCAGTGACAGCCATTTGGCTGTCAAATTTAATTCAGCACTGTGTTTTTCTCCCCTTTGGAGTTGTTTTCTTCCAGAGGCCATAACTTGGGCATATGATATTGTATTTTGGCAAACGAGATATCGTCAGAAAGATTATTCCGTCAAATTTCTAGTGGTGTGGGTCTCATCACTTCATTTTTCTATTGGTGCATTCCATAGCTAGTTGAAGTCAAATGAGCTATTTTCAGTCCCGAGCTTGTAACTTTTGACCAGTTTCTCCATTTTTTGCGATCTCAACGATGTTGGAACCGTTTTTCAGAGCTCTTCAGTTCCATCCATGCAATTTTTCCATATTTCACTCCAGGTACATTTTATTCATTTTTTGTGTTTCCACACTCTAGTGAATTACCTGGTCATATTAGCTCTTGGGAACTTCTCGTTTGTGTGGGTTGCTTCGTTTTTGGCTGTTCTTCTTGTATTTCTAGTCTTGTGTCTTTTTATGACATTATGATCATCATTTGTAAGAAATATTCTATGTAAACGCACTGAGATAAAGTGTCACACTATTGTACATGTATTTTGGGGATTTTGCACATAAGGTTGTGCCATATTTTGTACTCGAACTGTATTATAAAGTGCCATGAGGGGGTTGTGTAGTGCCTTTGTTTTTTCCATCACACCTTTGTCCAGTGAGTCCCTTCACAACAACAGTGGATCCATATGATTCTAGCCTCATGCATGTGTGCTTTGTTTTGCACACCACTTTTTTAGTTGCAGGTGCTTTCTTGTGTACTTTCAGATGTTGTTTCTTCTCCTTCAAGCACTACAGGGTGTTAAACAACATTTCGGTGGATTTGTCAGGCTCTCCCAATTAGCATTATGGGGGGTATTATATTGTTCGTGCTAATGCTTCCTTGGTTTCGCCTTGGAAGGAATCTTCCATTCTCAATTGATTAGTGTTTTTTAGACTATTGGTACTTGTGCCATTTGTATCTTCGTTCCAGGTGTTTTCCTTTGTTTGCCATCTGATTCGAGTAGTGTCGTTTGGGGCACTCATGTAGATTGTTGTCTTCTTCATCTTGATCATCCTATCTTCAGAGGAGGTTCTTCAACACCATAGCAGTCATCTTTTGATAGTTGTTTGCAGCTTCTTCTGCATCAGTGATGTTCTTCATGTCTTTCATCTCTTTTTGGAGTAGAGTTTTTCCCATGAGGTTTTCTCTATTTCTCCACTTTATAGATATTTGGTTGTATTCAGGTACCCAATCAGGCCTAGTTGTTGGGACCCTTGTTTGCTTTCATGCATTGTAGTTACCTTTGCTTTCTTGCACATGTTTGTAGTTGTAATTTTGTTCATCTTAAGGGGGGGTGTTAGAGTAAAGGTTTTAACTTATATTAATTATGTTAATTAAGTTACCTTTATTCCTCTCTTAATATTTCACTTTAGTTTGCATATTGTGACATTTAATAATTATATTAATTATTAAATGTCTACCTATTAGGGTTACTTTTAGGTTTTGCATGATCTCCTTTTAAGGATTGATCATTGTAATTTTTCAATTAATTCAATGCAATCTCTCTTGAAGCTTGCAGAGCACCCTTGATTTTTTGTCTCCATCTCTTCCTTTCTGTGACAGGTTATTTGCATGCAGGTGATCTTTGGGGTCTGTAAGGTTGGCTTTCACAACTTCTATAGGTTTTATAGAAAATTTTGAATTACCAATCCTTAGAATGAAGAAACATCTTACATTTATAAATTTTAAGCTTGAGAACTCAAGAAATGAGAGAGGAAATGTGGCCACATGGTATGAAAAAGATCACCCACTCGCTAGTTTTCATTTTCTTTAATATCTGCATACAAAAATTGTCCCTTCAAGATCTATAGAGATACTTGGAATGTGAAAAAAATATTATTATTCTATTTGTCATCACTCTAAGAATTAATGGGGATAGATTTGAGAGTAGAAAGACAAAAATGGGTACACAAAATCTATTGAAAGGTGTCATAGGCATGGTGTGAATGTATCATGCTCTAAAATTTTCTAACACCCTAGTAAATTAGGGCATGGTTTCTTGTGTCATTTTATATCCTTTGGATAAATGTTCTTTAGTGAATATAATTTTTTCTATGTACCATTAGATTTGATCTAGTAGCTGCAAGGTCATATTGACTCTTTAATGGAGTTTTATGAGTTTTTTTCCATTACCATTGGAAATCACTTGTAAATATATCCCTAAATGAATATTTTTTTCCAAGTGGGAAAAACCTTTCCAAGTGGATGCTACATTAAAATTGGGCCTTAAATGACCACCTAGATATATGTAGGAGGTAGTTGGGACTGTATAGATGAAAATATGGGAGTTTTGGACCATTAGGGTCAGAGGTTGGGAATAATTCATACTATATTCCAATTAGGAAGTCAAAATATTGAGAATTAGGGGTGATGAGAAAGTCATGTGGATAGAGGGAAGTCTAAAACAATATTGATGAGATAAGAGGATGTTAGAATGTCAGTAATTGGGGTTCAAAGATGAGTCATACCTGGTATCTTTGAATGAAATATTGCATGTATAACTTTGATAGAAAGTGTAAGGGAAGTTATCAAGTGATGGAGTTTTAAGATGTATAAGGAAGAGTATTGAGGTACATATATGGGTGAAAGTATGACAATATAAAAGTATATAAAGAAATCAATGGGTTTTTAGAGTCAAGAATGATAGGAAACAAGAAACCAAGTTGAAAGGAGGACACAAATCTAATTATGATATAATACTTAGTAAAAAGTAATGAGTTGGGATTCATTCTTCAGGGATGACATGCGACGGGTATTTGGGGAAAGAATTTTTTACAATCTCCATTAGGGAAAAATTTAAAGGCACATGACAAGATATGAAATTTTGAAAGTTCAATGTGAACAAAAGACTTAACTATTTAGTGCAAAATTATAGGGATTGTATCTTGGATGGATGACATGCCAACATGAGAGGACTTCATAGATTTACTTAGAAGAAGTTTACAAGGCAAAGGACAAGGATGTTGGGACTGGGTGGAAATGTATGTTAGGAGGATGAAAACTAACCAACCAGTAAGGATAAAATGGAAGGAAGAGATGGATGTGATGACATACTAGGAAGGACAACCTCAAAATTCAAAAAATTCAATAATAATTAGAAACTCAAGTAAATGACCCAAATAGACCCAATAATTAGAATTTTTCTAGACAATTTGTAAAAATTGACACCAAAGAGGCACTTAGAGAACCAAACTTAGGTAGAATAAACAAATATAGATCCATATAAATATTTCTCATATTAATTATAAACTAAGGAAAAAATAAGGTGTAAGTGTAGAACTAAATTAGGACCCAATAAAATTTTGGTACTATAGGATTAAGTTCCAAAAGGATTTGGTTAGGGAAATGTGTCTCTTGTATAAATAGCAATAATCTAGATAAATGTAGGTTCAAGACTAAAAAGACACAAATATGATTGGGACACAAATTTCATCATGACAAAAAAGGGTCAACAACTGCACAAAAATACATAAGATAAAAAAGTACATGTACAAAATGAATCCAATATTGTTCACATAAAATAATAGTTCAAATGTTGTGTTATGTGACTTTGTCCCTAAAAGAGGAGAAGACTATGAAATAACTCTTTAGAATGAAAAGGGAGATATAAAATAAAATATATTATGATCATTTGGTTAAAAGAGAGATTAAGAAAGAATATGTATTGTATACACCAAAATTGGGTTAAGACATTTAATTAATTACATGTACTAGTTATTTAATTAATATTCCACCTACGTATAAATAAATTCTCAATTTATTTATATATTTCATATCCTTTAATTCTTCAAATTTAAAATCATATTCTTCTAATTCAATTAAATAAACAAATTTCCATAAGCTTGTTTTATTTAATTAAGTTTCATTAACCTCAGATTAGGAATTCAAGCACATGTCTACAACTTTTCATGCCACCTCACCAAGGTCACATGAAATTAAATAATTCTAATTTTTAATTAGAATTATCTTCAAACACATGGCTTATTCCTCACACATTTCTTCAACAAATTTTCAAACACATGGTCTTTTCTTCCCACACTTTATTCTTCCATCCATTTGGCATGTTGCCTATTGGTCAAGAGATTCCTCCATCCATTTGGCATGTTGTCTTTGGTTAAGGGGACACCTTCTTGATTCTCTCCATCTCCACTGTTCATCCCTCTTGTTCGAATTCAGACCGTCGATTGTTGCCACATCACAAGATGCTTGGAAAAACCTATAAATACAACCCTTTGGCATTGTATTTTGCATCCACATTTGAAGTAGAGTTATCATGCAGGAATAATGTTTGAGCATTGGAGCATTTTGGAGTCTTATAGTTACATTTCATATCATGTTTTGCATCATAGTTAAATCATAGAATAATAGTTTGCTTCATAGTTGCATTTTATGTCATACTTTGCATCATAGTTGCATTTTAGATTAACATTTTCATAGTTAGCATTTGAGCATATGTAGAATCATCCTAGTTTCATATCATAACATTTACATTGTATAATCTAACACGATTATCCATTCATCATAATATCCATTATCATTGGCATCATATAGTTTCATGTAGGAAATTAATTGGCTTGCATGTTGAATATTATCTCATTTCTCAAGTTGTCATTTTAACAACCATAGTGCACAAAGAAATCTAAGGGCCAAATGGTTTAATAAATCCTTGGGAATGGAGGACAATGAGACATTCTTAAAAGATTTATTTAGCTGCAAAATAGAGTAGTTTACTTGTTTCAAATCTTTGATATAATTCGTTTCATTAAGGTTTGTGTTGATTTACTAATATTTCCACATTTCACACACACACAAAATGGTGCCCACTATGGGGTCCAACCCCATTTCTAACAATTTTTTGGAAAATTTCATGTAAACAGGCTGGATGTGACGTTTTAGTGCAATAGTGAGTTCTTTCAGTGCATACGATAAATCTTTCGATGCATACAAATTCTGTTTCAGCGCATCTGAGAGATCTTCTAGTGCATCTGGTGTCTGTTTCAGCACATCCGACCTTTCTTTTATCGCATCCACCGAATATTCTAGCTCATTTAGGGAGTGTTTTAGTGTATTTGGTCTTTTCTGAAGCACATTGAGTATTTGTTTTAGTGCATTCTTTGGTTCTTTTAGCGTATAGAGTAGTTGTTTAGCACATCGGTTAGTTCTTATAGTGCATAGGTGTTTTAGCACATATGATGATTGTTTTAGCTCACAGGGTTAAAATTGCAAAATTTGAGAACTGATTTGTGTTTTCTACTTGCAGGTACTTTTATGTGCTGGTCAAAGACAAATTTATCAAACTACTGATGATTTATGTAGGGGATGGAGTTATTTAAATGCTTTCTTTTGCTTAAAATAGGCATCTAGCTTAATTAAGGAGGATAAAGAACACCATGTCTTCCATGCTTGATGAATGGTAGGCATATGCTCTCCCCTTAACTGGGTGACCAAAAAGCTAGACCCATTCACTTTTTTTTTATCCTTAGAGGGCCTACCTTGTGGGAAAAAGTAATTACCCAAGAGAACAACCCAACCAGTAACACACTAAAGATGAGTGACTTCCAATCAAGATATAAATGTGGGTATTTGGGGAAAGTTCAAGTAACACGAGGATTGTTTCGACAAGAATGGCAACAATGGTCTCTTTCCACATGGTTGATCCCCCACGAACGAAATGCCTATATTAAAACCTTTTGTTGGACCAAGGCCAAAATACTTAATCTATTTGTTGGTGCAAGAATGGTCATTCTGAAGCCATCCCACATTCTTGCAACTTTTAGTAGAGATGAAAAATATGCCATGGGAGATTCATGGGTATTAATGATTGGCTTGTCCATTGAAGTGAGTGTCATGGAGGGGATCTAGTGGGGTCAAGCATCTAATCATCTACTATAAGTAACCACAGTTGGAATAAAATCTAAGCGGGAATTCAACAAATATAGTCCTACACAACCTAAGTTGTACATGCTTGATGTGTCTTTACCAATGTGCTTTTGAACCAATTTCAAACAAAAACATCACATGTTGAAAGTGAAAACCTTGATTCAGAAAAACATTCATTGAAACAACCAAGTCTCTAACTCAAAAATCTGAAAAATCAAACACATTTCCAAGAAACTGTGTCATTTTCCAGTTCGGCGCATCTGTTGTATCTTTTAGCACATCTGTGTATTATTCCAACACATCCAACTGTTGTTATAGCACATCTATGGAAAACTATAACAAATCTATCCTTTGTTCCAACACATATAGTCAATCTTTTAGCACATCTGTGTATTTTTCCAGCGCATTTACCAAATCTTATGGTGCATATGTGTAATATTTTAGCGTATTGACCCTCTATTTTAGTGCATCCAAGCAATCTTATAGCGCATATGTGAAATTTTCTAGCACATCTATCCTTTGTTCTAGCACATTTGTCAAATATTTTAGCGCATCTGGGCTTTGTTTTAGTGCATCCATTAAATGCAAAATTGTTAGTGTGAAAGGGGTACTTTATCTAACTAGTTCATTCTTAGCTAGTTATCCACTAAAGTCCTCTTCACACTAGCTTAACTTTACATAGGGATAAGGTGGTTGAGCCTTCAATAACATGAGTTGTCACACCTTATAGGATGTCAACACTTGTCATAATATGGTTGCATCCATCTCTCCCCTTGGCCTATATAACCAAGACATTTCCTTTGTAATTCTCACTTCTCAAGCTGAATATAGCTTTGCATTCTTGAGAGGAATACAATTTATTCCTCCTCATATTTCTGGTTTTGGTTTCCTTCAGTCATTAGATTCTTGGTAGGCTAGTTAGCAAATCTCACATGGTATCAGAGTAGTTTCTGAGTTGCGGGTTAGCAATCCTTTAGGAAATATGAGAGTGTAGAGTTTTTTTAAAACTAAGTATGCTCTTCTCTTGCATCCCACGATGATATGGAAAATTAGAAAAGTGTGATTTTTTAAAATTTTTTGGGGGGACCTTCATACATTGACTTGTCAGTTACAGGTCTTCTTGAAGCTTCTTGGAGAGATTCCGAGCTCACCATTAAGTCTAGAGTACCTGAGATATTCAGATTTTCCCTTTATTTTGTTTGAAACGAACATTGGAGGCTGGATCTATAACAATTTGAAGCGGGAGGTTCACTGCTAGATCCAACAAAAAATCATCATTTCATAGCATTTTGGGTCAAATCCGACCCTGCCATCATGCTCAAAAGGTCTGAAAGCCATAAAATCAACTGTCAAAATGTCGATTTTGAACAAAGTTGCCATGTAAGACAAAAAAAATTTGTCCAAAGAGCCTTTTGATTCCATGAACAAATTAATTTAGAAAATAATTTTTTTTTTTTGTTTTAAAATAGAATATTTTGTTCTATTTATTTTTTTAAATATATACTTTTTGATTTTTAAAAAATAGTTGAAAAAAATAAAAAATTTGATTTAAAAAATTATATTTACAAAATAATTTTTTTTTTTTGCTTCCCAAACATTCTTGAAAAACTATTTTTTGATTTTTTACAAAAAAAATTGAAAAAAAAAAATTTCATTAAAAAGAAAATTTGATTTTAAATTAAAAAAAAAAAAAAAAAATTAAAAAAATAGTATAAGGTACCAGGTACCTGCACCATGCCTGCGCAAGCTCTGGTAACCTTTCTTTAAAGAGGGCTTAAGCCTTTCTTAAGAGGTCGTAGCACCTCTTTAAAGAGGCCTATGGTCCTTTTAAAAAAAATATATTTTAAACATTTCCTTCTTGCTGTGCGTGCCTGCAAATGGGCGCTAAAAATTCCTCGTCCTGTGTGCCTCTCGCAGTTGCCTTCGAGTCTTGGGATATGTCATTTGGCCTTCAGGCTTAATAGACGTTTTTAATGTTTTTAAAAATATTTTTTATGTTAAAAAATATGTTATTTTTAAGGTCCATCGACAACAATTCTGCCTCCTTTATTAATTCGACCGACAATTTTTAATATTTTTTAATCTTTTTCTGTTAAAAAATATGAGTTTCAAAAAAATCCGTTGACGAATTTCAAAATTTTCACCAATTTTTTTGAAAACTCACAACGACTTTTATATTTTTTAATATTTTTAAATCTTTGATAATATTAAAAAATATAAAGTTTCACTTTTCTTGGTGAACATTTATTAAATGATTTTTTAATATTTGTTTATATTAAAAAATATAAATATTTTAAGTCTGGTCAACACATTTAATAATTTTTTAATATTTTTTTTAATTAAAAATAAAAATAAAAATATCAAAGCCATCAAATTTGGAGGTGATTTTAGTGGATAGTTAAATTGGCAGATTGTTAAATTTATCTGGGAGAGTGCTACATTTGGCGGAGTTTTAAAACTAGCTGGCGGATATGTACATTTTATAAACCTTTAACTTTGGTGGTAGTTCTGCTAAATTTCACTGATTTTTTGTTGAGGATTTTTCACCCCCTCTCCATTGATGCACTGTTTTTTGAAGGTCAACTTTGAATGCTCATAACTCGGGTTCCATAGCTCCGTTTTTAGTGCAATTATTTTTGATTTGGGATAATTTTTCGTGCTCTACACATTGGTGAAGAAAGTTTTAGATTTTGGTGCATGGTTTTTTCAGAAATTGTTGATTATCAGAGACGATTCCTCACTATTCTTGTTTTGCAAACTTCAAAGTTGCATAAATTTTGCATACGACCTCATATTGAGTTGATTCTTTTTGAAAGTGCATAATTTTTTGTGTAATTCACACTGGTTCTATTTATTTCATATTAAATTGTACCAAATTTTTACTTTCAACACATGCTCCTTTCTTCAGGATTTGTCAAAACATTGAAATCCAAAAATTTGTAATTGCATTGAATAAAAAGTGCCAAATCATTTTTTTCTTGGGGGGTTCTTTGAGTGAGTAAAGAAGGGAGGGTTTCTTGTTGTCTTTGTGCTTGAACATCTCTCATACTTTGTGCTTTGTTTTTCCTTCACTATGGGTACATTTAAGTTTCCATTGCTCACACCATACAACTACAACACATGGCATCAAAATGCATGGAATTCCTTAATGCAACTAGGATACACACCTTATGTTGAGAAGAAGGTAACTGAATCCACAAATGATAAGGAAAAACTACTCTGGATGTTTGAACATACAAAAGCTCTTGGTTGTCTAAGGAGTTTAGTTTCTCTTGATATAATGTTTTAGATTGAAGCATGTAAAGATTCACATGATGCATGGAAAAAATTAAAAACTCTCTATGATAGAACTGATGAAGTTCATGTTTATCAAATTGACAACGAACTAATGGGTCTTGATCCAAAGTCTTTTGATAACATCCAAGATTATGTAAAAAAGGTCAATGACCTTAAAGAACAATGTAAATCATGTGGCTTAGAGAAGAAAGACATTCAACTTGTCTATAACACTCTAAATAAACTTGAACTTGAATTTGTAGCTTTTGTTTCTAGCTTTCATACTCATAGGTTGACAATGGGATCTGCATTCACTACATCTTTTGCTTCATTTTTCTGAAATGTTAATGCAAGAACAAGGTAAGTTTCTTTCAATGGGTCTTCTTAAGCCTTCACATTCACAAGCTTTGATGGTTGGTCAACCAAAGGGTCAAAAAGCATCAAGGAAACCTAACAACAAACAAAAGTAGCTCAAAAAGAAAGTCACAAAGAGATCAAGCACAATCATTTTCAAACACAAAAGTTTACTCCAACTCTTCCTCTTCAAATGGGAATTTTCAAAAGAAGGAAAGGCCAACTTGCAGCTATTGTAAGAAACCTAGTCACGAGGAACATTCTTGTCATAAGAAGCAGATCGATGAGTTAAAAAATCTTCTAAAAAAAACAACATTAATCTGCCTTCTTTTGTTGCTCAACAATCCTCTGCTCCTTCCAAATCATGTAAAGGAAAAGCACATGCACTTGTTGCTATTACTGATTCTTCAAAAGAGTGGATTCTTGACTTGGGTTCATCACATCACATGGGTTCCATTAAAGAATAGTTTTCTTTGTTGGAGCCTTGTTTTGTGCCCCACATTCTCATTGGGGATGATTCTCCATTATATGTAATTGGGAAGGGCTCAATTGATACTGGAAATGGTACATTGATGTCCTCTACATGTTTGATCTATTAGCCAACCTTCTCTTTGTCTACCAAATCACTCAGAATGGTAGAAAAGTTGAATTCACTCCAAATTCTGTCAGCATCAGGAATCTTGAAGATAATGCACTCCTTGTAGTTGGTAAGGCCAATCATGAGTCTCACTTGTATGCTTTCTCTCATTTTGTACCTAATTTACATTCAACTGCATTTCTCACCCATTCAAATACTGTGAGCAAACTATGACATGAGCGGTTTGGCCATCTCAACTACCTCTATCTTTAGCAACTCAATAAAAAAAAGTGGTCATGGGTCTTCCTCAAATCAATTTTTCAGATGGTGTATGTTTAGGTTGTGCCTTGGGAAAACATCCCGAGGAGAAGTTCAACAAAGGGAAGACTTGGAGGGATTCAAAAGTCCTTGAATTGGTTCATAGTGACTTGGCGGGTCCTTTTCCATCATTATCTTTTAGTAAGGCTCTTTATTTGTTCACCTTCATTGATGAGTATTCCAGATACACATGGGTCTACTTTCTTTGACACAAAGGAGAAGTCTTTGATAGATTTCAAGAGTTTAAGGCTTGTGCTAAGAAGCAATTTGGAAAGTGTGTCAAAATTATCCGCACTGATAATGGAAGAGAATATGTGAACCATCGATTTGAGAAATTCTATACTCTTGAAGGGATTGATCTTCAACATATTGTTGCCTACACACCACAAAAAAATGGTGTAGCTGAGAGGAAAAATAGGTCCCTAAAAGAGATGGCTAGTTGCATGATCCACGCTCGCACCCTTGCACCTGCATATTGGGTAGAAGCTATCAATTGTGCTACTCACATTCAAAACAGAGTTCCACATAAGGAACTAAAGGGCATCACTCCCTTCAAAGCTTGGTGTGGTAGGAAACTTGTTGTGGGGCACTTTAGAGTTTTTGGCTCCCCAACATGGGCACATATTCCTTCAGAGAAGCGCAAAGCCTTAGAACCTCAAATTTATCCTTGTATCTTTGTTGGTTACCTTGATGGTGTCAAAGGATATCGATTGATGGATCCTACAACACATGAGCTCTTCATTGAGTGTAGTGTGCATTTTGAGGAAATTTCTTCTAGCTCATCCTCTTCTCTTCCTTCCTCCATAGTGGATTTAGAGGATTCTGACATCAAGGATTGTCCTCAAGCTTCCTCTAGTCATCAAGTTGATCATGAAATTTCATTTTCATCTTCAGAGATTTCAGAATCTCCTCCTCCTTCCCCTACCATGCCTTGTTGGGCTTATCAAACACTTGAGTTTGCACGCGATCTTGTTGGGGATCCATCAAATACAAGGACTTGATCACAACATCAAGAAATTCCACATTCCTACATCGCCACAACTTTAGATCCACAGTCATTTCGTGAAGCATCTGGTATTGCTAAGTGGGATTTTGTAATGGAGGAAGAGTACAACTCTTTAATGCGGAATAAAACATGGGATCTTGTTCCACTTCCTTAGGGAAGAAAATTGGTTTAGTGTAAGTGGATCTATCAAACCAAATTTGCAGCAGATGGCTCGGTTGACAAGTATAAAGCATGACTTGTGGCCAAAGATTTCTCTCAAGTAAGTCAGGTATTGACTACATTGAGACCTTTGCCCCTGTTGCCAAAATGAACTCCATTCGCTTGCTACTTGCTATTTTTGCAACTCATGGTTGGGTTGTACATCAAATGGATTTGAAGAGTGCATTTCTTCATGAAGATCTACATGAAGAACTTTATATGGAGCAGCCACAAGGATTCATTCAAGATTCTTCATTGGTTTGTAAACTAAAGAAGTCTCTCTATGGCCTTAAACAAGATCCACAAGCTTGGTATGCCAAAATGGACTCCTTTCTTCTCTCCATTGGGTTCTCCAGATGCCACTCAGATCCAAATGTCTACATCTTATGGCAAGATGATGCTCTTCTCTTCTTGGCTCTCTATGTTGATAACTTGATTGTCACTGGGAGCACTTCATCCATCATCACAACTGTGAAGAATGCTTTGCATGATAGATTTTCCATGACTGACTTGGGTCTCTTGCACTACTTTCTTGGGATTGAGATCACACAGACCTCTTTCATGATCTCACTTGCATAGTGAATCCCATACTGATGAGTGCCTTGGATGTAGTGCAAGATGTGTTTGGTGATATTGATGATCAAAAGTCCACATCCGGCTACAGTTTTCACTATGGTTTTTGCCCCATTTGTTGGTAGAGCAAGAAGCAACATGCCATTGCTCTTTCTTCAATTGAGGCATAGTATAAGGGGGGCTGTCAATGTTGCCATTGAGGCTATTTGGCTTTAGAATATCCTCACTGAACTTGGTATCACCTTTCATAAGTCATCAGTCATCTATTGTGACAACCAGAGCACCATCCAGATCTCAAAGAATCCGGTCCATCATCAATGCACCAAACACATCGAGATCCATATGCATTTTCTTCGGGAGCTGATTCAAAAGCAGGTCATTGATTTGCAATATTGTCCTACAATAGATCAAGTTGCAGATATATTCACCAAACCCTTCACTGAGAGAAAGTATGTTCATCTTCAGTCTCTCTTGGGGGTGCGACACATCTCTTCTGGGGGGTCACTTAGACCTTCTTCATTCACCCTCTCATGGGAAGGAGTTTTTTCCCACTTGGTTTTCTCCTTTTTTATCATTGAGAGGTTATTATGTACATGGGTACCTCATCAGGCCTAGTAGCCGGGACCCATATTTTCATCTCTACATTGTATACTTCTCCCTAAGTTGCACTTAAGGGGGGTGTTAGTGTGAAAGGGGTACTTTATCTAACTAGTTCATTCTTAGCTAGTTAACCACTAAAGTCCTCTTCACACTAGCTTAACTTTACATAGGGATAAGGTGGTTGAGCCTTCAATGACATGAGTTTTCACACCTTATAGGATGCCAACACTTGTCATAATATGGTTGCATCCATCTCTCCCCTTGGCCTATATAAGCAAGGCATTTACTTTGTAATTCTCACTTCTCAAGCTGAATATAGATTTGCATTCTTGAGAGGAATATAGTTTATTTGTCCTCATATTTTTGGTTTTTCTTTCCTTCAATCATTAGATTCCTGGTAGGCTAGTTAGCAAATCTCACAAAAACCCAAGAGTTAAGCTTGTCCCCTATTTCACAATTTGAACCAAAATTTTGGAATCTTCTCAAGTTCAGAATCATTCTTTAGGTACCATAGAGTCTAAACTTGTTAAAATTGACCTCTACAAGTGAAATTATTCAATCTAAATCAAGATCTAACATCTCAAAGTACCAAAATCATCAAATTTATCACACCTTTGATTATTAAGCCTAGTTTCATCATCATGATTTATCATCCTTTCATCACGAAACAAAGCTATATAGTCAAATTAAACTTAGTCTCATTATAATTTGTCATTTTGTTGGACTTAGTTGTAATCCTTGGTACTTTTCCAAAACTTTAGATCAAAGTTTAGTCAAAACTAGCTATAACACTTGTATGCCCATTCAAACAAGGTTACAAAAAAAAAACCCAAGGAAAAGGGACTTGAAAATCAAAACATTGAAAATCCAAACATTGAAACTCCAACTATTGAAATTCCAACTATTGAAAGTCCAACCCTTGAGACTCAAAACATTGAAACTCAAAACAGTGAGACACAAAACAACATGGCTGAGGCTGAAGAGAATCCTTTCCATGGAATCCACGACAATGATGGGGAAGAAGTAACTGAGGATGATATTCAACATGCAGAACAAGATCTCAACTTCCAAAAATGCTTGGAAAATATTTTTGAAAGAAATGGGGAAAAATACTTACTCATGTTAGCTAAACAAGGTGCCAAATTACTCAATGACTTTGATGTGAATCAATTGAAAGCACCACCCAAAAAACCCAAAAATGATCCTGAACAAGTGGTTGCTCTAACTCACCAAATGAAGAACCTTCAACAACAAATTCTTGATATGCAAAGGGGAACCTCCAAACAATACTTGATACAAGACATTTGTCCTTATCCATTTGATCAAAGTATCCACATGATCCCCTTTCCCAAACATTGTGAATTCCCAAAATATGACAAATACAATGGAAAAACTGATCCAATAGACCATGTGACGGAATTTAGAACCATGAGTCTTGAATTTTCATATGAAGAAACATACTTGATGAATTTAGAACCATGAGTCAGGACCTCACGCCGAGTCACCAAAAGTCATACCGAAGTCATTTGTCATACCGAGCTCCAAAGGATAGTCGGCAAGACATACCGATATCGACAAGAGGTCTCATCGAGTAACATTAAGATACATTGAAAGCATACAACTATCGGCAAGACCAATCACCTTCGTTGAGATGTTTCTCCAAGATCCTTTGTGTTACACCAAACACTGAACAGTCGGAAAGACTTAACACTCTCGCCAAGACCTTTTGTTGATTGCTTTGAGTTACTCCGATGAACATTTGGATGTGTCCCCATCAGCGTGACCTTCACTATTCGCTAAGACCTTACACTGGGATCTTTATGTTATGGTGAAGACATCATATGTATTCCTGTCGGTGAGACATTTTTCACTTCGTTGAGACATCATAACGAAACAAATATGTTACTCTAATGAACCCAAGTGTTACACTGTCGGTGAGACATTGGCTATTCTCTAAGACTTCTCACCGAACTGACATAGGTTATCCCAAAGCCCGTGGTTGTCATGAGTCTCCCCGATTTATGATTGAATGGCCTGTCAGCCAAAGAACTCCACGTGATAAGAGGTCATAGTGAATACACTATGTCACAGTGAAGGCTCCAAAGAATAAGCGTTCGGCAAGATTTCTGCAAGGTCACAACAACCTGTTTAAAACAAAATGTATCAAAACTGCTAGTCGGCCAGACATGATAGATGTCATACCGGATTTTCTCCAGTAGAGGTTATAGCCTGTGATGATTGAGGCACATGTTTCCAACAATCTCCCACTTGACAAAGATCCCACAGGCACCTCTAGAGCACAAAAAAACTTACTGAATATCATGGGCACTAAGGCCCATTGAACTAGCACACCACCTAAACTTGTCTGTGCTCACTGGCTTTGTTAATGCATCTACAACATTCTCCAGAGTATCAACCTTCTCCAAACTGACCTTTCCATCCTCAATCATATCTCGTACAAAGTGATATTACACATCAATATGTTTCGTTCTGGCATGGAAAGTAGGGTTCTTTGCCAGAAAAATTGCACTCTGATTGTCATAGAAAATGGTTATTTCCCCTGCATCAAAACCAATGTTAGAACACAAACATTTCAACCAAATTGCTTCTTTACAAGCATGAGTAGCTGCCATGTATTCAGCCTCCGTAGTGGACAAAGTGACTACAACCTGCCACTTGCTCAGCCAACTCACTGCACCACCATTCATCATGAAAATATATCCACTGGTGGACCTCCTGCTGTCAATGTCCCCTGCCCAATCAGAATCCACATAGCCCCGAATATTGAGAGTCCTATGTGATTCAACCAAGTTCCCATTGTAACACAAAGCAAAATCTGAAGTGCCCTTTAAATATTTGAAAACTCTTTTTACAACATCCCAATGTGTTCTTCCTGGATTAGCCATAAAGTGACTAAGTACTCCTATTGCTTGGGCAATGTCTGGCCTTGTATAGACCATTGCATACATGAGACTTCCAACCGCACTAGCATAGGGTACACTGGTCATGTCCTCCATCTCAGTAGGAGATTTTGGAAAATCCTCAACATATAGCTTCATTCCCTGCATGACTAGAACCATTAGTTGTTTGCAATCATTCATATAAAATCTCTCAAGAACAATCTTGACATACTTACTCTGATTGAGCCAAAGCTTTCTATTCTTCCTATCCCTGGTTATCTCCATCCCTAGAATATACCTTGTTGCACCAAGATCTTTCATTTCGAACTTAGCAGACAACTTAGACTTAAGATCATAAATCATTAGCTTACTATTGCCTATGAACAACATATCATCAACATAGAGATCAATAATAAGAACTCGATCACTTTTAGCTTTATAATATACACAGTGATCAGATTTTTATCTCACAAATCCTAAAGACAATACAAAAGTATCAAATTTCTGGTACCACATTCTAGGTGACTGCTTTAACCCATACAGAGACTTCTTTAATTTGCATACCAGTTTTTCTTTACCTTTTTCAACAAAGTGCTCAAGCTGGGACATATAGATTTCTTCTTCAAGATCACCATGAAGAAATATTGTCTTCACATCCATCTGTTCGACCTCTAAGTCGTATGTTGTTGCAAGTGACAAAAGAAATCTGATATATGTCAACTTTGCTACAAGAGAGAAAATCTCCCCATAATCAATTCCCTCTACCTGGGAATAACCCTTTGCAACCAATCTCGCCTTATACTTTTCTACACTGCCATCCAAACCAATCTTCTTCTTGAATACCCATTTGTAGCCCACAGCTTTCCTGCCTTCAGGCAAGGGCACCAAACTCCAGGTTTCATTCTTTTCTAAAGATGCCATCTCTTCATTCATGGCTTCCAACCAAGAATCTGAATCAGACATTTTAATTGCCTCTTTTACAGTCCTAGGCTCATCAATGCTAGAAATCAAGGCATAGGCACAAGTAGAATCAATCAATGAGAACCCATACCTATCTGGTTGTTTTCTTTCTCGGGTTGACCTCCTCACTGGTTGAGGCTGAGGTTCTTCTTCTTCAGAACTTTCAGAACTACTTGAGCTCTCCTCAGTTTCAGGTACCTTTTGAATTTTCAATTCCTCTTTTTCTGGAGTAGGAGGAATTACTGCTACATCCTTATTGTTTTTTGACTTTGTCTCTGACTGAAGATCCAAGGTGGAAGGTTTCATGTCATGAAAGATTACACTTCTGTTATATACAACCTTCTCTGTAACAGGATTCCAAAGCTTGTATCCTTTAATGTTAGCACTATAGCCAATGAAAATACATTTGATAGCTTTGTTCTCCAACTTAGATGTTTTCACATCTGGCACATATGCATATGCTTCATAGCCAAAGACTCGAATATGTCTAAGAGAGGGCTTCTTACCAGACCACGCTTCCAAAGGTGTTTTCTCAACAAGAACAGAATTTGGAGACCGATTAATGAAGTAACATGTAGTAGCAGTAGCCTCAGCCCAAAACTTCTCCTCCAAGCCAACACTACTAAGCATACTTCGTGCTCTCTCCATCACTATCCTATTGAACCTTTCTGCAACTCCATTATGCTATGGAGTATAAGGTGTAGTCTTATGTTTTTTAATCCCATGGTCTTTATAGTATCTTTCAATCTCATCAGAACAGAATTCACCGCCATTATCAGTCCTTAAGCATTTTATTTTCTACCAGTCTGATTTTCAACAAGATTTTTAAATTCTTTAAACTGACTGAATACTTCTGATTTACTTTTCAAAAAATAAACAAATGCTCTTCTTGAATAATCATCAATGAACGACACATAGTATCTTGACTTAGACAAAGAAGGAACATCCACTGGACCAAACACATCGGAATGAATATAATCTAGAAAACCAAAAGATTTATGAGGACTAGAATAAAATGAAACTCGGTGTTGCTTTCCATATATACAGTGTTCACATAATTCAAATTCAAGATTACAATCATCAAGCCCCTCAACCAAGTTTTTATTCTTCAAGGTTTTTAAACCTTTCTCTCCTATGTGGCCTAGCCTATGATGCCAGAGCATAGTCTTCTCTGCTGGAAGTTTTACTTCCATAGAGTTTACATAATTAGGGATAGCTCCTTTTTTACCTCCATGAGCAACTTTCAGTGATTTTCCAGAGACACTGTTACATTGAACATGTGCATCCAACTTGTACAGGGTACCAATTCGAGCACCTCTAGCCAACACCATTGAACCTCTAGTCATCTTACAACCATTTCCAGAGAAGGTGACTTGTACTCCAATATGATTCAGCTTACTGACAGATAATATATTTTGAGCTAGACCTAGTATGTGCATAACATCATTAATTCCCTTCACTCTGCCATTAGGGAATTGGATTCTGACTCTTCCATGACCAACAATATCCAAAGTTTAATCACTTGCCAAATAAACCTTTCCACCATCGTATTCTTCATACTTTGTCAACTATTCTCTATGAGATGTCATGTGGAAAGATGCTCTAGAATCAATCAGCCAGACATCGTCTGATGCCTGTGTAGTCAAGGCAGCAATGAAGGTGTCTGAATTAGCCTGAGAAGAATCATTGTCGGAAGAATACTTCTTCTTCTTCTTCTTCTCCTCTTTGCAATCCTTTTGGACATGACCATGTTGCTCACAGTTCCAGCACTTCACCTTGGACTTCTTGCCAGGAGACTTTGATCTCCCCTCTAATTTCAATTTGGACTTCTTGTCCTTCTTGCCTTTCTCTTTCGGTCTTCCTCTGATAGCAAGAGCTTCCTTCGCCATCTCAAAAGATTTCCTTCTCATCTCTTCTAACAGTAAAGAACCAACATCTTCCATCTTGAAACTGGATGTTGTACTCCCAATAGCCATCACCAGATGATCCCATGAGTCTGGAAAATAACACAATAGAAGCATACAGCGATCCTCTTCTTTAGTCTTCACACCAACAGATGTCAATTGAGCAATTAGCATATTAAATGTGTTCAAATAATCAGCTACAGATCCTCCTTCCTGCATTCTCAAAGAATACAGCTTCTTCCTCAAGAAGAGTTTATTCACCAAAGATTTCCCCTGATAAATAGATGCCAGTCTCTGCCACAAAGAAGAGGTAGTCTTCTCCTCATGCACATTCAGAAGAACTGAGTCTGCCAAACAGAGCCTTATCAGCCCCTTAGATTTCCTATTTGCAAGGTTCCAATCCTTTTGCTTCATGCCTGTAGGTTTAGTTCCATACACAACAATCCATAGATCACGATCAACTAGAAGATTCTCCATCTTGAATTTCCACAACTCAAAGTTACAGCCATTGAATTTCTCTATTTCAATCTTTCCAGACGTGCTAGCCATATCAACCTATAATCAGAAATAACAAACTCTATAGGACTCCCACTGAACATAATTGACACAAAAAACCCAATGTACCCACAAGAATAACACAATTGGCCAAGCTTTGATACCACTTGTAAGGAAAACTAGATGCGGAAACAATTCTCCTAATGTCAATACCTCAGGGAAGAATGCAGATGCACTTTAAAATTTACACTTATAGTTCAATTAAGATGCACTATGAAGCAGATAACAGAAACAAAGTATTTGACAATCACACATGAACACCAGATATACATGGAAAAACCCTTACGAGAGAAAAACTCACCACACCAAGAGAAATCACTTTGTATTACAGTAATAAAGATTACATACAATTATCAGACTTATCTTTCTGGTGTTTGTTTACAACAACATTCACCATGAACAATCTTGTACAGGAACCTTCAAATTATAGTCATTACAGAATTGAAAACATCTACTGATCATACAATCATCTGTCGATCCAACCAACCAATCACAATCTACAATCATACAGTATATCCCTATAGTTCCATGTCCGTCGAGCTCCCTCACAGAACCGTCACAATGAACAAACTTCCAACTATTCAGATTCGGCTTCTCCTATTGGTCCACGAGACTCAACATAGGATGGTCAAAATGGTCAAAAGAAAATATATTGAGTTGGCATCTCGGTGAGACACTAATAGTGTCTTGCCAATGCCACATAACCTTCATATCGATATTGGCAAGAGATATTCTTATTGTCAAGATATTCCAATGAGCTTCATATGTTACACTGAGCCACCAAAGAGTCGGCGAGGCCTATCGCTTTTGCCAAGAGATCATAGCGAGGTCCAGAAGTCTCATAGATATAAAATTACCATTCGGCAAGAGTATCACTTTCATCAAGACCTCACGTTGAGTCACCAAAAGTCATGCCAAAGTCATTTGTCATACCGAGTTCCAAAGGATAGTCGGCAAGACATACCGATATCGGCAAGAGGTCTCATCGAGCAACATTAAGATACACTGAAAGCATACAACTATCAGTAAGACCAATCACCTTCACTAAGACATTTCTCTGAGATCCTTTTTGTTACATTGAACACCGAATGGTCAGAAAGACTTAACACTCTTGCCAAGACCTTTCGCCGATTGCTTTGAGTTACTCCGATGAACATTTGGATGTGTCCTCGTTGGCGTGACCTTCACTATTCGCTAAGACCTTACACCGGGATCTTTATGTTATGGAAAAGACATCATATGTATTCCTATTGGTGAGACATTTTCACTTCGCCCAGACATCATAACAAAACAAACATGTTACTCTGATGAACCCAAGTGTTACACTGTCGGTGAAACATTGGCTATTCACTAAGACTTCTCACCGAACCGACATAGGTTATCCCGAAGCCCGTGGTCATCATGAGTCTCCCCAATTTATGATTGAATGGCCTATTCGCCAAAGAACTCCATGCCATAAGAGGTCATAGTGAATACACTATGTCACAGTGAAGGCTCCAAAGAATAAGTGTTTGGCAAGACTTTTGGAAGGTCACAGTGACCTGTTCAAAATAGAATGTATCAAAGCTGCTAGCCGGCCAGACATGATAGATGTCATACCAACTTTGCTCTAGTAGAGGTTACAACCTGTGATGATTGAGGCACATCTTTCCAACATATCCCTTGGACTTTGAGATGGAATGCCAAGAGGTTGTCAAGGTTGGATATGATAGTGCACACTTGTTGTTCTTCGAGCATGACCCATTTACTCTGATTGGCCTTAGATCTCCATCATTGTAGGAATGAAGTAAATGATTCATTCTTACCTTGTTTCAGAGCTGATAGTTCCTCTAGACTTACATCCATGGCGATATTGCATGTGTAGTTTTGATGAATGCATCTATGATTTCTTGGAATGTATTGATGCTTGTAGGTAGGTGAGAGAACCATTCCATGGCATGGTTAGCCAAGCTCCTAGGAAATAGCCGCATCAAATAGGTATCATCATACGTGACTTCCATGCAATGAACCTGGAATTCCCTGATGTGATCTTCAGGGTTTCCCATCCCACGGTATTTATCAAACTTGGGGATCTCAAATCCCTTTAGGAATGGCTTCATCACAAGGCTCCTGTCAAACAGCTAAGGACACAAGTTGCTAGATGTTTTTGTGGTTCACCTTGATTGAAGATCGAGCACTTGTTGTGAGAGTAATTTGATTTGTGTTGCGACATCCTTTTGTAGATTAGGAGGTTGGATGAAAGTGTTCTGAGGTGGTTTGCTTGTGAGTGTGATGGGTGGATTGGTTGATGTGTTGATTGGTGGGATTTGAACATTCTACTGAGCCATGTATGCTTGTACTTGCTGCTATATCAACAACGCTTGTTGTTGGTCCTATTGTTGTTGTGCCAAGATTTCTTGTTGTTGTTGTTGTGCCAACAATGCTTGTTGTTGAGCTGCTAATTCAGCTTCTTTTTGTTCTTGATATTGCTTTAGTGTTTGTTGATATGCTTATTGTTGTGTTGTGTGTTGTTGTGCAAGATACTGCGCTTGTGCTTGTGCTTGTTGCGCTTGATATTGGGCTTGAGCTTGAACATGTGCTTGAGCTTGAGCTTGAGCTTGAGCCTGAGCTTGAGCTTGTGCGACTTGAGATTATGCCTGAGCCTGAGCTTGTGCCGCTTGTTGTTGTTGCTTTTGTAATAAGATTTGGGCTTGGGAAACCTATTGTGCTTGTAATGCAGCTTGGGAAAATTGAGCATCTTGCGTGACTTGAGTGGCTTACTAGGCAGCTAGTTGAGTGGTTTGTTAGGCAGCTAGTTGTGCGGCTTGTTATTTTTGTACTTTCAAGAATGCCTTTGGATAGGCAGCTTGCTAAGCTGCCTGTAATGCCATACTGTATTGGCTTGATATGTTGGAGCTTGGTGGTGGTGGAGGTGGTGGTGGATTCAAAATGGTGCTTGTTGTGGTGGTGAGAGACATTTTCCTATTAGTGATTGGGGTTTGAGTGGTGGATGGTGCGATTGATGTGGCTGGTCATTGAGAGATCATGTTTTGAGATGTTAGGGGGGCGGTTGATGATGTTGTGATTGCTTGTGTAGTTGTCATCTATTGTTGCGATGTCGATGACAAGTTTTGAGAGTTTGGCGTGAGGCTTTGATTGATGTTTGGATGTTGGTTTGATTTTTATTGATATTTGGTAAAGGTGGAATCCCTAAGCCAAGAAGTGGTGTGGATGATGATGGCAATGGTGGAAGTGGTGAAAATGTGAGGGATGTGATCTCTTGAGAAAATGGTGTGGTGTCAAAAATGCCCCCTGGTCTGAACATGTCACCCTCTCCTTGTGAGGTTATGGGGAGAGAGGTTTGGGGTGTTTCATAGAAGGGTGATGATGATGGATCATTGGGATCATGGAAAATGAGAGGGACATATTTATGTAGTGGATTTTGGGGTACGTTTTTCCCCAAAATGGTGTTTGCATCCAAATCTTGATTGTTGACAAGGGGGTGTGTTTGTATGGCATTGAGAAATGCACTTCCCCTATTAACACTAGGTTGAGTTGGAGCAATGGATGATGTGATTTATGGAATGCTTTGAGTGATACTTTGGGATGGGGGTGTAGGTGAGATGGGGAGGGTGGATGATATTAGAGGCATGACCTCCAAGGATGGTTCCATTATAGAGCTCACATCGAAATCAGAAGGTAGTTTAGCCCCTTCCTTTGCTAATTTGAGCATGTATAGTGAAGGGTTGAGTCTCATCATGATGTTGATAATCTTATGGTTTTCTAGATTTTGAATCATTTCGGTGATTTCTTCGTGTGACATTCCAAAGGGATTATTGGTAAGATCCTCTACCTCCTCTTGAGGGTTTTGTGATGATGTAGGAAAGTTGATTAGAGGATTACTTGATTCAATAGGATTTTTTTAGAATTCATTTGACTTAGGTCACTTGTAGTGGATGTTTCTTTGTTGGCTTCCATGTTCCTCTTGTGTTGAGATCTAGTTTGCACCATAAAATAGGGATCAATTTTGAAGAATATGGGAGATGAATCTCTAATTCTTTTTGATTGATCTAATCTTAGGCACAAAAAGAGAAAATTTAGGATGTTTTCCAAGGATCAAAGGTGATATGATGGTGATGATGTAAAAGATGGATGATGTGGATGTTTGATCTTTTGAGAAATCTTGGGGGGATGCTAGACCTTTTAGGACTTTTTGGATTGACCTTGATTTGATTTTGGGTTTTCTTTTGGATTCATGAACAATTAGACCCTAAGATGTTGGATGATTATCTAAGGGATATTTTTTCTCAAAGGATGATAATTTGAATATGTGTAGGGAGAAGGATGAATCTACCTACACCTATTCAAACAAGATGATAATTTAACCAAGCATATGAAGAAGGATGCATCTACATATACCTAGCTAAACAAGATGGTTTGATAATTTTACTAGGCATATGCAAAAGGATGCATCTACACAAACCTAGCCAAAAGATGATTTGATGTTTTGATTCGGAGATTTCAAGGATTTTGTTTGATGTTTTTGATTTTTTCCAAAAAAGCCTAGCATGGAGGATAATTTCAAGATTTTTCAAAAGATGATGGTGAGGTGATTTTGGTTTGATGTTCAAGGATGGATGAAATTTTTTGATTTTGATCCTAGAATGCACCTAAAAAGAAACTTGTTTACTAGACCTCGGTATTGAAGAACATACAATACTTCTAAGGACCTCTATAACTAAGAAGTGGTTCAAATTGAGCATACATTTCCAGATTGTTCAAAGGAATGAGTCTATAGAACCTTGTGAATTTTTGCTTATTTTGATATGTTGCTTTTGATTGCACTTCCTAATGTATTTCTTGATAACCTTTAGAGTGTGACTCCTAAATTTTGAACTTTTGCTTAAGGAATTTTGTTTTGGGATTTTAACTTTCTTGGAAATCATGAGGAACTAACACATGTGTGAGAGCCAATTTTGTTATCTTTGCTTGGTGATTTTGTCTTACCACAAACACTTCTTTGATTAGATTTTCAAACTAGATGTCCAATGTCCCAATTTCTTTGAATCCCACAAAGTATGTTATGTGGAATTTTGATAAAGTCAAAGAAAGGGTTACCTATTGTTTAACTTTATTAGGAAAATTGAGATGTAAGTCCAAGTGTTTAGAAACCTCTAAGGATAAAATCCCAAGGGAAAGCAATAACACATGAATTTGGTGAATTGTATTTTCCTCCTAAAGGGTTTGAAATCTCGATGATGATGTTAAATGTTTGTTTTCCAAATGTTTTCGAACAAGCAAAGCATTTTGTAACCAAGAACAAGCACAACCTTATGGATATGAAAGACAATATTTGTTGAGTCCCCACTTGGAAAAGTCTAGCTATGCTTATCTTTAGTGAATGGTTAGATGCTTGACCCCACTGGCTCCCCTCTACGAAACTCACTTATATGGGGCAGACAAGCATCAACACCCATGGAACTCCCATGACATGCTTTCCATTTATACTAAAGACCGTAAAAGTGTGGGGCGGCTTCAGAATGACTGTTCTTGCACCAACAAATAGATAAGGATTTTGGCCTTTCTACAACAAGGGTTTTAATTCAGACTTTCCATTCATAGGACTTGACCCAATGTGGCGAGAGACCATTGTTTCCCTTCTCGTCGGAGCCAACTGCGTGATACTAGAATTTATTTCAATACACACATTTATATCCCACCTGGAACTACTCTTGGCTTTAGAGTGTTACCGGTTGAGTCATTCCATTGGGTCAGTACTTTTTTCCCAAGGTAGGCCCTCTAAGATAAATAATAGCAAATAAATGTATTCATAGTTTGATCAACCTTTGTTTAGAAACAAAGGGAGAACACATGCAATAGATTTACTCACACTCGCACAATGTTTTGTTCAATTTTAATCCCCAAAATGAAGTGTGGAGGCAATTACTTTATCCCAACCTAAGACCATCAAAAAGCCTTTTGATTCTCAAGAATGTCGTGAGGCGCGAGAGGAGCACATACATCTTTTCAGTGGCGTTAGTTTAAGTAAGTAATCACAAAGCAAAAATGCACATGTTCTATTTAATCCAACAAAAGCAATAATGATTTCTTTTTATAGCACCAAATGAAGTGTGAGAATTTGCCTTGTTCAATTATTAGCCCCAAACAAAATCTAGTGAGTTTGTCCTAAGGTTCATTTTAAGCTCCTTTTGTAACAAGAATTAAAAAAGTTCTTTTTAGAGCCCAAAATGAAACTAGTAAGTCCTAAGTGTGAAAGATAGCAAATTTTTCCTTAAGAGGAATAGCGAATCCAGAGTGTTGAACAAACACTAGAGTGTTTAAAAACACTTGGTATCATGAGCTGAGGCCATCATTCTTATTTTCCTCTTCACCTTTGAGCAATCCAACCTACAAGAAAATCAATTAGATTCTACAAAAATAGAGGTCAAGAAAGTAGAAAATATGCCAAATAACCAAAATTTGATAAAGAACACATGTTAGAAATTTTTTTTCACTTTTTACTTCCCTCCAGCGGTGCAATCAATGAAGGTGTCACAGTTTGAAGTCACCAGCGGTGTTGTATAGTGCCACTTACCAGTCAACGTCACTCTATAGCCAGACCAGTGAGCATGAAGGCATCGCTATTTTGACCAGTGGTGCAGTTTGGATTTTGAAAAGATTCCAGCGAGTCAGAAAGGGTCAGTGGTTCTGTTTGAAAATTTGAATTTTGGGTGGGAAGTCTAAAGCGTCACAGTTTAAAATTTTTAGTAGTGCTATATGGTGACGCTAAGTTCTCAACGGTGCTAAACAGTGTTGTTGAGCTTCCAGTGGTAAGTTTTCTATAAACACCCAAAAAACACAATTTTTTTTCAAAAAACATGATTTGATCTCCTAGTCTACCCTCCTTCTAGTGCCAAAATGTGAACCTAGATCCTATACCTGCAAGAACACAACAAACCACACATTAATAAGGTCAATACAAGTTAGAATATAGATCCCTTAAGAAATCCATTTGAATGTAAGAGAAAAGGAACAACATGAAGAACACAACAAACTTAAAGCTAAAGTATCAAATCCTATTCTAAAAGAAGCAAACTCTTAATCTCTTGAGGGAGTTGGTGCCAATTTGATGTGAAAATTGGCCCTTTCCCAACTCCAATGATGTGATGAAATATGCATGCTTGTGGTGATGACTTCAATGGAGCTTCATGTTGAAAATCTGCAAAAAACCTAACTATGCTTGGATGAATTTGATGAAGGTTGCTATGAATTTGAGTATAGTAAGTTTACTCAAGTTGTGGATGATCAGATGAGGAATGAAGCCTCTTACTTATAGGATGTCAAGTTGGGGAGATGTCCAAAATAGAGCAATGTGGGACTAAGAATCAACCAATGACAAAGTGCCACTTGTCAACATGTAAATGGATGGAGGATGTGCAAGTTTTGAAGAATGTGTCAATAAATGCATATATTTGAATTTTGAAATTGTTGAAATGACATGTAAGAGGGAAAGAAGGTGCATTGAATGCCACTTGGCTCAAGGAAAAAGTACTTTCTAGGTGGAGTAAATGCCTTGTTGGAAGGACAAAGTCCACTTGGATTTTGAATTCAAATTTGAGTAATATTCCTTTATTATGCCATTTGAGAGAAAATAGAGATTTTAATAAATGAATTAAATCTATTTTCTTGTGCAAGTTGCAAAAGCTAGAGGATGGAACATGAGAGGAGATTAAATTAATAAAGGTTAATTAATTTAATGAGAGATTAGAATGATGTGACATATTGATTTAGATTTATGGATTGATTTAAATCAAAATATGACAAGAATATGATTTCAGGGTTAAATAAAGATTTTTATTTTATTTCACCAAGGAGATGATGTTAGATTAAATTAAATAAGGTATTAATTCATTTAATTTAATGGATGAACCTTAGATATTTAATCAAATAAAATTGATTATTTAATTAAATGGGGATAATTAGATCTGATTGATTGATTTAATTAACAAGAAAGGGGGGCTTAATTAGATAAATGATTTATTTAATTAAGAGAGGAACATTGATGAATTTAATCAAATAAAGGTATTTGATTAAATGATTAGACTGGGGGATGATTTAGGATGAAGTGATGTTAGTGATTGGGATCAAATGTGCAATGTCAATCAGTAATTTTTCGTGTCTACACTAACCATATCTTCTGAAACAAGGTTATCAGTACTACCTCCATCAATAATAACATTGCAAACTTTACCTTCACACTTACATCTCATGTGAAACAAATTCTTCCTTTGAGTTGGTCCTTTCTCCTCATTTAACAAGGACCTTCTAGTAATAAGAACCTCTCCTCTTTCTGCATCCTCAGAATGTGAAGACTTGGCATTTTCATCTACATGTGCAACTCATGCATTACCCTCAGGTATTCTATTTGTTCTTACTTGATGTTAAGGACACTCATGTGCCCTATTCCCTTCTTCTCCACATTAGAAATAGGTTCCACGAAAGCCTTCTCTCCCTAGTCCTCGTCCAAATCTTCCTCTTCCTCTTTAGTCTCCATTATTTTGATCACGAGGATGATAGGTATTATCTCCTTTCTAGTTTTGGCTACTTCTGGATCCTTCGCCCTTCTTTTGATCTTCATTTTGACCTCCATATGACCATCCACTAGTATTTCCATCATGACCTCCACCTCTTTTCTTGCTTTCAAACCTTCTATTCAACTTGTCTTCTACCTTCAAATCAAATTGATATGCATCTTCAATGGTAGACATTCTTACTAGGATTAGCTTTTCTTGACTGCTAGGCTTTAGCCCATTTATGTAACATGCAATTTTCTCCTTGTTGGCCTTAGAATGACCTGTTCTGATAAGGACTCGGTAGAATTCTTCTGTATACTCCTTAATAGATTTTCCTGCTTGTTTCAACCCTTGATCTTCTTCAACAAACCCAACTTATAATCCCCAGGAATGAATTGTCTTTTCAATTTTTCCACCATCTAATCCCATCTTGTTATTTTCTCTTTTCCTCTTCTATTTCTTTCCAATTGGACTTCTTTCCACCATATGCTAGCATGACCTTTCAATTTTTTCTTTAAAAATTTGACTCTATTTGAGTCTTTTATTTCCTCATACTCAAAATACTCTTCCATGTCATTGATCCAATCGATCAACTCCTTTGGATTTAGGTTTCTAGAAAAAATAGAAACTTCTATCTTCGATCTCTTTCCAATCTTGGAAATGGCCCTAATTAGTCTAAATTCTCTAGGATCCATTACATCTTGTGCTTCCTCTTCAAATGGCTCCTTGTCTTCGACCTCATCCTCACTTTCATCTCTTTGTCTGACATCAACTCCTCTATGCAGATCATCTTGCAGTTTTTGAACTTGTCTCTGGAGGGCTCTAAAACCCTCTTCTGTTACCCCAACATTTCTTCCACCATGGTTTCTTCATGGAGGCATCTTTTATTACAGACCCACAACCACAAGTCCTGATGTAAACTTCCTCACATTCGATGATTTGTCTACACACTCAAAACAAATTTCTCTGATACCACTTGATGAAGGATGCTCCCCTTACAATGTAAAACTCACAAAAATAATAGATAATGGCACAAAAAAATACAAGAAGGAAAGCAAATATTCTTTATAATCAGTGAAATGAAAATGAAATTACAACATTATATTTTCCATCACACGGGCTTTCTGATTGCATAAATCTGTAAATCTGCAAATTAGAGCCACCATCTGCGTTTCTCTGGCCTCCTTCTATAGTCCCCTTTCACATCCTTTATTTGGAAGGTGTAACCACCCTATAATCTTTTGGAAAGTGTAACTTCCTCAAGAAGATATTTTGAAATTTTATTAATTTTGGTAGTACAACTTTGTGGGGTCATAACTTTTGATCTGACCATCGGATTTTCTATTATAATACATTTTCAAAAAGTTCTAAAGAAATATTCTACCATAAAGTAGTGCCTATAGGCTAACTACTTTTTTTTTTTGACAATTTTTAGGCCCATCCGAAGCCTCAAGTACCTCAAAATTGACTTCGAAGATTTTACTAGGATTTTCAAAAATTGAAAATTTGATATCTCTGAAATGATAAATGGTGTTGAAGTGATTTCTTCTCCATTGGCTCCGATTTACCATTGTGGAGGTTTGTGCAAGATTTAGTGTCTAACCATGCATAAATGCAAACTTACTAAAATAGTAACTCTGCCAAATTTAGCCCTTATTGAAAAGAAACAACACATTTTTCGGGTGATGCAAGACTGCTCTTACACCCTAGATGCTCCTGCATCAGACACCCAGGGTAATTTGAAAAGTGGCCCTATGACTTCTTAGGAGTTAGAGAGAAATCAAGATGGTTAATCTCAGACTTAGATAACCATGATGAATCTTGAATAGGCTTTCCTCTCCATTTCACCAAGTACTCTGCATATTGCTTTTTTCTTGTGCTTCTTCCCACACGACTATCGTAAATGTTTTCTATGTACTCCTTTTTTGAAGTAGGTGTTGGAATATTCCAGATATTTTTGTAGTACCCCTCCCCAAAAGTGAACTAAGACTATATTACCGAGAAACATGACTAAAGTGATTAATAAAATTAAATTCTACAAGAAGTAAATTAATAATTTAGGCAATCTAATATTATTAAAAAAAAAATTAATATTAGGCAATGGTATATATTTGATAAGAAGAATTATTAATTTATTTTCATAAAAAATTACCATTTTATTATCTTTCTACATTACTTAATAGTGTTATATTTTGCAAATGTACTAAGGTTTTAATTAAAGTATGACAGATTTAGCAAGGTACTTAAAAGGAAGAAGTGTGAAGTGAAATGGATCTTTATTATTAGGACTAATGATTTATATTTTTTGTTAAGCGTTAGTTCTCTTGGCGGTTTTCTCTTTGCTACTTTTGAAAAAAAATATATATGTGTTTGTATCGTGCAAAAAGGGGGAGGAGAATGTATTTTTATTTATTATCAATAAAATGAAGCGGCAGATCTTTCTCAGGTGGTTTTTTCCTAGTCGGGGTTTTCCACGTAAATTTGAGTTGTTTCCTTTTTATCTCAGTTCTCTATATTTTTTCCCTTTGTAATTTATTTTATGAATAGTTTTAGGTTTAAGTATTTTTGACTACAGTAAATTCCAAACATATATGATGTCAATCATTAAAGAAATTTTAGAACAAATCATAAAATTTGTAATATTTTATCACAATGATGGTAAAAGTATAAATAGTATGTTATTAAGTCTATTTACCAATAATAGTTTTAAATTGAGATTTAAGTAAGATATCTCGATAATAATAATTACTGAACCTTGAGAATAATGCATTGTTCTATAGGATTATCTTATGCTCAATATATTGTTTCTCAAATCAACTAACTGGAGAATTGATAATTTGTGAGTTACCATTCTTAAGAACCTATTATACTCTAAATTATAAACTTCAGAGATAGGGTTCTTGGCTATACGTTGAATTAGAAATTACATTGTTATTCTAACGAATTTGATTTTACAGAAGTGATAGCAAGATATTGAGCAAGTATCCGAAAAAGTAAATGATGAGTTTTTATCCACCTTTAAGTGCCTCTCCCATCAATTTTGGGTTAATTAATGACCGTTTCAATATTTTGTTTCTCTCTTTAACTACGATTTATACTTTCTATCTTGGCAGTTACATAGTTCCTCTGTTCTGGTGGTAGGTAAGACCTACCTTCTTCGTCCCCGCCCTCTTCTGAGGGATAAGTTACATACTTTCTATTTTGATACATATGTGCTATGTGTCAACACTTTGATTCATTTAAATTTTTTGTAACTGTTCTTTTACTTTCTTACAACCATTTTGTAATTTAATCGGCTAAGTTTTCTACCTTAAGCAATTTCTTTAGTGCTCAAGGAGTAAATTTAATCATGTTACTAAGTAATTAACTAATTTATATTCTTTTCTTTAACTATCTCGTTGGGAATAGAAATCGCCTAGTATTTGTACTTAACCCTTTAGTAAAGGTATTGTGTTGGAGAGTGATAAGTTTGGACTATTCTTTACTTGGCCTATTAACTCATGGTCTTTACTTTAATGTCTTCCTCTTTCTGGTGCGGTTGATTTCATCTATAATTTCTTGTAATTCTAGATGCCTATATAAGAAATAATTGATGTTGTGATCAATGTTTCCTTATTGTGTATGTATCGGTTGCACTCTATTCAAATCCATCTAACTCAATAGTTAAAGATAGTACCAAAAAAATATAATTTATAAACTATACACAAAAAGGTAACTTTGTTTAGTTTATAGTTCGATTCTTATGTCCGATATGTATTTAAGTTTATACATTCCTACTCAATAATATATGTTTATTTAAGATCGACTCATTTATATATATACATATTCATTTTGGTTAAAAAGTTCATTTGAAATATATAATGAAATCCATTAAAGTTTTTTTGATCAAATCATATTGTGCAACACTCCATTATTTGGCTGAATGTGGGAAAATATTATCTAATTAAAATAAAATAAAATTATTAGCTTTATATTGAGTTTGTTTTAAATAAAACATATTAATTTAACAACTATAATAATTTTCTAAGTTTTGTTGCAAATTTGTTGTTATCAAAATTGTTTAGCCTCTTTCTCATATTATTTTGATATATATAATATTTAACCAATATTGTGTTTTCTTGAGCAGTTGTAAGGAGAAAGGTATTATTATTTCCTTATCATATTTATACCTTTAAGAATATTTTTCATATAATAGTAGTGTAACCTTTATCAATCCTTCATAAGTATTGATGTTATGTTGTGTTTAGTTAGGTATCATGGGGTGGGCATTACAATTTCTTCATGAATTCTTCCCTTATGATATTCTGTTAAATCTGAGATATTAAACATAGTGAAATATGAATTCCATCATGCAACTCTACCTCATATGCATTTCCTGAATCATGTTTCTTCAGGATCTTGCATGGTCCAAACTTCTTCATATTTAACTTGTTGTATGTACCGACTAGAAACCTTTCCTTTTGCAAATAAACCATGAATTCATCTCCTACCCAAAACTCCATATACCTCCTTTTCTGATCTTCCTTAGCCTTATATTGTGAGTTCATCTTATTGATATGTTTCTTCACCTCTTCATGCAAATTCTTTAGGTGCTCAACAAAATCTTTAGCATTAGCACTACTCTTCTCCTTCATATCCATTTTTCTTAGTTCAAAAGCAGTTCTTGGACTACTCCCATACATAATATGGAATGGTGATTTCCTAGTGCTCCTATTGATATAATTGTTGTAAGAAAATTATGCATGTGGTATAATCAAACCCCATCCCTTGGGCTTATCTTCTACTAAGCATCTTAGCAGGTTACCCAAGCTCCTATTCACCACCTCTATTTTTCCATTAGTTTGTGGATGGTGTGTAGAACTAAACTTCAAATCTTTCTTCAACTTCTTCCATAATGTCCTCCAGAAATAACCAAAAAATTTGGTGTCTCTGTTTGAAACTATACTCTTCAGTAGACCATGTAGTCTCACCACCTCTCTGAAAAACAACTCTGCAATATGAACATCACTAGTCTTATGACATGGAATGAAATGTGCCATCTTTGAAAATTTATCCACCACCACAAATATGGAATCAACCCTTTCAGTGTCTTTGTAAATCCAAGAACAAAATCCATGCTAATATCCACCCATGGCCTCTTAGGTACAGGTAATGGTTGATGCAATCCAATATTTTGACTTGTTCCTTTCACCATTTGACAAACTCTGCAACATTGTACAAAATTCTTCACATTTTGCTATAACTGTGGCTAGTAATAATCCCCACTAATAAGAGCAATGGTCTTATCTCAACTGAAATGCCCAGCTAATCCTCCACTATGATCCTCCTTGATTAAATTCTCTCTCATAGAACTCCTTGGAATGCACAATTGGATTCCTCTAAAAAACTTCCAATTCTAGGTTAAGAAATCCAACCATCTTGTCCTATCCAATGTAATAGGTTCCAAACAAGCATTCCAAGCTTATGCAAAGTATGGATCTTTAAGATACAAACTCTTGAGTTTATTGAACCCAACAACCTATATATTCATCTCTATTAGCAAATTTTTTCTTCTACTTAAGGCATCTGTAACTCTGTTTGACCTTCCACTCCTATGCTTAAAAAAAAAAGTATAACTTTGTAAAAACTCAACCCATTTTAAGTGCCTTTGATCAAACTTTCCTTGACTATTGAGATACTGCAAAGCTTGGTGATCAGTATATAAAATAAATTCTTTTGGAAATAAATAGTGTCTCCATTTCTTCAAAGTATGAACTATAGAATACAACTCCTGATCATAGACAAAATAATTCTTCTTAGCATCATTCAAATTCTCACTAAAATAAGCAATAGGCTTACCTTCTTGACTCAAAACAACTCCTATAGTAGTGCCACTAGCATCAAAATCTACCTAAAAGACCTTATTGAAATATGGAAGTGCCAAAATAGGTTGCTTTGTAACTTTCTTCTTCAACATATAAAAACTTTTGGCTATTCCTATAGTCCACTTAAACTATTTTCTATCCCCTCTAATTGCTTCAATTAGAGGTGCACAAATACTACTGAAATTCTTAATAAGCTTTTTTTACAAGCTTGCTAGACCATGAAATAATCTTACCTTTGTAACACTCCTTGGGGTAGGCCATTCAATGATAGCTCTCACCTTCTCTAGATCCATTTTAATACCCTCCGTTGCGAGATCAAATCCCAAATAAGCCAAATCCCTCTTCACAAAACTACATTTTTTAAAATTAATCAACAACTTCTCCTCCTTTAGCTTCTCAAAAACTCTTCATATATGCATCAAGTGCTCCTCCAATGTCTTATTGAAAATAAAAATATCATCCAAATAAACAATAACAAATTTTCTTAAAAATTCTTTCAATACCTCATTCATAAGCTGCATAAATGTGCTCGGTGCATTAGTTAGCCCAAAAGGAATGACTAACCACTCGTACAGGGCCTCCTTGGTTTTAAAGGCCTTCTTCCATTCATCTCCTTCTCTAATCCAGATTTGGTGATATTTGCTCTTAAAATCTATCTTCGTGAAGTAGTTAGCTCCACTCAAACAATCCATAATGTCATCCATTTTTGGGAAGGGAAATCTATACTAGATGGTGATCTTGTTCGTGGCTCTAGAATCAGTACACATCTGCCATTCCCCATCCTTCTTTAGTGATAGTACTATAGGTATTGCACATGGACTCAAACTCTCTCTGATCAATCCCTTTCACAATAACTCTTGCACTTGTATGTTCAACTCTTCACTCTCTATTGGAGTCATATGATGAGCTACCTTATTCAACAAACTGGCTCTAGGAATTAGGTCCATATGATGACTAATCTATCTTAATGGGGGAAAAACTTTAGGTACATTATCAGAAATAATAGCTTGAAACCCATTCAACAAAATTGAAACCTATACAGGTACCTCATTAGTATCTTCTTTATCAACTCTAGGGATCAATGCAAAACACATATGCTCATGCCTCATACTTTCTAGAAACTTTCTTCCATCAACCAAAAAAATTCTTGCATTACTACATACCTTTTCCTCTATCTCTTTCAAGGGCTTCAACTTATGATGAACTCCATCCTTTGTCAAAGAATAGGTGTCGGCATGCCCATCATGAACTACTCGTTGATCAAACTGCCATGGTCTACCTAACAACATATGACAAATATCCATAGGAATAATATCACACAATACCTCATCATTGTAATTTCCAATCTTGAACCTTACTAGACATTGTTCATTTACCAAAGCTTTATGGTCCTTCTATAACCAAGAAATTCAATATGGATTCAGATGCCTTCTCTCTAACAAAAAATTACTAACCATCTCTTTTGAAACAAGGTTATCAGTACTACCTCCATCAATAATAACATTGCATACTTTACCTTCACACTTACATCTAGTGCGAAACAAATTCTTCCTTTGAGTTGGTTCTTTCTGCTCATTCAACAAGGCTCTTCTAGTAACAAGAACCTCTCCTCTTTCTACATCCTCAGAATGTGAAGACTCAACATCTTCATCTACATGTGCAACTCGTGCATTACCCTCAGGTTTTCTATTTTTCCTTCCTTGATGTTGAGGACACTCATATGCCCTATGCCCTTCTTCTCCACACTAGAAATAGGTTCTACGAAAGCCTCCTCTCCTTGGTCCTCATCCAAATCTTCCTCTTCCTCTTTGGTTTCAATTATTTTGATCATGAGGATGATAGGTATTATCTCCTTTCTAGTTTTGACTGCTACTAGATCCTTCACCCTTCTTTTGATCTTCATTTCGACCTCCATATGACCGTCCACTAGTCCTTCCACCATGACCTCCACCTCTTTGCTTGCTTTCAAAACTTTTATTCAACTTCTCTTCTACCTTCAAAGGAAATTGATATCCCTCTTCAATGGCAGAAATTATTACCATAATCAATTCTTCTTGAATTCTCGACTTCAACCCATTTATGTAACGGGCAGCTTTCTCCTTGTTGGCCTTAGAATGACCTGTTCTGATTAGGGCTCGGTAGAATTCTTTTGTATACTCCTTAACAGATTTTCCTACTTGTTTCAACCATTGCATCTTCTTCAACAAATCCAACTCATAGTCCCAGGAATGAGTTGTCTTTTCAAATTTTCCAACATCCAATCCCATCTTGTTATTTTCTCTTTTCCTCTTCTATTTCTGTCCAACTGGACTTCTTTCCACCATATGCTAGCATGAACTTTCAATTTTTCCTTTGCAAATTTGACCCTATCAGGGTCTTCTATTTCCTCATACTCAATATACTATTCCATGTCATTGATCCAATCGATCAACTCCTCTTGATTTAGGTTTCTAGGTCATTGTTCCCTTTGGTTGGTCCTTTGTTCTTGATTTTGTGTGCTCCTTTGTTGAAAAAATGGCATGCAACCTAGCTCAAAATGATGGTAATGCTATGAGGAATAAAATGGTGTAGTTTTATGGTGGATTGAATGCAAGATGAGTGCTCAAAATTCTACAACAATGGAGGTTGGATAACTTGGGTGTGTGAGTGAATAAGTTAGCTAATTGTGTGATTGATCAAATGAGGCAAAAATCACCATATTTAGGGAAATGGCCTCTAAATGAATGGATGGATAGGATTGATCTTGGGATGGGAGATGAAAGGCTAGAGTTATTTGAGACCTCATAAGCCATCACATGAGGACATGTGGTAGATGAAGTGGACATGGAAGAGTGATGTAGAGATGACATGGCAATGAGGAAAAAAAGTGAGTCTTATCTCATCTACCCACATCATGGGATGATGTGACAATAGAAGAATTTTAAATTCTTCTAAAATATCCCTTGGTTTTGGAGATTTGACTTTGGGATTGGGGATAAAATTTTAAATTAGTCCTTTATTTCTCCAAGGGTGTTGGAGAAATAAAGTAGAATTAAAAATTCCACCTTAGATGCATGGGGGAAATAAAAAGGCATTTTAAATTCCTAGGGGAGAGGAGATAACTTCTCCAAATGTAGAAGGCTTTTAATTAAGGTTGACTAAGGTACATGCCATAAATGGCAAGGGGATAGGTTAGCTTTAATTACTAATTTAGGTTGTGCAAATGAAGGATTAGGTAGGTTAATGGGGGATTAAGATCAACTTGCAAATTATGGAGGATGTGACCCTAATCAAAGATTAGAGGTGTGCACATCCTAATGATAAGATTAGGCAAGTTAATCAAGATTAGAGGAATGTTATGGAGGATGGGACAAGAAGAGAGAAAGAATGAATTTAAAATTTGATTTTAATTCATTTGGGACAAGTGACTAAATTAAATAAATTGGATTATTTATTTAATTTAGAGAAGAATAAGGTAAGGTATTTAATTAATCAATCAAATACCTTAGGGGACATTAGGAATAGGATGAAATATTAACTAAATAATAAATTATTTGATTAATATGGTTTGGGGATGCGAGATAGAAGAATACAAGGGAAAATTTGACCATATGGGGGTGGTCAAATTCAGGTGTTGACACTAACTAAACTGTCAAAATTTAGGTGACACATCCTCCAATGCCATAACAAACTATCATTAATTTGAGACATAAGTAATGACCATCAACACCCTTGAGCTAATAGATATTTCCATCTATCCTCTTACCAATAACAATCACAGTTCTAGACCCTTTTTTAATCTCACATGTTTCATCCTTAAACACAAGATTATATCCTTTGCTATAAATTTTTCCAACACTCAAAATATTATTCCTTAAACCTTTAACATAGTAAACATCATCAATATTATTCTTTCTATCAAAATTGATTGAACCCATTCCAAAAATCTTAGCTCCTGAATCATCTCCAAATTTAATTAATCCTCCATCATAGTTTTCAAGTTTAACAAACTTAATTTTGTCTTTGATCATGTGATTAGAGAAGCCATTGTCAACAATCCAATAGTTCTTATTTTGTTTAACATGAAAAGAAGAAACCAAAGTACCTTCAACCTTATCCTTCTTCTCCTGAACACTTTCCTTCACACAAATTTCAAAGTTAGAAGTAGATTCATCCTTTAAGGCTAAGAACAAACATTCATTTTCATCAACATCTCCATAATTATATTCATCATCAAAAATACCAACATCTTCTCTAACATAATAACTTATTTTAATCATCTTTCCTTTGTTCTCCTTACTTTTATTGTTCACAGCTCTGTTCGGACATCTTGAAGCATAATGACCTATATTTCCACAACTAAAACATTTGAAAGGTAGTTTACCTTTGTACTTACCATTGCACTTTTTCATCCTTCTTACAAAGTTACCTTCCACATCATCAAGAACTTCTCCATTTGAATCTTCAACCCTTTTTGATTTTCTAGCCTTGAAAGAAGTCTCTACTTTTATACCATTTTTCAAACCAAGTTTTCTTGTTTCAAATGTAGTTAGTGTACCAAGCAACTGATCTCTAGAATATGTATTAAAATTTGAAACTTCCTCAATAGCAAACACCTTTTCACTGTAAGAATTAGGAAGAGATCTGAGAACTTTCTTTACCACTCTAAGTTCTTTGACTTGTGCACCAAGACCTCTCATTGCACTTACTAGGTCATCTACCCTCTACATGTAGATTGTAATTGTTTCATCTTCAAAAATTCACAAGGTCTCAAATTATGCCTTCAAATTCTGTAACTTTGCTTGTTTACCCTTATCATCTCCTTCATAAAGGCTCTCTATCTTGTCCCAAACTTCTTTAGCAATCTTTAGATTCATAACTTTTACTAGTTTAGAATTTGAAAGACTATTCAAAGAAATAAATCTTTCCTTACAATTTACTTCATGGGCCTTAATCTCATCACTTGTGCTTGGACCATCCATAGGTACAACATATTGGGACTTTATTTCCTTTTCAATCTCATACCCATAGGATGCCAGATATCCTTCCATATTTATCTTCTAGAATGCATAGTATGTTCCATCAAACTTAGGGAAATATAACTTGTTCGCCATCCTAGATCTACCTCAAGAGGTTAAATTCTTCTCCAAGGAACCTTGCTCTGATACAAACTATTGAATGAACAAGACAACTAAGAGGGGAAGGGGGTGAATCAGTTGTATCAAATTAAAACATCAAAAACCCTCAACAATAATCAGATCCCCAAGTATTCATTAAACCCTTATTCTGTTATAGTGATTAATCATGAATTGCGAATAACAAAAATTGAAAAAACAACACTATACACAAGAGAACACCAAATTTATGTGGAAAATCCAATGAATGAAAAACAACAGTGAGGATTAGCTCACAATATAAGTAATTGCAAAATCGGTACAAGGGCTCACTGCTAGAATATGACACATTATCGAATAGGGCTCACAACCAAATCTCACTGCTTAGAATATGAAAATAAGATAGAAGAGAAATTCTACATAGAGAACACTATCTTAATGCAAAAATGGATCCACCACAATTACTCCAACACTTTTGTAGCCTTGTTTGAAAGATTGAGGATGCCTCCAACTCACTGCCTTTAGGAGTCTAACACTTGAAGTTTGCGTTGCTTTGCTCAAATTCACATCTACATTTCTACAATTCATACTATATTAATCACTCACATCTATCTTGCATCTATATTGAGATCTTCCAACAACACCACCCTTATTTATATCATCCTCAACCTTGAAAACCTTCTCCAAGGTTGGCACAACATCCTTTACATTTACAATTTCAAACTAGGTCAGCACCTAAACATTCTCGCAATGGATAGGAATGAAGGTGACCCATATAAATCCATAGTTAGGACCCAAATTTATCCTAACACACCTCAAAACACTTTCAAAAACTTTGAAACAACTTCATATGCAGTCTTAACACCATGTCAGTCGTTACCCAAGCTAAACACCAGAAAAATATTAAGTAAATGCTACCCATTTGATCAAGATGACACAAAATCCACACAAATATCTTTTACACAATCTGGAACAATCCACAAACAACCTAAGATCCAACAAATATTTTTTCTAAACTTGCATCATAGAAATACTTCAACCCATAACATCTAGTTAACCTTATTCACACACTAACGCATAAAACACACACTGTACTACACCAAATCAAGAGAAAACTTGAATTTTGAAAGATATAAACAACATAAGAAACTTCCCATATCCACATAACCTAAAACCAATCTATGGAGAAATGCAGAGCAAATACATTTCTCTTAGGTCACAACAAATAACACTGAAAAACCTAGTTCACACACTAGTGAACATAACTCATACTACACAATGATCTAGAAGCCCAAACTCTAGATATAGAAACTATTGAAAACCATAAAAAATATATTAGATCTGCATAGGCATAACATCAACATAGAAGAAACATGGAGCACATCTCAGAGCATGTTCTGAGCACTTGCACAACACTGTTTTCTCTTTTTATCAAATTTTCTCAAAAGCACTTGGAAATCAATTACCAAAGAAATCATATTAGCATATTAAATCATTCCAAAACATCTCCAAACATGCAACATAAATATAGCTCCATGTAATCATAACACTTCCTCAATATCTCAACTATACATGCATACAAACTACAACTAACTGATTCCCCGTTTTCAACAATTTCCTCAATATCCTCAACATCAATAACCTGCAACAACCTTCATCAACACATAGTTAACATTAATGACAACACCATATTTTTTACATCAATGACAACACCTTCATACTTGCAACACAAAATTTCCTTTGGATAAATTTTTCATATACCGCATGTTCTTTGAAGAAAATGATGAAGAGATCTCATTGAACCATCTTCAATAGAAAGAAAAATGAAACCCTAGTTTCCTAACCCATACCCAATTTAACCATAATTTAAGAACTTCCTTGTGGGAAATTTATTGCTATGTAGAGTGAGAATAAAAATAACAATTTGTTTTAATCTAGATTCTTGTAACAACTGAGTCAGAAAACCTCAAAATATCTACTTTTTTTTTGTTAAAAAAACATAACAATTAATATAAGAACCATACTTCCATTAAAGAAAAATAAATACATTATTGCAAAGTACAAAGATTCATAAAAATATATGTAAGGCTTGCTCACCACCCAACCATATTGGCATTGTGAAGTCACGTGGACTCTATCCAAATCCCCAAGAAAGATTAAGGCTATCAACTTAATTCATTAATTTAAGCCATTCTTAGAATAAAGGAATTCTCCAATTTCATTTCCTAATCAACATGTTCATGGGTATGCAGTCCTTTATAGGGTCCTTACTCCTAGACAGTTTCCTAATCACTACCACCCATGAGAAAACATTGAACATATGAGAGAATAATGTAAAACACATCCCTTCCACTTTCTGACCACCAATATCCTCATAGAGGTGAGGTGAGAGTATGTGATGTTTGGGTTTATCACATTCAATTATCGAAACTAAATGTAAGAAAGAATAAATTATTAATTCATCCCATCCACTTTCTAACCACCAAGATCCTTAAAGAGGTGAGGTGAGAGCATATAGTGTTTGGGTTAATCATCTAGTTGATTAAGAAATGCAAATAAATATACTAGATCACATAAAATAAATAACATTCTCTTCCACTTGTTTAATGGTGAGTGAAATGAAATTAAAAAATAATTAAATAGTCTTCTACTTATTCATTGGTGAGTGAATATGCATTTATTCAGTGGGGTTAGACTAAAAATAATAACATATTAAAAAATACTCTTCCACTTATTCAATGGTGAGTGATAAATATGAAATTCTATGATTAATTGAAAAAATTAGAGTCTAATAATCCATCATAATTGACTTATAACTTGCATGTCAAAAGGAGTTAAACTGACACTATATGTTATCAAATAAGATCCCTTTCCCAACTTCTATTCGATTAGTACTATAAGAGTTATAACCTCATAATATGTAACTATTAGAACATGCATTATGTTTAATGAGAGATAATGAAGGAAGAAGAGAAATAAGTTACCTTCACCTTTGGTGCTTGACAACTAAATTCATCGATAGAATTTTCTATTCTACAAAGTTAATAAAAGGAATACATTTTAAGAAAATTAAAATAACTATCCTAACAAAATAGGATCCATTCTCTAACTTTTGTTAAATGAATAAACTAAGCATCAAATACACTTCATAAAATAACTATCAAAGACCATGTGGATTTTTAAAAGTAAAATTCATAAAAGGAGAAGATGAATAAGTTACTGACGTATTTGATGAAGCTATCCAATCCTTTAATTAAGATATATTCCATGGGACTTGAATGGATAATATGATACTAATTCTCCCTTGACAATGTTACTTGTAGCTTTCCAATTCTTAAAAATCAACACAATATCATATCCATCCTTAGATCTATACTCAAGATAGCACCATGAATGCTCCCATCATAAATTTCATCCTACTAATATCCCACTATGACCATAGTATGCATCACAAAAAATAATGATATTATTAATGAAATATTAACCAATGATTAATCTCGATTACATGACTTTTAAAAACTTGCTCAATTCCTTAGGCATTTCAAATATATGAAGAACTATGAAAGTACCATATAGTTCTAACTCTTGATGTAACAATTAAACAAGTATACATGTTCATGGTTAATTCATGATACACGTTGAAATCAACAAGATCATTCAAGCATAATAGACCAATGTATAGAATTTTTATTGCATATCATCCTAGGAAAATACCGATAGTAATGGAAAATGAAATAAGACTAAACTAGAGAATTTGTAATGGAAATAAGTCAATTACTCATAGCCCTTACTAGCAATAACAAATAAAAATACCAATTACTCCTTTGACCGTTAGGAAGATGTTGATGTGAAATGATGTGGTGATATTTTATATGATCGAGGGCATTCATATTTTGTAATATATATTTTGATTAGATGAGGAAATTTTATGCTAAATAAAATTGTTATACTTTGCCAATTAATTTTTTTTTTCCACACACAACAAAAATGTACTTCATTGATAACTCCCCTCTAAGGGTTTCCAAATTTCACATACCATAACATTCTCCATGGAATACAAGTAGCACTACAAGAGCATATCACAATGTTGTAGGAGTCCAATAACCTTTAATTTGATGATGATGACCACTGGTTACAAACAATCTCTTCATAAATAGTACGAATTTGATAAAAGGAACTTGTTCTTTTTAAATAATGCTAAGCTCATAACTCACACCAAATGCAAATACTATAGCTAGAAATACCAAAATCATATATCTAATGCACATACATACATTAGCTACAGAGCACATTCATCGTTAGGTTTTATCAACATCATGAACTTGTGAAAACTTGAGGAAGTGACATCTATCTATTCAAAGCCCCATCCAAGTATAGGACAATAGGATAAATTTTAATTCAAATAAATTAACAATCTCATATTTACTATTTTCCATTAAACTATGATCTTTTGTTTTTAAACCTTGAACAACAACTAGTTATAGAAGCTATTTTCCAGGATCTGGATGACTGGTAGGAATTACTATAGCTCCAGATACTATAGAGATTATATTGGATTAAAGGTAATTGTAAATATATACTTTTTTTAAAAATAAAATCAAGACTAACAATAGAAGAGTGCAAAATTTCCATGTTCATCTTTCTACATATGTTGTGTGCGTAAATAAACCCTATCACTCCATTGAGGACATGACATCCACCCCTTCAACTTTACACTACACATGCATTGCATCCCACCTTGAAACATGAGTTTCAATTAGAAAAAAAAAAGTCAAGAGACAATGAGCTTTTATTTGAGAGAAAAAGATAACATTTATTTGCAACCTAGTTTTGAGTTCTAATTGTTGAAGACTAATATGAATTTTCAATAAGCTATATATATATATATATATATATATATATCAAAGAATCTACCTATCTTTAAGAGTAGAAGAAAGAATCTAGTTAGCTCATTAAATAGAGTAGTCTCAAACTCCTCCTTCTAAGAGTTGAGAATCACATATTTAGACGATAATTTATTTGGAAAAAGAAAGTAATATTTGTTGGTAAGGAAGAGACAAGAAAAATAAAACAAAGAACCATGAATTGTTGCTACAACAAAACAAAATCTTTATTTTTTGATAATGAAAAGAAGTTACAAAAACCTCTTTTAATAAAGGACTTCAAGAGTCGATGAGAAGGAAAAACTACTATAAAAAATGTTTAAAAAGAAAGGAGATAAAAACAAAACTAAATCCCTAACTTCCTCAGACTCTGTGTGCACCTAATCTATGCAAAATAGAAACTATTGTTTTATTGCTAATTTTATTGTTTTATTACTAATTTTCTCCACTACATACATGGAGATTGGAAGAAATTAATTATTTATTCTAACACTCCCCCCTAATTTCTACCATTAATAGTTTCACCATTGACAATCTCAAAATTTTCTCTTAAATGCTCAAAAATCTCCTTTGCTAATGCCTTGGTAAATATATTTGCTAACTGATCTTTAGATTTGCAAAATTTCAATTGAATTTCACTATTATTCACGAACTCTCTGATAAAGTGATATCTTGTATCTATATGATTGCTTCTCTTGTGAAAGACATGATTCTTCAACAAAGTGATTGTTGATTTGTTGTCACAAAGTATTGGAGTTGGCTCCCCCTGTGCTTGTAATAAATCTATCAAAACTTTCCTCATCCAAACTGCTTGACATGCTATTGAGGTGGCTGCTACATAATCTGCTTCAGCTGATGAAAGTGTCACTATGGGTTGCTTCTTTGATGCCCATGAGATTGCACTTGTCCCACAATGAAAGATATATCCAAAATTACTCTTCCTATCAGCAACACTACCTGCACAATCATTGTTAGTATAACCAACCAAACCAAAATCATTAGTTGTAGAATACAAAATTTCATATCCTATTGTTGCTGCCACATATCTCAATATCCTTTTCCCAACATGCCAATGTGAGTATTTTGGTGCTCTATGAATCTTGAGATCAAACTAATCCCATACATGATATCTGGTCTCAAGTAGCTATAAGATACATCAAACTTCCAATTAGTCTTTTGAAAATTGTAGAATCAACCTTTGACACTTTGTCTTCTTTAGCAATTGGAGCAAATGTCTCATTGTAATCAATTCCGTAATGTTGTCTTCTTTAGCAATTGGAGCAAATGTCTCATTGTAATCAATTCCGTAATGTTGTGCAAAACCTTTTGCTATTAACCTTGCCTTCTGTTTTTCAATTTCACCTTCTACATTAAATTTGGTTTCATACACACATTCAAGACTCATATACAATCCTTACCTTCAGGTAGATCAACAAGCTCCCATGTGTGATTTATCTCAATGGAATTCATCTCTTCATCCATAGCTTTAATCCAATGTTCCTCCTTAACTGCTTCTTCAAAATACATAGGATCATGAGAGAATAATGCAAAATTTGAGCACAAATCCAAATTGTCTTCTCTTTGATCATATATCTCTTTCAAACTTCTCATTTTCTTACCTTTATATTTTTATCTTAATGAGGCAAGAGTGGGATCTGATTCATCACTTGTGAATTGGGAGTAGGATGATTTGCATAACCAAATGATTCACCTTGTACAATATTTCTTGGAGTTCTTGTTGGAGTATTTGTTCCTGCTTGAGTATTTGATTGATCGCCTTGCACAATTTTCTCTTAGGTTCATCATTATCTGGTATTGGTGCTCTAATTGTGATTGATCTATCAATGCTACCATCCCATGCTTCTACTTCCTTAAATTTGACATCTCTGCTAACAATCACTTTCTTCGAAATGACATTATACAATTTATAAGCCTTTGATTGCTCACTATAAGCAATGAAAATGTATTTTTCACTTTTATCATCCAATTTTCTTCTCAATTTAGATGGCACTAATGAATATGCAACACATCAAAAAATTTCAAATGAAGTACACGATGCTTCTTACCATTCCATGCTTCCTACATAATTTTTTCCTTGACACTCTTTGTAGGGCTTATATTCAAAATGTATACAGTGCAAGCTATTGCTTCCACCCAAAAATCATTAGACAAGTTTTTAGCCTTCAACATGCTCCTAGCAATTTCCATTATGGTTCTATTCTTTCTCTCTACTACACCATTTTGTTGTGGTGTGTACCTTGTTGTTAATTGTTTCTTGATCCCATGATATCTGCAAAAATCTAGAAATTCATTAGAATTAAATTCACCACCTCTATCAGATCTAAGTACTTTGATATATTGTCCACTTTGCTTTCCCACTAAAGACTTGAACTCCTTGAATTTGTTGAAAGCTTCAGCCTTCTGGTTGAGAAAATACACCCATGTTTTCCTAATAAAATCATCAATGAAGGTTATGAAATAAATACTACCTCTAAATGATGGATTTTGCATTGGTCCACATAAATCATTATGAACCATCTCCAATAATTCCCTTGCTCTATAGGAGGTTCCTATAGGAAAACTCTCTCTATGTCATTTTTCCAAAATGCAACTCTCACATGAATTCGCTGACTGATCTATAGGAGGAAATCCTTTTACCATCTATTTCTTTTGTAAAAAATTCAAACCTCCAAAATGTAAATGTCCATATACCTCAAATTCCATAGCCATGATTGGTCTAACTACATAGTTTTGAAATTGGCTTCTTCTTCTCCTTGGGCACACTTAATTTGGAGGGGGGGCATTTGATTCTTGGTCATCTCCACTCTTGCAATCAACTCGTCGATTGGAAATCTATCTAATATTGTGCAAACATTATTCATAAAATATACTCTATACCCCTTTTGTACTAGCTATCCAAAACTCATCAAATTATGCTTCAGTCTAGGCAGAAAATAAACATCAAGAATAAAATTTATTTCACCATTTCTTGTCAAAGCATTTATTACTCCTTTACCCATTATAGCCACTTTATTATCATTTCCTAATTTCACTCTAGACTTTTAGAATCATCAAGGCTAGAAAACAAGTCTTTATTCCCTATCATATGATTACCTCATCCACTATCCAAAAACCAATTGTTTCTAGTGCTCTCTTGTGCAACATGACATGTGATGAACAAAATTTGAGATTTAGATGTAGACTCATTTATGTAATTTTCATTCTTCTTATCCATATCTCCTTGTTTCTTCTACATTCATAAGCATACTATCCATATTTTTTGCAATAATAACACTAAATATTAGATTTATCAAACCTTTGTGAATTTGATTGGAATGATTGTTTCCACATCCTCTATTGTTGTATTTTTTATTCTTCCTTTCAACCTTGATCTAGATTATTCTTTTCACTTTGATCTGAATCACTTCTACTACCTCTGCCTCTACCTCTTCCTCTGAAGCTTGACCTTCCTCTTCCTCTATCAGATGATACCTAAGACTTGAAAGCATTCTCGATAGAAGTATTATTATTTCTATTCATTCTAGACTCATGTGTTAACAAAGATCCAATTAACTCATCTACTGATAACCGTGTCAAATTCTTGGATTCCTTAATTGCTACAACTATAGCATCAAATTTATTGGGTAAACTCTTGAAAATCTTTTCTATAATCTTTTGATCTATTAAATCTTCTCCTTTAGATTTAATTTGATTTACAATATTCATGACCTTACTCATAAATTGGTCTATGGACTCAGATTCACTCATTTGCAAATTTTTAAAACTTCTTCTAAGATATTGTAGTTTAGCTACTTTCACCTTTGTAGTACCTTGATAGGCTGTCTCCAAAATCTCCCATGCTCTCTTGGATCTTGTTGTTGCTGCAACTCTAGGAAATATGGACTCATCCATTGCTTGTTGAATTAAAAATAAAGCTTTTGCATCCTTTTTCTTGTTGTCTTTAAGTTCATCTTTTTCTCCTTGTGTTAATCCCTGAAAGGCATCTTGATCCTATGGTTTTGCAAAACCATTTTCTACCAAATCCAAAACATCTTGTAAACAAAATACTGTTCTCATCTTAATTGCCAAAAATCATAATTATTACTAGTGAAAATGGGAATTTGGGGCTGAGAAATACTAGTGCTTGTTGCCATTGTGTGAATCAATCTGCTACAACAAACTACAAACTGTGGCTTCTACAACAAATTTTCCCTCCATAGTTTTCTGCATAAAAATTTGCCCAGCTTGGCTCTGATACCACTTTGGTGGTAAGGCAGAGAGAGGAAAAATAAAACAAAGAACTACGAACTGCTGCTACAACAAAACATAATATTTATTTTCTGATAATGAAAAGAAGTTACATCAACCTCTTTTAATAGAGGACCTCAAGAGTCGATGAGAAGGAGAAACTGCTTTATAATAGTTTTAAAACAAAGCAGATTAAAAAAAAACTAAATCCCTAACTTCCTCCTCCGCGTGCACCTAATCTATGCAAAATAGAAACTACTATTTTATTGCTAATTTTATTGTTTTATTACTAATTTTCTCCACTGCATACATGCAAATTAGAAGAAATTAATTATTTATTCTAACAATATTACCTCAAGGAGCCCTAGGCTCATCCTTGAATCTATTGACAAGCTCCTTCTAGATGATTTTCCTGATGCAAGAAAATAATTTGTATCCTCCATTCTTGGTCATTTTATGAGTTAAAATGTGATATGGAAGGACACATCGATGGTACTATACATAACAATAAGCCAAAAAAATTACATAATAATTTTAAAATGTCCATCTATAGTAGCAACATCATGGTTAATCATTGAAAAAATAGGCATTATCATTATCAAACCCTATGATCACCATAAACAGGTTAAATCAATGAAATAATCTATTCATCATTAAGAAAAGAGGTTTGTAGAAGAATTCAAAAAGGTAATTGGAAGGCAAGCAGCGATGCTATCCTCTAAATAAACTGTGTACCTGTGGTGATCTTGATTAGGTAGATGCAAATATAATGGTCAACTCTTCATTTTTGTGCATCAAGATAACATTTCTTTATCATGTTTCCTTTACAAGAGTATTTATTTTTCCCATCTACTCCCTTTACAATGGCAAAGTGCGTCCCATAGTAGAAGAGAGTCAGTGTTGCAAAGATACAACATTTTCTTCCTTTTTCCTGATACCTCCCCGAATGAATATGCATAACCAATAAAGAAAAGAGAATCATAATGGGTGGCTTGCAGGTTCCCTTGAGCAATATTTAGCTGTTCATGATTGTTCCAACATTATTGTGCTAATTTCTACAAATCAACATGGACCAAATATGATCATTGTACTATTTTTAACCCTGTTGCAAAACTCCCTTTCCATTTATAAGGTGGATTCCTATTAATCTCATGCACTAGCATCACTTTACTGTTGAGGTTCCTTCGTCGTCTAAATCTGAAAACCATGACCTTCCTCCTCAAGGACCCCACTTACTCTGTCTCCCCCCTCATTTTATGAGTAACAGGCCCCTTATAAAATTATTGAAAATTTGAATTTATGCCATGCAAAATGTAACCATCAATCTTTGCTGTTACAAATACCCACATTTTGAATTTGCCATTCCATCTTAAATTTGTAGATCAAATTAGAAAAAAGGGAAACAATAATATTTATTTATTTATTTTTATTTCCCGCTGTTACAACTTATTTTATATATATTTACAACATTTATTATTTAGTGAAAATAGTTGGATAATTATTTATTTTCAAAGAATTTAAACTATTCTAGTTATCAAATAATATTACCTTGATAATACTATTAACTTTATAAATGCAAATTTTTAGAATTAATCCAATTAATTTGACCCTTGAAAGAAGAGGGTTGTGACATCCTTCCCCCCTTAAATTGTGCACCATCCCAATGCACATTAGTTCCAATTTGGGCATAAATAATGTCTAACAAGAATTAATTATAAGTTAACTTGTTACCATATCAAAAAAATGTGAAACTTAACAAGGTTTTCATACCTATATTCATTGCATCTTATAATTTGGTTACTTTATAAAACGTCTATAGTCAAAAGGTTAACATATAATCCATAAGCCAAGTTCATAAGCTACATACCTATTGATCCTAATGTTTGATACATTTTTCTCTCCCAATTTTATCTCCAAGATTTTCATGATCCTTATCCATTATTTCATATAACCTTGACCATTGGAATACTCTCTATTTCCAAATTAGATATCACATTTCTTTTAAGTTAGTTCATAATATTACATCTAAGATAATTACCATAAGTGGGTTGAGTAAAAATTTAATTGTCAAGATACATTTCTTTCATTTTTAAATAAACCACTTTATTAGGAACCAAATAGAAGGGTCTAATACTTGAGTTCATGCATATAATCTCAATATTCATTAAATAGTAACCATGACGAGTGTCATAACTTCAATGATCCTATTGCATTTTTCAATGATTCACACAATATCCCATTCGTCTTAGTTTACACTTACATCCTTCACAATCATTTCCCATTTAAAATATTTATAGGCAACCCTTCTTCGACATAAAGGTAAACTTTTCAAACTTTTCATGATATCATTCAAAATTTCTATTCATAATCATCTCAACACTAGAAATAACACCAAGAGGGATAAACATTTATTCCATAATAGATATTAAAATGTATTTATTCCATCAGCAAGTTGTAAGATAAACTCAAATATAAAATTGTAAATACTGAATAAATCGAACTGACATATATAATTGCTTCAAGGAGTCTATCAAGATCTAAAGAAATCTTCAAATTCCAGTGATATTCACCGTAAGTAAGTAACCATTGCACCTCCTTGATTTTTCAAGATCCGATGAGTTAGAGTCCATACAAAAGAATTACTAAACATATAAGCCTTACACATATCTTCTTTCGTTCAAATAAATATGTTCTTCATTTTCTAATCAAAGTTTCACACTTCTCTTCTTAAGTTTAGAACATTAGTAGAATAAGATCATATCTAAATATTCATCAAAAGTAGCTAAGAAAGACATCTAATTGCCAAGATATATCTCATTGATTCATACAAATCCATAGTGTATTCCAGATATTTATACATTACAACAAAATATTATAAATTTGAACTTACTTATTGATACCATGCATTGTTTACCTCCTCTAAAGTTGACCATTTTCACTTTATAATCTTAGAATTTCCCCCATTTCTTTTATTTATTATCTTCGCTATGAATTTTATTCATTTATATACTTAAGTACTTCTATCGATACAGGATAGGAATCCATCCGTCTGGGATGTGTTGGGCATTTGTCCATACAAAACACGAGTTCATCTTTCTATTCAGGATAGGGATCTAACCAAATGTGGTAGGAATCTATCCATAAACGATAGGAGTATGCTCTAGCTAGAGACTTAGACTCATCGAGACCATCTAAGTCCTGAGTCACTCTCTAAAGACTATACTTCACTATTGGAAGTGCACCAAGGTTGTCTTCTTTAGGAGTATATCCAAAATTAATAATTATCTTGAGTCTCGCCTTAGAATTTGACCTAAAGCCTTGGGGAGTCAAGCAAATCCATCCATGATTCCTTTCGAGTATACAAAGAACATAATTTATTTAAGGTTACATCCTTTCTTTTAATCCTTATAGCTTGATTAGTGTTTCTTTCTTGTTCTAACCAATCATGAACTTTATTTCAAAGGAAACACCATTTCAAAAATAATATCTAGCTTTTAGATTAGAATAATTAAGGAAAAGCCACTTATTCCCTTTCCTTTTCTTCCTCACATTTTGGATTTCCCATCCTTGAGACATAAAATTCAATATTTGTTAGATTACAATAATAATCAAAATCAAGTTTGCAGCATGAGCATTGGTAGTAGACCATCAGGCCTAGTGTCTGAACCAAATGCTTTGATACCACATGTAACAACTGAGTCAAACAACCTCAAAATATCTACTAATTTTTTTTGTTAAAAAAGCATAACAATTAATATAAGAACCATACTTCCATCAAAGAAAAATAAATGCATTATTGCAAATTCCAAACACTCATAATGATACAAAAACATGTAAGGATTGCTCACCACCTAACCATATTGGCATCGTGAAGTCATGTGGACTCTAGCCAAACCCTCGAGAAAGATTAAGGCTATCAACTTAATTCATTAATTTAAGCCCTTATTAGAGTAAAGAAATTATCCAATTTTCTTTTCTAATCAACATGTTTGTGGGCATGTAGTCCTTTCTAAGGTCCCTACTCCTAGACAGTTTCCCAATGACTACCACCCATGAGAAAACATTGAACATATGAGAGAATAATTTAAAACACATCCCTTCCACTTTCTGATCACTAAGATCCTCATAGAGGTGAGGTGAGAGCGTATGGTGTTTGGGTTTATCACATTCAACTATCTAAACTGAATTTAAGAAAAATAAATTAGTAATTCATCCCATCCACTTTCTGATCACCAAGATCCTCAAAGAGGCGAGGTGAGAGCATACATTGTTCGAGTTAATCATCTAATTGATTAAGGAATGAAAATAAATATACTATCACATAAAACAAATAGTATTCTCTTCCACTTGTTCAGTGGTGAGTGAAATGAAATTAACAAATAACTAAATACTCTTCTACTTATTTAGTGGTGAGTGAATATCCACTTATTCAATGGGGTTAGAAAACTGAAATAATAATTAAATGAATATAAGCTCTTCCACTTGTTTAGTGGTGATCAATATTCCACTTATTCGGTGGGGTTAGAAATCTAAAAATAATAACATATTAAACAAATAATCTTCCACTTATTAAGTGGTGAGCGATAAATATGAAATTCTATGATTAATTAAAAAAAATCAGAGTATAATAATCCATCAAAATTGACTTATAACTTGCATGCCAAAAGTAGGTGTTAAATCCAAACTATATTATCAAATAAGATCCCTTTCCTGACTTCTATTCTATTAGTAATATAAGAGTTATAACTTCATAGTATCTAACTATTGGAAAATGCATGATGTTTAATGAAAGATAATGAAGGAAGAAGAGAAATAAGTTACCTTCACCTTTGGTGCAACAACTAAATTCATCAATATAGTTTTATATTCTACAAAGTTAAGATAAGGAATGCATTTTAAGCAATTTACAATTACTATTCTACCAAAATAGGATCCATTCTCTAACTTTTGGTAAATGAATAAACTAAGCATCAAATACATTTCATAAAATAACTATCGAAGACCATGTGGAGTTTTAAAATTAAAATTCATAAAAGGAGAAGATGAATAAGTTATCGACGTCTTTGATGAAGTAATCCAATCCTTCAATTAATATATATTCCTTGGGACTTGAATGGATAATCTTATACTCATTCTCCCTTGACAATGTTACCTGTAGCTTGCCAATTCTTAAAAATCAACACAAAATTAGATTCATTCTTAGATCTGTACTCAAGATAGCACCATGAATGCTCCCATGATAAATTTCATCCTACTCATATCCCACTATGACAATAGTATGCATCCCAAACAATAATGAAATTATTAGTGAAATATTAACCAATGACTAATCTAGATTGCATGACTATTAAAAATTTGCTCAATTCCTCAAGCATTTTAGATATCTGAAGAACAATGAAAGTACCATACAGTAATATTACCTCAAGGAGTCCTAGGCTCATCCCTAAATCTGTCGATGAGCTCATTCTAGATGATTTTCTTTATGCAAGAAAAGAATGAGTAGCTTCCATTCTCAATCATTTTGTGAGTTAAAATGTGGTATGGAAGGACACACCATTGGTACTATACATAACAATGAGCCAAGGTTTTTATATAGTAATTTTAAATGTCCATCTATAACAGCAACATTGTGGTTAATCATTGAAGAATTAGGCATTATCAAACCCTATGATCACAATAAAATGGCTAAATCAATGAAATAATCTCTTCAACATTAACACAAGATGTTTGTAGAAGAATTCCAAAGGCAATTAGAGAGAAAGCAGTGATGCTATCCTCTAAATAAACTGTGTACTTGCAGTAATCTTGATTAGGTAGATTCAAATATAATGGCCAAATCCTCATTTTTGCTACCAAGATAACATTTCTTTATCGTGTTATTTGTACAAGATTATTTATTTTTCTCCTTTTCTCCCTTCACAATGGCAAAGTGCATCCTATAGAAGAAGAGAGCTTAGTGTTACAAAGATGCAACATCATCTTCCTTTTTCCTGATACCACCCCGAATGAAGATGTATAACCAGATGAAGAAAAGAGAATCCTAATGGGTGGCTTGCAGGTTCCCTTTAAACAATATTCAGCTACACATGATCATTCCAACACTATTGTGCTAATTGCTTCAAATTGACTTGGACCAAATATGATCATTGTACTGTTGTTGACCTTGTTGTAGAATTCCCTTTCCATATATAAGGTGGATTGCTATTAATCTCAAAAACTAGCATCATTTTACTGCAGAGGTTCCTTTGTCCTCCAAATCTGATAACCTCAGCCTTCCTCCTCAAGGACCCCCGCTTACTCTATCCCCCCCTTCCTTTTATGAGTAACAAGCCCCTTATAAAATTATTGAAAATTTGAATTTATGCCATGCAAAATGTAACCACTGATCTTTGTCATTACAAAGACCCATGATTTGTGATGAGGGTGAAATGTGTCCTTATTTTTACCTTTTATTTACCCTTTACCCTTTCATTCCTATAGAATCCCTTGCTGTTCCTGTCACTATTTTTTAATGAAGTAAGGATATTTAGTAAAATGCAAAGAAATGCTAAAATCTTGTGAATATATCAAAACCTTTAATTATTTACTAATTATCTTCATGATTATGATAAACATGGGATAATTAGGTGGATGGTGCGTGGAAGCAAGAGGAGCATTAGTGGAATGAAGATAAAATTGTTTATGAGTCATGTGTCGCTTTTGATTAAGTTTGACCTAAGTTAGTTTGTTTTGGAATGATGTTAAAAGTTTGTAATCTATTTCTAAGTAACTTTTAAGGTTATTGGCCATAGGCCACAATAACCTAAACAATCATATGCTTTTTTAATCAGTATATAGACTCAACAACATATAATCTCTATAAATATGTATGTCAAGACTTGAATTGATAATCGATAATATATATCTATAAGTGTTATTTTGATTCAAAGAGATTGGGATTTGAAATATCATTTGCATGAATACTGAGTAGCATGGAATAAGCTTTATTTTCATCACTAGATAATTGAAGAAGGCAGGGCCCACTTCCTTGATTGCCTGGTCACTTGCTATAGAGTTAGTGTGTTGTGTGGTAACAAAATTCTTTAGTTTTAAATCTATTTTCAATCTTTAATTATTGTGTTAATTTGAAATCCTTCAATATGTTTTTAGTTATTATTTTATGTATTATTAATCAGAGTGTTTGTTGCTACAGGTGCATTCAGTTTGGTATATTACTTTTCAATCAAATTTAATCAATGTATTTACTGTCTCATGTGAACTTAATTTAGAAGATTATTTCAGACAGTGTTAATCGAGGTGCTTATTAATACACGTGGATTGGATTTAGCACTTTGAATTTCAATTCTAGGATTTTTTGCCTTCTGATAGTTTAGTTTTAGTGAGAATTATTAGTTTTTTTGAACTGTTTGATTGTAATTAATTTTCTTTTGTTACAAACTGTTCTTGGCATAGGTTCTTGTTACACAGTTGACATGAAGTATGAAAACCATATTTTTATGTAAAAACATATTACATGTAGTTGTATCCATCTACACTTAGCTTGCTAAGTTCAAACCTTAGGCAAACAACCCCAATATCTTTCATAAGTTCATGACCCGCAAATTGACAATTGAGGAACAAACTGAGGAAACCTACTTAAAGTTCCCAAGGATTGATTTAAGCACACTTTCCAATAAGATAGAATTACAAGGATAGTTTTCCCCTAAAGTTCACCCATAGTTTAATCCAATCATTTTGGCGTTGTTGCCGAGGAAAGGTTTTAAAGGTTTGAAACCATTGTAAGTTGCATTAGGACCAGTACATTAAGAGGAAATCCTACACAATTGCTAACCTTGTCAAGGTTAATACACCTAATTTGTGTTGTTATACGTCATATAAGTGCATGAGTCATAGTAGGGATAGTCGAGGTAGATTTTTTAAATGGGAGAAAGGAAATAGTTCACAACCCAAAAAATCAAAAAACAAAACAAAACCATCCATTGAGGGAAGTATCTCACAACGAGAAAAATTGAAAAGAAAACTACATCCATTAGTTGTGCACACTTCACCTAAGGAAGAATTAATCAAACCATTAGTTGTACACCCATCACCTAAGAAAGAGTTACCCGGACCAGATATCAAAAAGTGTGTTATTGAGTCGACCATTGTTGAAACACCTTTTGGTATTCGTCCAAAGTCATTTGAAGAATTACAAAAAAGGGTTGCAAAGTTATTCCAAGAATCTTACGAGACTAGAGTTGATTTGTCTTTAGGAAACCAAAAGTCATTTAAAACATTCTTCACTCCTTGGGCGTCTCAAGTCATGGTTGATCTCAACAACAACAACAACAACAATAACAAAAATGATACAAGAGAATTAGCCCACAACAACCCGGTCACTTTTGAATTTCCAATTGTGCATCTTGAAGAGGATTCTCCAATGAAAAATATTCTCCATTCTATTTTACCGGTTTTTCATGGTCTTTTTGTTGAGGATTTTAATATGTTCTTATTTAAGTTTGATGTGTTGTGCCACAATTATGATTATCAGAGTGACACACAGAAGCTCAAGCTATTCCCATCCACATTGAAGGATGTAGCCTTGAGTCAGTTCATGAACCTCAAAAATATTGGAACATGGGATGTCATGAAGGAATTATTTTTGATAAAATACCAGGAGTATTGTAAAACAAGAGAGGTTTAGGATGATAGCTTCTATATGACAGAAAAAGAAGATGAGATTGTGGAAGATTACCTCGAGTGCTTCATGTTTAGCCTACAATGATCATGAAAACTAGAGCTAACCCCTGATACTATTAAAATGTTGTTTCTTAGGGTAATAAGAGATGATACTATGGATGTATTGAATTTAATAGGAAAAGGTAATGTCTCTAAATTGAACTTTGATGATATCTATGATATTTGTAGGAATTATTCGAGGTCTCAACATTCGGGGAGGAGTTATTCAAGTAAATTTCCTTCTTCAGGAAATGCCATAGGTATAACAAAGCATGAAATAGGTAATTTACTTGAGGATCTTAAAACTGATTTGTTAAATCATATGGGTAAACAAATAGACACTCTATATACTCATAAGAAGCAAGAGGATGCCGAAAAGGCCTTGGCAGTATTTTGTCCAACTTTCCACAAGAGACATTGTAGTGAGGATTGCCCCCTGTAATAGGACAAATATTTCATCCTTAGAAGAAGTTAGCAAAAGTTCCACTTTAAGGTCTCTTCCCGTAGGTACACCTGACATTGAATATTTTGAGGAACCTGCCTAGTACATGGTCCCTAGGTGACCTTTTCCACCTCGAGTAATGCATCCTGGAATGACAAATGATTATTTTTCCTCAGAACCTAGCCAATCTAATTCTTTTTCTAATCAACCTGGATGGTATGGGGGTTGGCAACAATCTCCACCATTCCCTCAATGGATGCCACAATACCAGTATGCTTCATAGCCATGGCAACATGCATGGAGGCCATAATTGCCACAACCTTCACCATACCAATAGCCATATCCATCGCAGTCACAATTTCCACCTCCTCTAATGATTCAAAAAATTCTTCCACCCATACCATCATCATCCACTCAACCGGCCAATCCAACATAGCCACCAAAGCCTACACCAATGCGAGCCCAACCAAACCCAAATCCCAACAATAAGGCAACACAACCTGTGTATAATAACGAGGTAATAAGTTACTCTACTTATCTTGTTAATACTATATAAATAGATGGAGTTCAATTAAGATCGGGGAAGGCTCTTCAGGGGCCCACCATCACTTAAATTCATGAAGAACCTAAAGTAGATCCAGTAAAATAACTTTCCTTCCTTGACCAATTTCAGTCAGAACTAGTACAAAGGGAAGTCTCTCAACCCGAATTTGATTGTTCAGTGAGTTACACAATGTTAACATCAAGATTCCTTTGTTGTAGGCCATCAAGGATACCCTTGTATATACAAAAATAGTTTAGAATTTATGCACTTGAAAATAGAAGAAGAAACAATGTCCGAAGACTGTCCAAGTTATTGGATAGCTAGTAAACTTTATTCTTGGGAACATAACCATTCCTAAGTACTTGAATCCAGGGAGTCCTATCATCAAGGTATCTATCAAGGTAAAGTTATCATTCCTAACACACTTAATGATTTGGGTGCTGCAATTAATGTTATGACAAACGAAACAAAGGAAAGATTTTCACTAAAGGGACTTAGACCTACTCCCACATTCCTCCAAATGGTAGACTAATCTTTGGTCAAACTAGAGGGTATGATTGAAGATGTAATCCTTTCTATTGATTCATGGGAATACCCAACTGACTTTATGGTTTTGCAACCAAAGATTAAGCTAGGGGGATATCCCTTGATTTTGGGATGACCTTGGTTAGCAACCACATATACCTTCATTAATTATCGATTGGGAAACAAGTCATCTCTAATGGTGAGCACACAAAATAGTTGACCTTATACCCACCAACACAACCCTTGTTGGAGACAAAGGATCCATTATGGGTTGATAGTGACTTGGATGAGTCATTACCAATCTTAACAATTGATCAAGCATTGGAGATTGAGGAACCTACTAAAGATAAAATTCTTGTTAATTTTCTTTAGAATAGATATGGATCTAATGAAATATTTGAAAGCATGATTCTTCATTCAGGTATAAATAGTCCTTGTCCCTTTGGAAAATTTTCACTAGTAAGTAGCTTACGATCTGTTCAACACTTTGTTACATTGCATCAGTTGTTACCTCATAATTGTTTGTACAATTCATTTTTATTTTATAGAAATTCTAGCAATACACCATCCACTTCACAAGTACTAGCCATTAATTCACTTGCACAATCAAAAATTATGGAAATTTTATTTGGTCGCACACTTAATATTAATCCACATTTAAGTACTAAACAAATCCAAGATCTCATTGCCATTCTTAAAAGTAATAAAGATGAATTTTCTTGGGAGTACCAAGAAATTTGTGGAATTCATCCTAATACCTACACCCACCATATTTATATTGAAGAAGGTAGTCATCTAGTTAGACAACCATAATGACAGCTCAACCCCATCTTGCGTGAAATAGTTAAAGAGGAGTTACAAAACTATTAAAGTTTGGGTTTGCATATCCTATTTCAGATAGTCAGTGGGTCTCTCCTCTAGTTGTGGTTCCTAAGAAAAATGGTAAGTTGAGAATTTGTGTTGATTATAGAGCACTTAATAAAGCTACTAAAAAGGATCACTTTCTATTACTGTTAAATGATCAAGTGTTGGACACTCTTGCAGGTAAAAAGTTATTTTCTTTTCTAGATGGGTCTAGCGGCTACAACCAAATTCACATAGCACTCAAAGACTAGTGCAAAACCACCTTCACTTGTCCTTGGGGCACCTTTTCTTATAACATTTTTTCATCTGGTTCATGTAATGCCCTTGCCACTTTTCAAAGAGCAGTTTTGAGTATTTTTGTAGATCTTGTAAATGATTGTGTTGAGGTGTATATGGATGATTTTAATGTCCATGGTAATACTTATGAAGAGGCTAAAAAATATTTAGAAAAAGTACTTGAACATTGTACATACATTAATTTATCATTAAGCCATTAAAAATGCCATATGCTTATGATAGAGGGAATATTACTTGGTCATTATATTTCTTCCAAGGGTATTCAAGTTGATCCCAAAAAGATACAAATCATTTAGGACTTGTCTACACCCGCTAGCCAAAAGGATGTGTGTAGCTTTCTAGGCCATGTAGGGTATTAAAGGAGGTTCATCCAAAATTTTAGTAAGATTGTCTCCCCCTTGTTTGCTTTGTTAGAAAAAGATGTCATTTTCTCTTGGACACTAGAATGTCAAGAAGCCTTAAAGACCATTAAGAACAAGCTTTTAACCACACCAGTACTTAGAGGTTTGAACCTGGAAATACCTTTCCATATTCATACTGATGCCTCAAATTGTTCCATGGGAGATATCCCTAGACAAAAAGAAGATAACCTTTTCTACTCCATCTACTACATTAGAAAAAAAATCATAGGAGTTGAGGTAAACTATATGGTAATTGAAAAGGAATTTATAGTTGTTGTTTATGCAATCAATAATTTTTATCATGATATTATTGGATATAAAGTGTTTGTTCATATTTATCATTCTGTAATTCGATTCTTAATGAATAAACCTGTTGTGACTAGTAGAGTTATTAGGTGGTTACTTTTGCTTCAATAATTTGGCATTACTATACTTGACAAGCTTGGTCGGGAGAATGTGGTTGCATACTTTTTGTTTAGGTTACAATAGAAAGATGATGAACTAGTTCTAGTAGATGATGCCTTTCCAGATGAGCATCTCTTTTCTATATCAGCAAAAAGTCCATGGTACACTAACATGGCGAATCACCTAGTTACTTGCAAGTTCCCACCTCATTTCTCTCCTGGGGAATACCAAAAGTTGGTTGGACTTAGTGGTGATTACATGTGGATCAATGGACTGCTCTTTTGATGTGGCATTGACAACATCATGCATCAGTATGTGCCCGAAGATGATTTCTTTGGCATACTTCACGTATGTCATGCAAAACCTTACAAAGGACATTTTGTTGCTTAGAGGACTGCCCAAAAGGTTTTAACTGTTGGCTAGTATTGGCCTACACTCCATAAGGATTGCAAGCATTACATTCAACACTATGATAAATGTCAGTGTATGGGCCACCCCACATTCTCTGATGAAATTCCCTTGCATCCTCAATTGTCCATTAAGCCCTTTGGAAAATGGGGCCTTGATTTTGTTGGACCTATCAACCCGCTATCTTAGAACAAGGAGTACATCATTGTGTGCATAGATTATGTAACCAAGTGGGTTGAAGTTGTTGCTTTGAAGCATGCAAGGGACACCAAGGTAGTTAACTTTCTCTATTCCAATATTTTTACCAGGTTTGGTGTTCCATGAGAGATAATCATGGATCAGGGTCCATAGTTCACATCGAACCTCATTTCTTCTTTGGTTTGTGAGTATGAGATTCGACATTGCAAGTCTTCACCTTATCATCCTTAGGCTAATGACCAAGTTGAAGTTTCCAATAGAGAACTTGAGAACATTCTTACCAAGACAGTTTCCCTCCATAAACGAGATTGGGTTGTGTGACTTCTTGAAGCAGTGTGGGCCTACCACATGATGTGGAAAACCAACATTGGTTTGACACCTTGTGAACTTGTCTATGGTAAGAGGGTTTTTCTTCATATTGAGTTTGAGGTAAAAACCCTTCTCACCACACTCCAGCTAGGTATGAACCTAACTGATGCATAGAAAGAACAGGTTGCACTTGACTTCACTCATTATATGAGCTTTGTCAACAAGCACTCTTCCACGTAGAGATTTTCCAAAAACAACGTACTCTCTAGTATGATCATTTCATTTGACAACAATCATTCCAACCAGGTGATTGGGAACTGTTGTATGATTCCTGTTTTTAGGATTTTAAAGGAGAGTTCCATACTCAGTGGCTTTAGCCTTATGAGATTGAGATGGTCTATAAAAATGGTGTAGTTAAGCTTCACACTGTGGATTCTGACCACATGGATCTAGTTGTCAATGGTCATCGATTGAAGTTGTACAAGAGGCCTATTTCTAGGGGGGAATTTTTCTTGAAGTTTCCAAAGGAACTCCATCTACTTGACAGGGTTCCTATGGCCTTTTCAAGTACCTTTTAGGTACTTTTCAAAATGTATTTACTCAAAAAAAAATAAAAAAATAAAAAGAAACTTCCTATGACTTATGTACTAGGAACTGTCTTCTCCAGTTAGTAGCCCTTATTCTTCTTTGGTGTGCATAGGATGAGTTTTCATTCTTCGTTGTTTAAGGAAAACTTCTAGACACTTGTCCCTCCTTTTCAGCTAATTCCACTACCATTCCATGTGCCTCATTCTACATGGTTGTCTCAGGACTTGGTTCCTTTCATTTCCTGGATAGGAGTATTTATTCAGTTTCTTTGCAGATGCTACTGATTGGTATTTATCTCTTTGTGACTATAGTCCTTTCACCTCCTTCTTTGCGCTACTTCCTTTAGTCGTTCATGATTTCATTTGGTTGCTCCATCATCTCTAGTTACACTTCCTTCTCAGTTGATCCCATGATCCACGTACATACTCATGCCACTTACTTTCCTGATCATGATGATTACCTGCACTTCATCTTCCACATGGCGATGTGACACCTGTGATACACCATTTTATATCTCCTGTACCGATCCACTTGGACAATGATTTTGATGGTGCACTTTTTTGTTGTATCATCCTCATCATCACCTTACGTTGCTCCATCCTCGGCTAAGGACACTACTCTGCTGGCATCTCCACATCTACACCGTGTGATTTGTTTGCCTCCATTCTCTATTTCATTGGTCCCTCATGTGTTTGCTTCCACATCGACCTCTCGTACACATGGCAGATTGGTATTGGTATATTTGAGTTTTTTCTTTTCTTTTGTTATTTTATTTTATATCTTTTATTTTCATTAATAATTAGTGGCACAACCTGCAGAGGTGTCACATGCAAAGCTGGGGGGAATTGTCCAATCATAGCCATCCCATATCTAGGAATTGTCAAATCGTACCCATACCTTATCATGCCATATCCATTTCATCTTTATTTTTCATCAAGTCATATTTATTTGACACGCAAAAAATATTTATCACCTGGCCTTGGTTAATTCATAATATTATTACCCTGCCATTTTTCATGTAACCCATAACCCGCCATAATTACCATTGTAAACTACCATCTAAATTTAGTTACCTTCTACTTACTCACCATTTTTACCATACCTATTATCCAAAAATTTCTCTAAACTGTCCGCAACATCTTTTTCCTTGCTGGTGGTGATTTTCTCCATCTGTTAATAGATTTTGTTTGCACACTATTCTAGGTTGGGGAAAGTGCCTTATTTTGGTTTGAAAAAAACCTCTTGGTAACATCATGGAAAGAGATCATCGGCACCACTTTGAACCCACATCCATGGATTAGTTGAAGGCTCGAACAATTACTGAAGCATATAAAATCTTTAGGAAAGTAGGGTGGGATGCATATTTTAGAAGGTTGAGGGGGTATGATGAGAAACTTGCACACAAATTCACAATGAAATATCACAGTAAACATGCAAGGGTTTGTGGCTTGGCTATTCTTGTCATGGTTGAGGCCATAATAGATGTCACTAATTCGTCGCTAACAGGGGAAGACTACTTCCCTGATAACTCAAAGAGAATGCAAGATCTTAAGCCCCTTCACAAGAAGTTTTTGTGACGAGGTGAGTTTGTTGAATTGGTCATTGGACAAGGTATGAAGCTAGCCTCACTTTCGCCACCTTGGAATAATGTATCAAATTTTATCATCCAGTCCATAACTTGCGAAGGTAGGCATACATATGTTTATGCTAAATAGTTTCAACTCATGATACATTTGCGATTGGGTTTGCTTTTGAATTTTCCATTTTTTCTGTATTCTTCTATAACTCAAATGAGGAAAGCAGTCCATAAGGGTAGCAAGAATTATTTAGCCCATCATGGACTCATCAAGTTATTGATTGTGATGGAATTAAAGAAGTTTTCTCCTCCAAGGGATTAGGATTCATTTGTTGGAGACGATTCATAAAATTTTGAAGAGGAATACCTCCCTAACACCCCAAAACATTCTATAGAAGAGGGCTCTCCTAATGCAAAAAGATCTCCTAGAAATTCTAAAAAAGAAGAATTTGGTCATACAAGTTCAAATGAGGGTAGTAAAAATGAAAACCCTTCTGATACACATAATGAGGACTCTGAGTCAGGGGATTTCGCTAGTTCCTCAAAGAAAAAGGCTAAACAAACCCTAGATTCATGCAGTAAATAGGTCAAGAATTCAAGTGCTGAATGCACTAGTGTCAAGTCTATTGAAAATAGTACACAAGTGTTGGAACTGTGGGAAACCAGGACATGTGAAGAAGGATTGTAAGAACAAGAAAGAGAGTTCTGATTCTTCTATAGAGGAGTCCTCAGATAATAGTAATGATGCATTGGTTATTTCAGCTAATATTGTTTGTGATAACTCTTTGCTTCATGTTTTAGAGTAATCTTCGAAGAGAGGATGGTAGTCACGATGCCGTGTGTGACTCGGTATCACGGTTCAGTGGGAGTTGTTGGTAGTGACTTGGATGCATCATTGGTAAGGTTATCTCCATGTGGTTGGAGATATGGTTTCTTGGTTTAGAGTATATTTGTTATGGATGTCATGGTTTACTCTTGATATGCATTTAGAGTTTGGCATATTTACATGGTTCTCTTGAGACTAAGATGTATAAGTATGTTATGATGCATGTGATCTCCTAAGAGGAGATGGTTAGATCATGGATGTCATGTTTAGTTCTTGATTCATGATTGGAGTTTTGACAATGATCTTGTGTAGTTCTCTTAAGTTTTGGGTACATTAATCATTTGCTTGATTACTTCATGAAAGTGTTGTTCTGCATTTGGAGTTTGGCATGGATTGGTTGGTTACAGGTCCTCATGGATACTTGGAGAAATAGGTGAGGCTGGAATTCTCTTGTGATAAGAGACATTTGTTGGAATGGTTACTTGTGAGAAAAGTTTTTCAACATAAAAGACCGAGGAGTCTACACCTTGGTTGAATGTGAATTCAACACACTCGGTGGTTTTGGTTATAGAGGCTTGGGAAAGGTAATGGTTTGGTTGATAATGGGAAGGTATTAATTGAAAAAATTAACACTTTAATTAATGTTACAGATTATCTTATGAAACCATACAGATAAGTTCTCTTGGTTTTAATCATTTTCTTGGAAGCTTCATGATTATGCAGGTTGCATTTGAAGTTAGCATGGATTGATTAGTTAGTGCAAGAAGGCCATTGGCTTTGAGACTTGTACTTGTTTTATTATTCCTTGTTTAGAATAATTGCAATGTATAATGTCAAGTGGGAGAATGTTGGAAATAGGATGCCATTTAATTGCAAATCCTAAAACATTAATTATTTCATGTATCTCCTAGATTCTTGGAATGTGTTCAACAACACTAAGATTAGGATGAGATTAATATTTGGATGAAATAAATCATGAAATTGACATTTGTATTTATTCCTAAATAATAGGAGCATGTGGGTGCACACATGGTAAGGTGAAACTCACCTTGAATCCAATTAACTATACGAAGTAACAGTTAACACTTCTGAATGCATGTAAAGATCCTAGAAGTTAGGATTTGATGTTTGCATGCTTGAAGTTTAGTTAAGTTAAGTTCAGATCAGTTCAGTTCAGTTCGATCAGTTAAGTTCGTTAAGTTCGTTAAGTTAAGTTCGTTCAGTTATCTTCAGTTGCATGCAAGTGCATGTTGCATGCATGTTGGTTATTTTGAGTTGCATGCAGTTAGCTTCAGTTAACTTGTAATGCATGGCTAATAACATTGAGTTGTATGAAAGATAACAGGGACTACTTCCAGTTAACAAGGGATGACCATTCTTTGGGAATGGTGTTGAGTAAATGTTTCAGTTAACAATAAAGCACTTGAAGCAAACTTGGGCACCCAAGATGCTTTATTGGAATTAACTCCAATGCATGATAAGATATTTTTGATGGCTCAGTTAAGTAGCTTTAATTGTGGGCGCCATCTTTGAGGAATAGCTTTGGAATTATCACCGAAGTGAAGGAGAAGTTGTAGCTTCAGTTTGGGACACCCAAATGCATGATGCACATGCTGTAAGCTTTAGTCTTCACTGAAGAACTCTACTTGAAGGAATATGGCGTACCTTTTCAAGGGCTTGTGCTTATGCATTGTAATTATCACCCTTTGGAGATTACAAGGTTGCATATTGTCTATATATCTCATTCAAGTTGAATAGAGTTGAGAGATTGGTTATTGCAGGTGTGAAGAAGATTGGTAAAGATAGAAGAAGCATTCTCAAGCAAGAATTGGAGCTATTGTAATTCAGAGTTTGAATAATAGAATAATTCTTGGTGGAGTTTTTTCCCGAAAGGGTTTCTCCACGGTATATCTTGTGTGATCCTTCTAATATCCTGTCTAGTTCTTCTAAATAATTCTCTCTACATTCTACAACAGTAAAATGGATTAATCAAGATAATCATCCACAAAGAATATATGTAACAAAGAAAATACTTACTTAGAACAGCAATTTTTGAAGTTTTACAGAGCATTAAGCTAAGAAAATGCCTCATTTTCCAACAACAAGACTCTAGGGGTAAGAGAAAAATGCATAGTAGGTCAACCTACTGAATTGCCTCAACAAAAATCTTTGATTTTAGAAGAAATTTCAGTTACCAAAGAGGGTATTGATGATATAAACACCGTTTAGGATGAGCCTATGCCAACTGAATAAGAATGTAATAAACTAGAAAATTTTGTAGAACAAGAAATTAGTGAATTTGAAACTCCTCATACTGACAATCAGGAAGCAAAACAAGAATTTGAAGAGGAGAGAGAAAAAGAGGAAAATGAGTTAGTTGGCCATGAGCAGGAAAATGTTGAGATACCTAACACTGAACAAGAAGAAGAACATGAATTAGAGGCAGGGAAGAATTTGAGGGAGAGAATCCTCTGTTAACTAATGAAGAAATTTGTGACTTGCATAATCTGGTGACCAAGCTAACTGATGAGAATAAAGATCTACAAAAGTAGGTCCAAGATGCAAGGTCCCTCAATTCTTCACATGCAATAGAGATTGATTAGCTTAAGTAAACTCTTGAGCAAGCAAAAACTACCAATGCCTCTCTTATGCCCATTCAGGAATATGAAGATCAAATGCATGCACTCAAACAATTGTGGGTTAACGAGATTTCTAGCACAATGCAGAAATTGTCTGGATTGTATCCTATGTCCTTTTGCATGAGGGCATGCAAAACCCTAAGCTAGGGGGAAATGATGAGGGTGAAATGTGTCCTTATTTTTACCTTTTATTTACCCTTTATCCTTTCATTCCTATAGAATCCCTTTCTATTCCTGTCACTATTTTTTAATGAAGTAAGGATATTTAGTAAAATGCAAAGAAAGGATAAAAGCTTTTGGATGTATCAAAACCTTTAATTATTTACTGATTATCTTCATGATTATGATAAATAGGGGATAATTAGGTGGATGGTATGTGGAAGTAAGAGGAGCTTCAATGGAATGAAGACAAAACTATTTATGAGTCATGTGCCATTTTTGATTATGTTCGGTCTAAGTTGTTAGTTTATTTTGGAATGATGTTAAAGTCTGTAATCTATAAATCTAAGTAGCTTTTAAGGTTGTTGGTCATAGGCCACAACAACCTAAACAGTCATATGCTTTTTTAATTAGGATTAGTTATAAACTCAGTGACATATAATCTCTATAAATATGTATGTCGAGAATTGAATTAATAATCGATTATATATATCTATAAGTGTTGTTTTGATTCAAAAAGATTGGGATTTGAAATATCATTTGCATGAATACTGAGTAGCATGGATTAATATTTCATTTCATCACTGGATAATCAGAGAAGGCAGGGCCCACTTCCTCAATTGCTTGGTGACTTACTGTAGAGTTAGTGTGTTGTGTGGTAACAAAATTCTTTAGTTTTAAATCTATTTTCAATCTTTAATTATTGTGTTAATATGAAATTATTCAATGTGTTGTTAATTATTATTTTATATATTATTAATCAAAGTTTTTGTTGCTATAAGTGCATTCAATTTGGTATACTACTTTTCAATCAAATTTAATCAATGTATTTTTTTGTCTTGTGTGAACTTAATTTAGCAAATTATTTCAGATAGTGTTAATCGGGGTGCTTATTAATACACATGGATTCGATTTAGCACTTTGTATTTCAATTATAGTATTTATTTTCCTTCTGATAGTTTAGTTTTAGTGAGAATTATTAGTTCTATTTTACTGTTTGATTGTAATATTCTTTTGTTACAAACTATTCCTGGCATAGGTTCCTATCACACAATTCACAAGAAGTCTGAAAACTAGATTTTTAAGTAAAAATAGGTTACACGTAGTTCCATTCATCCACACTTAGCTCGCAGGTTCATCCCTTAAGAAAACAACCCCAATATATTTCATAAGTTCATGACCCCCAGATTGACAATTAAGGAATAAACTGATGAAACCTCCGTAAAGTTCCCGAGGGTTGATTTAAACACACTTGCTAATAAGGCATAATTACAAGGATAGTTTTCCCCTAAAGTTCACCCACACTTTAATCCAATCATTTTGAAACTTCTATTCCATCTTAAATTAGTAGATCAAATTAAAAAATGGGAAACAATAATATTTATTTATTTATTTATTTTTATTTCCCGCTATTACAACTTCTTTTATATATATATATATATATATTTACAATATTTATTATTTAGTGAAAATAGTTGGATAATTATTTGTTTACAAAAACTTTAAACTATTCTAGTTATCAAATAATATTACCTTGATAGTATTATTTACTTGATAAATAGCAATTTTATAATTAATCCAAATTAATTAGATCCTTGAAAGAAAGGTTTATGACATCCTTCCCCCCTTAAATTGTGCATCATCTCGATGCACATTAGTTCCAATTTGAGCATCAAATATTGTCCAACAAAAATTCATTATAAGTTAACTTGTTACCATGTCAAAATGTGAAACTTAACGAGGTTTTCATACCTATATTCATTCATCTTATAATTTGGTTACTTCATAAAATGTCTATTGTCAAAAGATAAACATAGAATCCACAAGCCATGTTCATAAGCTACATACATATTGATCTTAATGTTTGATATATTTTTCTCTCCAAAATCCTTATCAATTATTTCCTATAACATTGACCAATAGAATGCTCTCTATTTCCAAAGTAGATATCACACTTCTTTTAAGTTAGTTCATAATATTACATCTGAGATAATTACCATAGGTGGGTTGAGTAAGCATTTAATTATCAAGTTATATTTCTTTCATTTTTAAATAAACCACTTTATTAGGAACCAAATAGAAGGGTCTAATACTTTACTTCATTTATATAATCTCAGTATTAATTAAATAGTGACCATGATGAGTGTCATACCTTCAACAATCCTATTGCATTTTTCAATGATTCACACAATATCCCATTTAACTTAGTCTACACTTACATCCTTCACAATCATTTCCCTTTTAATTTTTTTATAAATGGCCCTTCTCAGACATAAAGGTAAACTTTTCAAACTTTTCATGATATCATTTAAATTTCTATTCATAATCATCTCAAAATTAGAAATAAAACCAAGAGGGATAAACATTTATTCTACAATAAATAATAAAATGTATCTATTCCATCAACATGGTGTAAGATAAACTCAAATATAAAATTGTAAATATCAAATAAATCGAACTAACATAGATAATTTCTTCAAAGAGTCTATAAAGGTCTAAAGAAATCTCCAAATTCTAGTGATACTTACCATAAGGAAGTAACCATTGCACCTCATTGATTTTCCAAGATCTTATGAGTTAGAGTCCATACAAAAGAATTACTAAACATATAAGCCTTACACATATCTTCTGCTATTCAAATTGTGTATGTTAAAATAATGTTAATCAAATTAAAAACAAAACACACATTAACAGAACTTTAAACTGAAGAATTTAAAATGAAATTGAATAAAAGCAAAAAATTTCTTCAGAAGCGTTCCATCTTTCTCTATCTCCAGAGATTCGTTCAAAGCTGCTGCTCTCAGATTTGTGTAAGCTCAGCTTCTCCAAATGGCTATCTACAGAATGGGTATGCAAAGGAAATTCTATCCTATATGCTGGTGAAAGTAAAAATACTGACGGATATGGACAGGGGCTTTAGATTATGCACAGGGGCTATAAACGGAAGATGCAATGATTCTATGCTATGATTCTATGCTATGCTATGCTATGAAAAATTGAATACTGTGAATGCTAAAAGCTTAATGCAAATTAACTATAATTTTCTCACTAAAAGCTCCTATATTTGATTTGGAGTACCCGACAGTCTTATTTATAGTTTTTCTCAGGCACAATCCTGGCTGGCAAGGATCAATGGCTGTGAGATTGTCTGGTAGAATTGAAAGGTGAGAGATGAAGAGGTTGAGAAGAAGATGGAAGAGGTTGGGAGGTTGGAGAGAAGAATGTATTCCTGTCTTCAACCCATGGGAACAAGCCTGCACAGAAACAGAGAAAATTAATTTTTCTGTTTTGGCACTGGTTTGCTTTCCATGGCTGTTGAAGATAATCCTCAAATTAAATAAATAAATAAATTTATTTAATTTCATTTATTGAGTTTGATTTTTGATTTTTTGTACTATGGAAGATTTAATTAAATATTTTAGAATATTTAATTATGATGTGACTTTAGAAGAATTTAATTAAATATTAGAAGAATTTAATTAAATATTTTGAATATTTAATTGTGAGAGGATTTTTAGGAGGAATTAATTTAAAAGAGAGGAAATATTTAATCTTTATTCGAATTAAATATCCAAGCCAAGATTAAATGATAATTAATATAAATAAATCATAATATTTATTTAATTAATTAAGAAATGAATAAGAAAAGATGATTAAATAAACTTATTTATTTAATCAAAATGAAAGAATGAACAATATAAATAAATTATTTAAATTTATTTATACGTAGATGAAATTCAGAGATTTAATTAAATATTAAAAATATTTAATTAATTACCAGACAATGTGATGTGACCATTTTTAGGTGTATACATTTTGCCCCTCTTTGAAGTGATGTGTTTTACGCATTGCTTCAAAGAATTTTGAAATTTGCCTCATATGTTAACTGTCGGAATGTTGATAGTATATGCCCCCGCGAACGATGAATCGATAATATTTTGAATTTTTGAAATTTTTTGAATTTTTTTCAATTTTTATGATTTTGAAGTAGTCGATTCATCGTTTGAAAATAATAATGTGAAGAAACTGCCTTGAAGAGATATGGAATGAAAATTAATGTCAAAAATTGCCCCTGCTATGTTAAAATGTGATAAAACCCACCAATTTTACCCTTATATAGGTTAAAAATGTCATTTTCCATGTCATTTTCAATTTTAACCTAGTAAAATTTGCAAATTTTGAGCTCTCGATTGAAAAAAAGAATGGCACTTCCTATTCACCAGCACCATTTTGAGCATATCCAATGACATTAGTGGCCAACACACTATGGACCTCCGGTATGTATCTCGTGAAACTCCTGCTTTTTGAAAATTTTCTATTTGTGGCACGTTTTATGTGAAAAATTTAGTGTTTTAGCGCCCTTAAGGCTTTTCATAGCGCATTTGATAATTTTCGTAGCGCATTTAATTTCGTAGCGCATATGATAGATTTTGCAGTGCTTGTGATCATTTTTGTAGCGCTTTTGATGATATGTTGTTATGAGTTATAAATTTGTTCCCAAAATTGTTGGAAAACAAGTAAGAACTGATAGATTTGTTTTTAAAGTTTGTTAAAAAGAAATATGATTTTGATTATCTGCTTTCCATTATGATGAAAAACAAATAGTTTGATTGATTTGTTTGCATCTAATGTTGTTAAAAACAAACATAATTTTGATTATTTGCTTTCATGAAAATGAAAAACAAATAGTTTGATGTTTAGTTTTGATTGATACGTCATGATGATTTGATACTAATTTTGCTTTGATGATGTGTCAACACGAGAGATTAGGTGTTTTGTAGTCACGGGAGGCATTCCCTAGTACATGGAGTTTGATACCACAACTATTACAGTCAGATCGAGATGTTATTGATGCATGTGGATTGAGTTCATTGCTTGATATGCCTGAGGTTCGCCTCAACAAGGCTTTATTGACAGCACTTGCAGAGCGGTGGCATAGTGACACCAACACATTTCATTTACCGACTGGAGAGATTACAGTGACCCCTGAGGATGTATATCGCATCTTTTGGATCCCAGTGATGGGAGAGATAGTTGTATTTGATAGCCGAGAGGTTGGAGGCACTGATTCTTTGAGACAAATATTCAGAGATGATCAGATCACCAGATATTTCATCCCATGGGCCAAGATGACAGATACATATCCGCCTTTACTAGTTGTACTTGCAGGATTTATTGGAGGTGTGTTATGCCCCGACCATAGGTTGAAGGGGTTCGCGATCGGGTGGGGTCGTGTTTTGGAGAGTATGGTGATGTAGGGGACATGGTATGCGTGGGGTACATGCATGCTAGCCCACTTATATGATGAGTTACATCATATTTTTTTATGGTAGAGGCCGGAGTTTTGTTGTTGGGTGCTCATTACTACAGATATGGGCATGGGAGCACTTTTTTGTTTTATTTCCATTGACTCAAGGATAGTGACCAGCTGGTTGATCGTACAGATGGAGATATGCTCATATTATTGCTCAACCGAGACTGGGCAAACTAGTGCATTGGCAGCGGCTTTTGGATAGTCTGGATACAGTATGCTGGAGACCATATTTAGATTGTGAGCCATGGCCAGAGGATGTGAGGGAGATGTCGTATGTATGTACTTCCAAATTTTTGATTGGGCAGACTCCATGGATTATTGAGAGATTTCTTGCTGGATGAGTATGTCGGCAGTTTGGACGGATTCAGGGTATGCCTATGGGTTCAGCCATTTATGCATGATGACAGCCAGAGCTTGTAGTGTGGGGTCCATGGATTTCCTATGAGACAACAGTGGTAGAGTTCATCAGTTTAGGAGCGGTGATGTGGGATTACCGAGTGGATGTCCTTGACGCAGGGACAACACCAAAGTATTTTTAGTATGTCCTAGAGCATCCGGCACCACGTATGTTTGATCCTAATGAGGCTATTTCCCCTGTTGCTGCACAGAGACGACGACAGAGAGATTCGGCTTCAGAGGGTGATGATTCAAAGGATAGTGATGATGATGAGAGTGGAGGAGATGATGACTCAGAGGGAGATGATGGTGGTGATGGTAGAGGTGGAGGTAGAGGTGGCAGGAGAGGTGGTAGAGGTGGACCATGGATGAGACACATAGAGCCATCTCCTTCAGTAGATCCGACAGTATCAGGTCAGCTATCCTCTTTACAGAGTACAGTATAGAGTTTGCAAACTCAGCTAGCACAGGCACAGGCCTTGATTTCACAGTTGTAGGGATAGTTGACTTTGATTACTACTAAGAGGGATGCAGTGAGACAGTGAGGTGAGCAGGCCATTGCTTTGGAAAATAGCCTATAGAGAGTAGCAGGTAGCACCTTGATTGGTGATATGATGAGAGAGGTGACTAGAGCCACACGGGAGGCCGAGTTTTATAGGACTAGATATCATGATGCAGTCTCACCTGAGCGGAGGGAGAGTTATGCTTAGTCACGGTCTACCCATAGTCATTCTCATACTACCAGCAGGGGTGTGACACAGCCATTACCTCTAGGAGGGTCATTAGGGATAGGCGGTGTAGGTCCATCAGGAGCAGGTGGTACAGGTCCATCAGGGGCAGGTGGTACAGGTCCATCAGGGGCAGGTGGTATAGGTCCCAGACCAGCTCCATCAGAGGATAGCACTGCCTAGTGTATTGTAGATGATATTTTCATGATATTCTATTGAGACATTTTGTATACACCTTGAGATAATCTCATTTTTGATGATGTTATATCATTTGTAGTTGACACCCTTGTACATTTTGACATTCATTTTTGAGATATATGAAATGCAGTGATGATTTATGATGATATAAATGTGTCTATTTACTATATACATGATGTGTATGATATGATGGTTTCATGGTTATGATATATATGTATACATGATTTATGAGATGAAATCTATTTGATGAATGAATGTATAAATATGATATATGCTTTATATATGATGTATATGATGTATGCTTTGATTTATGATTTTCTAAGTCAAATATATATGAAAAATGTATGAAATGATGTTTTTGTGAATGCCAAAATATACTCAGTCATGTATGTAAAAAGATATAAACCATTTGATTCTTTGCCAGCTTTTTTTTTTTGGAAAATTTATGAATGCAAAATGCAGATTCTAACATGAATGCAATCTATATTAACCATGCAGGACATCCATATAATTTCTCCATTTGGAGAGCTTATTTTTGCTTTTTCTATCATCATAGAGCATTGAAATGTTGAAAGTTAATACAAGCATCAAAGGGTATGTTAGCACCAGTGATGACCTGAGTATTGCTTGCATAAATAGACAAGAGTTATCCCGTTTCCTATGTAAATTCTGAAATGTCATCCATGATACGTAGTAGAGCATGTCTCGCGACCAATTTGCATAGTACTAATGATTTCCTCACAAATAGCAGACAAAGAAAAATCATACTCCTTCCTTGCTTTTCTAGTGTAGTACATCATCGAATCGCTCCAGAGATATGAGAGAAAAAATAAATCAAACAACCATTCAAATCTTGCTTAAAATATTTCAAACATCATTCAGATTAAGATCATCCAAACTGGTTATCATCATTGATGTTTTCATTTCAATAGTTTGTTTGAATCATATTGTCTTGATGTCAATTGGCATTGAATAAGCATGTTGTGGTTGATTTGATACAGCCATGTTTATTGTGTTTTGGCAAACTGTTTTGTGTCTGTTTGTGATGTTCGAAAAACTCGTTGTGTAAACACAACTTAAAGAGTATGGATATATACAAATTTCATCAAGCCATGATGAAACAAAAGAATCCCTGTCATATGATACAGATATATACAGATGATAGATATGATAAGATGATAACTAAAGTGGATGCAAGACATAAGATAATAGATGGAAAAGCCTATTTTGATCACAAGTAGTGCCTGTTTGCCTGGTTTTCACCACTTGTTTTTATTGCACTTTTTTTTTTCAGGACTTTTTCTGATTTTTTTTTATTTTTTCAGGACTTTTTATGATTTTTTTATTTTTTCAAGACTTTTTATGATTTTAAACATAAAATTTCTTCAGATGAATGCTATTGATTGGATCTTCAAATAGGTCCCCTTCTGACATGGATAACTGATATGCACCAGAACCGTATGCTGCAATGATAACAAATGGACCAAGCCAGTTAGGTTCAAATTTCCCTTTTTTTTCTCTGTCTTGTTGATTATGTGGATTTTCTCTCAGGACTAAATCACCCAGTTGAAATGTCCGTGGTTTAACTCTGTGATTATAACTATGAGACACAATCTGTTGATAACCCTTCAAATGGTCAGCTGCATGTTGACGTCTTTCATCTAACAGTTCTAGCTCTTGGAGATGAGATATTTTGTAGTCTTCATCACTTATCAATCCCTTGAGTGAGACCCTAAGTGAAGGTATTTCAACCTCTAATGGTAAGATTGCTTCTGCTCCATAGACCAAGGCATATGGTGTAGCTCCTGTTGGGGTGTGAATGCTTGTTCTGTATGCCCACAAAGCTGGATTTAATTGGACATGCCAATCACGTCCGACATCATTTACTGTCTTCTTTAAGATTTTCAAGATTGTTTTGTTGGAAGCTTCTGCTTGACCATTACCCTGTGGATAATAAGGTGTGGAGAACCTGTGTTGGATGTGGAATCTTTCACAAAGTTCATCAATATCTTGATTCTTGAAAGGTCTTCCATTATCAGTGATGATAGAATTAGGAATTCCATATCGACAGATAATGTAATTTAAGATAAATGAAGATATTTGTTTACCAGTCACTGTTGTCAAAGGAACAACTTCAATCCATTTTGTAAAATACTCCATAGCTGTAATGATGAATTTATGACCATTTGATGATGAAGGATGAATTTTTCCAACAAGATCTAGTCCCCACTGAGAAAAAGGCCATGTTGGAGTGAAAGGTTGCAGTTCCTGTGCAGGTGCATGAATAAGATTCCTGTGAATCTGGCATTTAGAACACTTCTTGACAAAAGTAAAAGAATCTTTCTCCATGGTAGGCCAATAGTATCTCATTTTGACAATTTTCTCGGCTTAATTCAACCCACTTGAATGAGTTCCACAAATACCACCATGAACCTCTTGTAAGGATTTTTCAGATTCGTCACGTTCAAGACATCTAAGGAGCTTACCATCAAGACCACGTCGATAAGTGATATCAATAATTAAGGTATAACGGGATGATTGGTGGATAAAATTCCTTTTTTGGTTACGGGATAAATCCGAAGGTAAGATGTTATCTTTCAAATAGGTATAAGTCTTTCCATATAAAGGTGAATCAGAACTGGTTAAATGACATATGACTTGGGTCTCAGGATTATCATAGGTGGGGAAAAACAATTGTTCCACCAAGAATTCATACTTAATTTTATCTTTTGATAGTTGTAATAAAGAAGCAATGGTAGCCATTGCATCTGCAGCTTTATTATCAATCCTTGATATTTGTGAAAACTTGATTGACACAAAATACCTCTTATAATCATCCACCATGTTCTTGTAAGGTAGAAACTTATCATCTTTGGTTTGATAGTCATCATTAATTTGATTAATGACAAGTTGTGAATCACCATAGACCTGGAGCTCTGTAATCCATCATTCCAAGGCTATTTTCAATCCTATGAGCAATGCCTCATATTCAGCTATGTTATTTGTGCAAGGAAACATCAACCGATATGATCGTGAAATGGTATGTCCTTCAGGTGTAACAAAGAGAATCCCTGCCCCTGAGCCATATTGTGTATAAGATCCATCAAAATACAATGTCCATGATTTTTGAATTGTTACTGTGAAGACATCTGCATTGGATTTTCTTCTTGTAAAGGTGCTTCAGCCAACTGATCTGCAATAACCTATCCTTTAATAGCTTTTCGATCTACATAGTGAATGCCAAACTCACTTAAGATCATAACCCATTTTGCAAGTCTCCCTGTTAAAGTAGCTTTGCTTAATAGGTATTTTAATGGATCAATCTTGGTTATCAACTTAACTGTATGAGCCAACATATAGTGTCACAACTTTTGAGAAGCAAACACCACTGTAAGACAAGATTTTTCTATGAAAGTGTAATTTAATTCATGAGTTGTTAGAGTTCTGCTGATATAGTATATGGCCCTTTCTTTGCCTGTAGAATCTTCTTGAGCTAGCAATGCTCCCAAGGATACTTCTGTTACTGAAATATAAAGTATGAGTGGCTTTCCTAAAATAGGTGGAATTAAAACTGGTGGGTGCATAAGATATTTCTTGATCTGATTGAATGCTTCTTCACATTTGTCTTCCCATTTGAATGGGACATTTTTATGCAATAAATGCGTAAATGATAAGCTTTTGTCTGCCAGTTGAGCTATAAACCACCTGATGGACTGTATTCATCCTTGCAATGATCGAAGTTGACTGATATTTCATGGTGTCGGCATGTCCATTATAGCTTGTACTTTGTCTAGATCAACCTCTATACCCTTTTCTGAAACAATGTATCCTAGGAGTTTTCCAGATGTAACACCAAAGACACATTTCTTTGGATTAAGTCGAACATTGAACTTCTCCATTCTAGTAAAGATTTTTGATAAGATTTCCAGGTGTTCTTCTCGTGTGTGAGATTTAGCAAGGAGATCATCAACATAATCTTCCATGAATGTGTGCATCATGTCATGAAAAATAGTTGTCATTGCTCTTTGATAAGTAGCTCCGGCATTCTTTAACCCAAATGGCATTACATTCCAGCAATAGGTACCCCAAGGGCATGTGAATGCTATTTTATCTTGATCCTCTGGTGCAATCTTTATTTGGTTGTATCCTGAAAATCCATCCATTAATGAATACATTGCATGGCCAGCAGTTAAATCAACAATCATATCTATGTTGGGCAAAGGAAAATCATCTTTGGGACAAGCCTTATTCAAATCTCTGAAATCTGTACAAACTCTGATCCTTCCATCTAGCTTTGAAATAGGTACAATATTGGAAATCCATTCTGTATAGTCAATAGTTTGAATGAATCCAACATCCAAAAGTTTCTTTAATTCCTCTTTGACCAATAATGCAACATGGGGATGCATTTTTCTGAGCTTTTGCTTCACAGGTTTTGCCCCTGGTTTGATAGATAAATGATGTATTATCAGATTAGGGTCTAACCCTGGCATATCAGCATATGACCAAGCAAAGTTGATTTGATTTTCCTTCAAGAATTCCATGAATTTCAAGACTTCTTCAATTGTTAATGATGCTGCAAGTTGTAAGATTTTTGGCTGCTCTACTGTACTTATATTAATTGATTCTATTGGTTCTATCAAAATAGAAGATCTTTTGTGATAATATTTGGGAAGAGTATCAAGTTTCTCATCCTTTAGTGCCTCAGAAAGGTTTTCACTTTCGGATTCGCTCTTTATTTTTCTCTTGTTTTGATCTATCACTCCATTTTTCGGTTTTCACCAATAGATCCATCTTTTATTTCATTTATTTTGCAGCTAAGAGACTTGACACCCTCCTTATCAAAATAATGAGTATGAAGTTCTTGAATGAAACAATTGTTTTCTTCATTTGAGGAACAAAGGAAATTTATAATATCCTCATCATCATGGAATGTAGGAATATGGATAGATGTGTTAATGTCCCAATCAATAAGTTCTGGATAAACTAAAGGCATGAGATCATTAGGTTGAGTAAGGTCTTGAATTGTCAAAGTCATGATATGGTTATCATCCTCATGGTAGACAAGGTCTATGATGGTATTCTCCTGTTGATTATCAATCTCGTTAGAATTTGAATCATCCTCACTTGAGTCATGATCGCTTTGCAAAACATAATCAAGTGGAGGCCTTGAGCCTTCTCCTTGTATGAGAATAGGTGCATATTTATATATGGTATCAACTTGTTTGTCTCTCCAAAATTCATCATTATAAATGGTATCCCATTCATATTCATTAGAATCAGTATCTGAACTATTCTGCAATTGGAAAACTGATTCATGAGGTTTATCTGACTTTGATCCTCTTTCATGAGTTAATTGTGCTTGCTGTGAAGTAGATTCTTATTTATCTTTACCATATCCAAGTCTTGTTTTATCACTTGAATGCTTTGAAATAGGTTGAATTGGTTCCACGATTCCTTCTCTTCTTTTTCCTATAGGACCATTTCCTTCATAACCCATCTTCTACATGATAGTGTACCCCCTACCATATTGTTCCATAGGTAACTTAATGTGTAAGAGAGAGTCATCTTCACCTCTGTATAGCCAATTTAGGATGTCCCTATCTTCAGCTTCTTCTTCAGTGGTGTTAGCTCTAATGAATTTTCTGTCAAACTTTGTGATTGGCACAGAAGCTTGGGATGTAGAGGCTGTTGCAATCTTTTGATTTGATAAGGTTGGCAAACCATGTGACCTTGGAGAAGAAGGTAAGGTAGAAAGAGATAATGAATATTCACCTAACCCTTTGTCTTTAAACTTCAGCTTAGTATCAAGATTCTTTGTCAATTCTTGCAATTGGACTTGTAAATTGGAAGAAGAAATAGCAAGAGCTTCCCTATTGTATGGCACAAAGGCATCTTGAGTTACTCGAAGATTGGAACAAGTTTGGGTACTATTGTAATCAGCTTGTATAGTTATTTCCTGTCCATCATATGGAAACTTGATGCATTGATGATACGTTGATGGCACCGCCTGCATATCATGAATCCATGGACGACCCAAAAGTATGTTATAGGAAAGATCCCAATCTAGAACCTGACAAAATGTGTTCTTCACAATAGGTCCCACTCTGATAGGTAGCAATATTAATCCTTTAGATGCTCTTTCTTCATCATCATATGCCTTGATAGTTATTTTCCTTCGTGGATCAATTTCATTTTCTGATATTCCCAAGGCATTTATTAGCTTTAAGGTAGAAATATTCAAACCGGCTCATCCATCTATTAAGACATGTATAATTCGATGTTTATGGATCATGACTTCAAGATAGAGCGAGGAATTATGTGGATGTGTCATAGAGGCATCATCTTTATCAGAAAATGAAAGACAAGTGGGGGCAGACAAATGTCCCACCGTGGCTTGAAATTTGTTTACATCCAGATCCGTGTCAACAGTTGTGTTTACGAGAGCTTCTTCTAAAATATTCTTATGTATGGGAGATATTTTAAGAAGTTCAAGGATGGAGATTTGAGCTGATGTTTTTCTTAGTTGATCAACCAGATTATACTGACTTGGAGGAGAAATAGTTGTTTTAGATGAACTTCCTTTTAGGACAACCTTTGCTTGACCTCTTGTAGTCACATTTACCTGTTGATATTCTTGTTTTCCCTTGATTTTGATAACATTAACTCGTTGATCATCAGTGTAGATGTGACGGATTATATTGTCTTCAACATTATGTATGCTTTTAGCCTTGGTATCTGATGTTTCCCCCTTTTGATAGTTTGGTAAAGGATCTTTGAATGCTTGATGATCGTCATTGGTATGATGTCCTTCAATTGTAATGGTGCCATTGTCAATTAAATCTTGTACAAGATTTTTCAAAGCTTGACAATTATTCGTTCTATGACCTTTACATCGATGATAATTGCAATAATACGAGTCATTCCATGATGGCGGTTTGACTCATGGCTCATAATCTCTTTGTGGTGGTAAGGTGATAACCTTATTATCGAGAAGCTCCTTGAGAGCGGACTCAAGAGATTGACCCAAAGCGGTAAAATTTCGTCGATTTGAAAAGAATGGAGGTCTGGACAGATTTGATGTTTGGGTATTTCCAAGATTGCTATTGAAATTATCATGATTTTGATTGGTATTTTGATTGGTCATGTTTTCTTGCTTGGAGGTTTGTCCTTGTTGATTGTTGTTTCCTTGTTGATTGGTTCGTGGAGCACTTGATAGATTGAAGACAGATGGTCTAGTTTGTAGATTATTTGCATCCACTATACCATCATTGACAACATTTTTGTTTCTGTTCCAAAACCTTGTTTTATCGTTGTTGTTTTGATTTGATGTACTTGGATTATCAAGTTTTATCACTCCCCTTTTAACCAAGGCCCCTTCAATGGTGATTGTGTTTTCAATCAACTTTTCAAAGTTATGAGGACAATGAATATTAAGCCTATAAATTAATTCTGGATCTAGACTATTTATGAAGATATCCATCTTTTCCTTTTTCGAGAATAGGTCGGGAATATCGTGCAAATAACCTTCTCCACCTTTGTAAGAGCGTAGTGAAGGGTTCTCCTACTTTTTGTTTGACTTTACAAAGATCAAGCATTGTTATCTGGTGTTATCTAGACTATTTATGAAGATATCCATCTTTTCCTTTTTCGAGAATAGGTCAGGAATATTGTGCAAATAACCTTCTCCACCTTTGTAAGAACGTAGTGAAGGGTTCTCCTACTTTTTGTTTGACTTTACAAAGATCAAGCATTGTTATCTAGACTATTGTGATATAAACTGATTTATCAACTCCTCAAAAGTTTTGGTGGGTGGAGTGATCTTAGAACCATAGATTGTACCCCTAGACTTCATGGAAATAATCTCATTAAGTATGTATCATCATAGGCGAATTCTAGACTCATATTTCGGAAATCCCTCACATGGTCAATGTGATCAGTTTTTCCATTATACCTATCATATTTAGGAATTTCACAATGTTTTGGAAATGAGATCATTTGAAGACTCCTATTGAATGGATAAGGAGATATATCTTCCAAAACATACTTCTTTGTTGTATCCCCTTGCATTTCTTTTATTTTCCCTTGTAATTCTTTTATCTATTGATTAAGGGCACTAAAGTCATTAGGAGGAGTTTTAGGACTCTGTTTAATGCCTTCTATGTCAAAGTTGTGAGGTAACTTAGCTCCTTGATTAGCTAATGAAAGAAAGTATTGTTCTTTGTTTCGTTCTAAAATCCTTTCCATAAGAGTATGGAATTGGGGATCTTGTTCTGCTTCTTGAAGCTTTTCTTCTGTTAATTCATCAAGATTAAACGTTTCCTCTCCTTTTTCATTACGGTCACCCATTTTACTCGTAGTGGTTTCTCCCTCGTCTTTTTCCATTTATTTTTGAGATCTTGTGAAGACAGGCATAGGTTTTGTTCCAAGTTCTACTTGCTTTTGATCAAGAGAGTGAAATAGTGCAATTTATATGATATATATGAAAGTCAGGATAGAATGAAGATTCTATGACTTACATAAAATTTTTAATCTTTAACTTCTATTGTTCCCTAAGTGAAAGGATGAAAATCCTATTGACGGGAATTTAAGCAAAAGATCAAGAAAAGGATGATTTTGCACTTTATGAAGTTTTGATCATAGCTTTGTAAAAAAAATGGATTTTGTGATGGATGCCTAATGTAATCTAAGTTCTCTATTGTAAAATTTGTTTTGGACGAGTTGAATATTCAATTGCAGGTTGGGGAATATAACTGAAACGAATGCGTTGACTATGGTTATGCCTTTGAGAAAGGGCTCTTCTTTGAAAGTAAGCTTGTGAATACAAAGGTTCTATAGCATAATCATCTAAAAGACCTCTAACACAATCATGATACCTATGAAGAAAGGTTCTATATTTGAGTAAAACTTTTCGGCTTTGATACAAGAATCGTTGCTTCTTTAATGGTTTCTTGTGGTTGAGGGGTTTCTTTGGCTTTTTAATCCTTTTGAAAATGGATTTCTTTACAAACGTTATGGATTTCCAATCTTGTAACATGAGAGTAATCAATGTGATAGTGAGTGTTGGATGATCTTATCTGAATTAGTGTATTGAAAACACATCAAACAAGTTGTAAAATAGTTGTCTTAAGTCCTATGCCAAACATCAAGTGTATAATCAAAATGTTGTTCAAAAATTGTTTTAACGGGTTTTACACATGATAAGCATTTCAAAAAAACTCACTCTTAATTATCAAGTAGGTCATCATAGTAATCAACAACCCACATCTTAAAACTGCGTCGACTCACATAGCCGTGTCACCCCCGAA